>JAWPNB010000003.1:62437500-63012500 GCA_033996785.1 Trichosanthes truncata
ACTATATTATTGATCTATTTTGTAGGGAATTGAGCAATACATAGCCAATCGGAAGACTTTGGATGAATTGGGGTTAAAAGGAAGCCAATCGAACCTATTTTGAGCATTAGAATGGAGAAGAGAGACCATACAAGCCAAGAGAGCCGAGTGCAGAGCGTATAGACGCTGTTTTGGGCGTCTAGATGCCGCTGCAAAATCTTGTCCAACTTGAAGATCCGCAGGAATAGCGTCTAGACGATATTCCAAGCGTCTAGACGCCGGGAACTTGAAGAAGCAAGGCTTGCTCGACGCTGCGGGGAGGCTGCTCAAAACGCTAGTAGCGTCGAGACGCTATTATCAAGCATCGAGACGCTACCCTGATTCCGCCAGATTTTTTCCTTTTAGACGCTGTCCTGGGCGTCTAGACGCTTCTCTGCCATATTTAATCAACTTTTCTCTTTAGGGTTAGGGATCTTTTTGCCTCCTTACACACGATTTTTTAGAGAATTTTTAGACATTTTCCCTTTACGTTTAGAGAGTTTATGGTGTCGAATTGAGCTTGTGTGAACTCGAGGTTTTCTATGGAGATGCTCGGCTAGATACTGCAATTCCGGTTCAGAGGTCGGTTGTAATCGGTTGCGACATTGTGAGGCTTGAACCTTAACTTAGTTTTCTTTCAATTGCAAGTGTTCTTTAATTCCAGTGTTAATTTTATAAGTATGTATTTTGATTAAATTGACGCCTTAATCCCTTTACATGTTTTACTGCTAATCACGATCATGATCCGTAATTGTCATGTTGAATGAACCGATAGCATTAGAATTATCACATGTGTATGTTTGTGGGTTTCCATGATACATGGTTTGCATGTTTAATTCTAGGAATTAAAGAAGCATGTTAATTAGGTGAAAGTTGTTTTACCTGATCGATTGTCTTGGTCGTTCCAAAGTTCGTAATGCCTTTACCTAAATAAATTGAAGCGGTTTCGTAAAGATTTGTTTAGGTAATTAGCGTTAACTTGGCGTTCCTTAGAGTTAATGATTTTAGGGAATTTGCACTTTTTGGGGTTTCCTAATAAGTTGACCAAGTACTTGCATGGTTAAGATTAAATATTTTGAATGCCTATGATCAATGTTTGCAATTGAATATAACCGTACCTCTGAACTGGAACTTGGTAAGAGTTGATTTTTGTCATTTTTAGCAATTGTTTTCTTTTTTGTCACTTTTTATTTCCATTAAGTAAGAAAATATTTTTCAAACCCCCCCCCCCCCCCGTTTCATTTTGTTACTGGAATTTAATACTAAGAATATAAAATTTTTGGCTCCTTTGGGAAATCGACCTGGTCCACTATTTCTACAAGCTAGAGTAGGAAACCAGTTTAATTTTGGTAGGCTTCGACAACCTCACTAGTTATAATCTAATAACTTTGACATTTTCATATATTAAATGAATTCAACAAGAAACACATGGAAACTTTATCTAAACTCAATCTCAGTAGATCTAAAAACAAAAATTGGCTTTAAGATGAGCATAATAGCACTTTTAGTAGTTGGTTGCATGATCGGGTAATCTTGAGAGCCATACTTTTTATTGAGTGGGTGTAATGTTAGTTCCTACTTAATTTAATATTTAATTTCAGGTTGGACTTATTCTCAAGGTGCCAAACAACTCCATATCATATTCTTTAAGATGGATAGCTCATGGGCATTGTCCAGATGTAGCCACATATAGTGGTTATGTGGTTAATGATATTCATTATCATACGAAGAAACACGATGATATTAAGAATACCTAAAACAGTGGAATCATTATTGTTGGGATTTATGCCCTAAAGCCTCGTAATTAATAATTTATTTAATAATTAATAATAATTTTGATTATTTTATTTTCAATATAATATTATCCATTATATGAAAAATTCAAGGTTATTAGTGTAATCTTGAACAGTATGTGGTTGACATACGAGAGGATCATGTTCAAGAAATAACCTAAAGGGTCATAGTATATGGATAAGGTTGGGTGCCTTATCCTGGTAACACTATTGATACCGTCCACTTTGTAATAGTTACAAATGATTTGATCCAAATCATTCATGTGGAGACATGTGAGTGGGGGTATCTTATACAATGAGTTTGTATAAGACTGGACCAAGAAATATTTAATCTCTCTTTATAAATCCGTTAATTGAGAAGATTAATATTTCATCTGGATGATCATATGCGACTCGATCTTAATCCTGAGTGAGTTATGAACTCTTGCCTGTGAGGGCTTGTCCTTTGATTTGCATGGGTGAGAGTGGCTTTTGTAGCCGATTCAATATGCCTACCATTTTGGGGACTTGACCAAATAGGGAGCTGGGAACATAATCTCACAAGATGGAATTCACTCCTTCCCATATAGGGTAAGTAGATGAGTAGTTCCCTTAAATGCTGATTTCGGGACTTGAACAATGGGGCCCCACCCTCTCATTGGCCCGAGAGAGACTTAGTTTATAATTAGATTATAAACATATTGTTCATTAGAGAATCAGTGGTACTTAAGGTGCAAGATGTAATTATAGGGGTAAAACAGACTTTTGACCCAGCTGTAATTACGAATAACTCGTGAAGGATCGACTTGCATGTAATGATTATATCTATGGACACAACTTGTCCTACAGTGCATAAGAGTGCAACTCTAGGTCTATAGTGGAGTGACCTATAGTTAATGAATGAAAATTAATTAATTAAAGAGTTTAATTAATTAATTTTGTATCATTGGAGCTTATAATCTGTAGATCCATAAGGTCCCCTTGCTAGCTCATAGTAACACTAAAAGATCAATTTAGTTGAAAGAAAAATTTGAAATGTTCAAATTAATATTTAATTTGAAGTGTTCAAATTAATATTTAATATATTAGATATATTAAATATAAAAGAGGAAAATATATTTATTGTATTTGATACATTAAATATTAAAATTTGAAATGTTCAAATTTAATATTTAATTTGAAGTGTTCAAATTAATATTTAATATATTAGATATATTAACTATAAAAGAGGAAAATATATTTATTGTATTTGATACATTAAATATTAAAATAATTAATATATATTTGATATATTAAATAAAAGATATTTATAGAATTTGAATAAGATTCAAATAAATAAATATCGTAGGAGATTTGAATGAGATTCAAATAAATAAAAGATATATTTTAATATATTAGATATTAAAATATAATATTTTAATAATGGCAAAGATCTTCCTTTGGTCTCTATAAATAGAACCCTTGGGTTGAAGCATTCTGAACAACACACATCTCCTCAAAGAGAGAATTAGAGAATTCTCTCTAAACCTCTTCCTCTTTAATCCCTTGAGGATTTTCTTTCAAGAGGCTCCCACAAGCCTTGATCTTTTGTTAGAGTCATAGCAAGGAAGACTTTGTAGAGGAGATAAAGTCCCGCCAGAAGAATCTCCATATTTTCAAGGTATTTATTGCTTAACCCTTGTATTTTAGTTTAATTCTAAATAAATCAAAGACGATTCCTATGCTTCGCTGTGGGTTTAATTCGATTATTCCCTTCAATTATAACAACTAATACAACGCAAGTTTCCAGTGCTAAGGACAAAAATCATATTATGTCGGACATGACCTTTTATGATGTAATTCTTAAATTAAATGTCTTATGATTATGTGTTATTTTGATGATTGAAACATGTCAATCTAAATGGTTGTGACATGAAGAGTTAGTTATGACACATCAGGTTAAAAATATTTTGACCGAAGCACTGGGCACTCCAGAACACAAGGGGCGTGTTAGGGGAATGGATAAGTTTGTTAAACCATCATTTTACTTCAATGTCGTTAGTGGAAAATCAAAACTGGGTGAAAAGTCTGGTAACAAAGGTGCAACTCAAGGCTCGCAATCAAAGAAGTGTTCAAGTGTAGGAAATAATGTTTCAAATACGAAGTCAAAAGGAAAAAAGGTCATTGATGAGCTAGGAGAAATTTTAGAGGTAAATTTTGTTTATATTGTGGAACTTAACCATAGGGCGTGACACATAACTTCTTCCTTTTAAATTTTTGAAGGGAATATCATGCCACCTGGCTATAGGATCAGTGGATAACATTGTTGCTGTAGGCCGAATGTGTGAGTCTGATGTTCAATTTCCAACCATTCATGGAGTTCCACTAGGAGCCAATAATGTCAGAGTGGTGGTAGATATGATCGTGGGCGAAGATGTTACCATACCAATTCCTTTAATATGAGAAGTAGAAACTTTAAATCAAGCGATGGGTAACTTTGTGGCATGGCATCGTGAACTTGTAATTATGAATATGGCTAAAAAGGTATGTCTTTTTTCAACTTAAATGTTTTTTTTTATTCTTCGTTTATAATTTCAATATTGTTTGTAATAGGTTCTTTCTTCAGCCAAACTTAAGAAAGATGTTTCTATCAATGTCCCTATTTCACAATCTTCTAATTACACGGATGTCCACGTTACTATCAAGCTCTTGAATCGATATGCTATGCTCTCTATGCAAGAGGGCGATACAATTCAAATCAACTTGAGTGAGCACATTTTCAAAAAGGAGAAAACAATTTATCTACATCGTGACGACATCATGCATTATTGTGGAATGGTGGAGATAGGTTATTCGTGTGTAGTCATATACATTGCGTAAGTATACAAAATCTATTACTTTTTTTAATTCATGGACAACGTTTTTTAATGTTTTATAATAATTTTAATTTTCTTTAGGTATCTTTGGACTGTATGTGACTATGAAATAATCAGTAAGTTCATGTTAGTTGATCAAATAACCATTTCAAATTACGTGAAGTGTCAAGAAACTCGTTGCAGAAATTTAGCCAACATTTTAGACATGGTTAATTTGGATTTGGATCAACTAGTACTCATTACATATAACACTGGGTAGGTAATGACAATTTAAATTACTTTAACTTAATTATAGTTTTTTTTATTCTTAAACAATGATATTAGAATATTCATTGCTAATAGTTATAATTGGATGTTGATCATTATCCATTTGCAAGAGAATATTGTTTATGTATTGAACTCTTTACGTAGTAAGATTGAAGAAAGTTTTCAAGGAACCATAAATACGTAAGTGTTTTAAACTTCTATAGTTGTTAATTTCTACATTTATATTATTTTAATGTTTCAAATTATTTAGATCATTGAGAATGTGGTAAGCTAAATATTCACTCCCACAATGTAAGACCCAATTTTGGTATTCTAGTATTTGAGTATTTATGACATGTTGATTATTTGGTTTTGAAAATTTTGGATTAAGGATAGCTTGTAATAAAAGGAAAAGAAAAAGGATTGAAAAAAAATTGAAAATGTGGAACTTTGTTTAAAAAAAAATAGATAAGGAAAAGGAATTATATGTATAATAAAATAGTGAAGTGGAAGGCAAGCTTCCATGGGAAGCTATTGGTTTTATAAAAAGAAAATAAAAGAAAATAAAATAAATTGGTGTGGCTATATTAGAGCCACACAAAAAGAAAGTAAAAAAAAAAAAAAGAAAAGAAAAATAAAAAAAAAGGAATAGGGGAGTGTAATGGAAAACAAGGAGAAAAGGAAATTAAAGAAAGAAATGAAGAGAAGGAGAAAGGAATACAGAGAAGAGAATGAGAGAGGGATATGAGGTTAGTCATTGGAACAAAATTGAAGAGCTTATAGGTAAGGAATTCAACTTGATAGGCAATTTTTCTTAGAAAAACTTGGATTTATGAAAAATTAGTTGTTTAGTCATGAGTTTCCTTTTTTGATGTTCAATAATTCTTATGGATTTCTCTTTATTGTTCAAGAAATGTTATGGAATTTATTGTGTGTATTCTTTTCTTGGGATTTGGCTCAAGTAAGAGAAAGAAAAAGAGATAAACAACCCAAATTTTAGTGGGAAGGAAAAAGATGACATGGAAGTGATGAAAAATAATGTTGAATAAACATGGAGTAAGCTATTTTGTTGGTTTTATATTTCAATGAAAGAAAAAAAAAAGAGAGAAATATTCTTGAAATTGAAAGGAAATAAAATGGAAGTTAGTCATGTATGTACTCTTATGGGAGAAAGAAAATGAAGTGGAGAAGTTGAAAATGGGCATTAAATGAAATAAAATGGAAGATTTATGTTGTGGGTTTGAAGGGAAACAAAAATAGAGGATGAGAGGTGAAGAGGATGAAGATGAGTGAATAGTAGAAATAGAAAATAGAATAAAATAAATAAATAAAATTTGAGAAATGTGATGTAGATGGTTAAATGTGAAAGAGAAGAGAGAAATAGTTTTGTTTTTTTTAATTGGAGAAAAGGACAAAATACTTCATGGATTTTGGAAAGAAAAGAATTAGAATTGATAAAATAGTTTTATTTGGGAAAGGACAATTAGTATCTTGGTGAATGTTGGGATGAGAAAGAAGGCATAATTTGGAAAATTGGAAAAAGAGAAATAGATTGGAAATTAGTTAATTCGATTAAGATGAAATTCATGTTATTTCTCTTTTGGAATTAGTTTGTAAATTGGTGATTTGGTTATTGGAAATTTCAGATTGGACAGAAATTGGACTAGCATATGATTTGAAGAACCGACGTTGATATTTTTGTGAGTGGTTATTTTATAAAGTATTTCAATTATTTTAGTAATTGATTATACTTTTGTGAGATTTGAAATCAATTGCAATTAATATTAATGCAAATGATTTAGTTATTTGAAAATTTGGAGGAAATTACTTGTATTTCACAAATTGTTTATTATTGAGATTGATGATTTGCTAATTTGATAAGAAAGTAACATATGATCACTAATTGAATTCATGATTTAACATATTTGAATTTGAAGAGTTTTAATGTTTATTGAGAAATGTATGAGATTTTTGAGATGTGGTCTCAGAGAAAATATGACTTTGGAAATGTTTTATATTATTTGAGAGATTTGATGATTATTTGAGAAATTATAAATGTTTAATGTTATTTCAGAAATCTCTCAAGTTTATGAAAAGTTTTTTTAGAGCAAGAGAACACGATTTTAAGAAAGAGTTTGAGAATTAAGGATTTTATGTTAAAAGTGGATTTTTAAACCACTATATTTTTGTACCCATGGTGATTACCCATATGCTATGAGAATGTGTTTCCATAGTATGTAGCATGCTCAGGTCGCAGGGGATGCAGGGGAATGCCGGGGCCATTAGAGGCCAAATCTGGATTCCGAATCCTGGTCCAAATCCTGGTCCAAATCTTGGTCCTGAAGCATTACAGATGATAGTTTGCTCTGTGTGCACGTATGATAGAGATTGCTCTGCTGTGCGTATGGAGATTACTCTACGCCAGTATGACAAAGTTGTGGGTACAAATTTGGTGATTAGAACTTATGCTTATATTTCAAGAGTTGAAATTATGAGATTTCTTTATACACGTTTTTATTAGCCCGTATTTATGTATCAAGAGTTATTGTTTAAAGAGTTGTTGTTTCCAAGAGTTGAAATATCGGTTTGTGCAGCTTATGTTTCTAAGAGATTTCGTAACAGTGACCTTGTTACAAATTTCACTCTATTTTCATGATCTTGAGAAGTTCAAAAACTTTCATGATTTATATATATTTTTTATAGAGTTTGAATTATGTTTTCCATCTAAAGAGATTTTCCTGAAAGTTAATTTTTCTTATTGACTTACCACTCACTGGGCTTTTTAGCTCATTCTTTTGTTTTTAATTTTCTACCAGGTTGCTCTTGAGTTTCAATCAGAATTAGCTAATCAGAATCTGCCACCAGTCTTATCAAGTCATTGCATATCATCTAGTGTAAGTAAAGGGAAATTTTTTTTTACTGTGCTGTTTATGGGATATCCATAGATAAAGTTAGATAATGAAAGAAGAGATAAAGACTTGGCAAAGATTCCATTGCACATTTGGAGTCTACTGCCATCACATCTCGTCCTAGGTTGGGTAGAGTTAATCTGGGGCGGGGTGTGACACACAATATCGCTCTAATATCATTTGGAAACTTGTAAAAGTAAATTTACATTAACTACATTCTTTATTTCATGAACTCTTTGGAAAGAAATCTTATATGTATAACTCAAGTATGTTATTTTTCAATTATTTTACATGTAGTGCCTCTGCCAATTGGGTTCTATAGAGTGTGGATACTATGTGCAAAATTATATACAAGAAATAGTATACAACTCTAGTATCTCCATAAGTAACCTTGTACATATTATTCCTTTATCTTTTAAGTGATTATAAATATATGATTTATTCTTATGTTATATGTATATTTATTTTTCTTTGTAGTTTAATAGAAAAAATGCATATAAACAAGAAGAAATTGACGAGATTCGGGTAGAATGGACAAATTTTGTTGGAAGATTTGTTTGGAGCTATTTGTAGATTCGTTAATTTTGTGCATTTGATGTAAGTAGTAGATTTACTTTCTGTCTTGTTAGATGTATAATGAAAATATTTGTTTATAAAGTGTGTACATTTTGATATTGTTAAATGTAGTTTGTGGAGGGACAGGTGATCCAATTGTTTGTTGTTTAGATGTACATATGCATTCTTCTGAAATTAGTGTTAAATCTTGTTGGATGTAGTTTGTGGAGGGACGGGTGGTCCCATTTTTTGTTGTTTAGATGTACATATTCACTCTTCTAAAATTAGTGCTGGATCATTTTGGATGTAGTTAGTGGAGGAAAAGTAGTTTGTCGAGGGACGGGTGGTCCCATTGTTTGTTGTTTAGATGTACATATTCATTCTTCTAAAACTAGTGCTGGATATTGTTGGATGTAGTTAGTGGAGGGAGGGGTGGTCCCATACACGTGTATGATATAGAAGTGAATTGCATTATTTCAGGTAAGTTTTTGGTTGTTTTAATAGAGGTCATACCGAAATTTGGTCCCATACGTATTATGTGTATGATATAGAAGTGTGTTATATGCGCATTTCATGTTAGTTTTGGACTGTTTTAGTAGAGGTCATGGCGAAATTTTCACTTTTTGGTTTTTGTTAGTTAGTTTTTGTTTAGTTTTAGGAATGATCAACTATGGTTCCATTGTTTGTTGTGTACATTGCATGTATAAAGAAAGTTGATTGTTAGATGTACATATTCATTCTTTTGAAATTGCTGTTGGATTTTGTTGAATGTAGTTTGTGGAGGGACGGGTGGTCCCATATATGTGTATATTATAGAAGTGTATTGCATTATTTCAAGTTAGTTTTTGGTTGTTTTAATAGGTCATATCAAAATTTTCACTAGGTTTGATTCAGTTTTGGTGAATGAATGCTAAAGAGTCTTCTTAGTGAATTAGGTATATTACTTAGTTTTATCTCAGTGTATTAGTGTATTCATTCTTCTAAAATTGTTGCTGGATCTTGTTGGATGTAGTTTGTGGAGGGATGAGTGGTCCCATGCATGTACGTTTATGATATAGAAGTGAATTATATGTACATTATTTCAGGTCATGCCGAAATTTTCACTTAATGGTTTGATTTAGTTTTAGTGAATGAATGTTAAAGAATCTTCTTAAGCGTTTTAATTTATTTTAGGTTAGTTTTGTTAAATTTTAGCAAATTAGATCAATAATCTTTTTTATAATTGATTTACTTTTTGTGCATAAATACTATAAAATTTTTGTAGTGAATAAGTTGATTGTTGTGTTTATAGTAAATCTTATCTTTGTTGAGTTATAAAATACAAATGAAATTGTATTTTGTGCAGAGGTTTGACGAAAAGATAAATATTGTTGGTTAGCCACCAGGGTAACCAACAATTTTTTTAATTAAATTATGAACAAAATGATGACGGGCATTGCTTGTTATTAAATCTTTCAAAATGAACATTTAATGACGCACATATAACATTCAATGGCGAACATGGTCTTTTAACGTCATACATTGACCGACATTAAAAGCTGGTGTGATTTCTATGTAAACCATTTAATGACGGTTCTTGACCGTCATCAATATAACTTTACATGACATTAAATTTGTCCGTCAATGCCTGTCATTAAAAGGGGCCCGTCATCGTATCTTATAATGACACGCGTATTGATGAAGGGAGCGTGTTCGTCATCGTTTTCCTATGATGACGAACAATGCTCGTCATTAAACCCCGATTTTGTACTAGTGATGAGAGAGATGGTAAGGCAAAGTTGGAAACTATCCTGTGAAGTGAGAGTATCTCATTGTAAATTTAATTAGGTGAAACCATTACTGTGTTTTGTTTTTTTCTTTTTTCCTTTAAAATTGAGATACAGCCCAAACGGTCTAGATTTTTAAATATATTTTGAAAAGGGATTACAATATATAAACACGATTATTAAATACAAAAAGCTAAAAATATTATTATCAGACTTCTTGTTTAATTTTGGTTCGCAATAGGTAACAAAATTAGGGTATTTTATTTGTGGTCGGATGCAAAGATTCACCTGTTCATAAAGAGAAGAAAAAATGGCAATGGTCCCCCATACTACTATTTAAATGATGTAATGGGCGATCGTAAGTCTTTTAAGACCAACCTACTCATCTATCCATGACCACTTAACTTGCAAAATTTAATTGATTTGAAATATCTATTGTGAGTTTGAATCTCTATGCCCTTCCTATGAAATTTATAGAAAAGAGGAAAAAAAAACATGCATATAGATTTTCACGTGTTTTCTTTTTGATATCTATAAAATATAGTAATAAAAGGTAGGTTTTTTTAGTTCAACAACATTTAAGGGGAGGGGATTCGAACCTTTGACCTCTTGGTCAATGAGTTATGCTAATTACCGCTATGCTATGCTCAATTTAGCGTAATAAAATGTAAGTTAAATTATACATTTTACCATTATACTCTCGTATTTGTTTCAGCTTCGTTTATACTTTTAAAGAGTTTTGAATTTGATTTATCTATGTTCGAATATCTAACACAATTAAAAATTAATGTGACATTAAAGTTGTAAGAAATTTTCAAGGTCTACTAATAATGGGACATTGAGATTTTAATAGTACAAAGACAAAAATAACACTAATACAAGGATACAATTTGACTTTTGTCATGTATGTATAAATTTTTTAATCTAGTGTCCCTCCAACTTCAAACTCTATTTTTTTTTAAATTTTTTATTATTTTAAAATTAGATGGTGAAAGAAAAACAAAAGATAATAAAAATGTCACATCTTGGATTTGATAAGTATGAAATCATAGAGACCACTCAAAGCCTTCTAGTGGAGTAGGTTTTTTTATAATAAAGCAACAGCCAGTGGCCTCTTGCCACGTGTCATGTCTAAGTCGGCATCCCCACAAGGAAAAGGAAAAAAAAAAGCTTAATTATTGCATCAAGATATTTAAAAAGCCACGTGATGGGTGTGTCACAGTCTACAACTTGGAAGCTCTTGACAAAGATAATGATGATTATCTTTTTATTTTAGGACTAATTAAATCTCATTTTCACCAAAAGGAAAAGAAACTTCCACCTTTATCTTTTTTTTCTTTCTACATAGTGTATTTTTAAATGTTCGAGAAAAAAACAATTTATTCTCCTCAACTTGGTTGGTTGAACGAATTAAAATCTTAAACTAATGATTTGTTAGAATGTTAGATGAAAAATTGGCTCGTGGTGGTGACTTAAAATGACATGGCAGTGTCTAGAACACTTGTTTGAATTAAGTTTGAAAGAACGACATTCAGATACATCGAATTTTCATCCAACATTTTAACAGTTTTTCTACTCCACTAATACTTTTGAAGCATTTATGAAAGGTTAAGGGTCAACTTTTGAAAGAATATGGACTTTTTTTTAAACAAAAAGTAAAGTTCAAGAGTATTTTTTGTAATTTAGCATTTTTTTTCTTACTCTATTAATTTTTAGGTAAAGTTTCTTTTTTTTTTTTTTACTTTAGAATGTTATATCATAAATATGAGGATGAAGATTGAAACTTATGGTCTTTTAAAGTGGTAAAAATGTCTTAACTATCAAACTAAGCTGATGCTGACACACAAAATTTTGTTAATTAAGCCCATGTTTGATAACTATTTGTATCCCTTTTGATAACCATTTAGTTTTTGAAAATTATGCATATAAATACTACTTCTACCTATGAGTTTCCTTGTTTTGTTATCTACTTTTTACATGTATTTTTTCAAAAAGCAAGCCAAGTTTTGAAAATTAAAAAAAGTAGTATTTGAAAATTTGTTTTTGTTTTTGGAATTTGTCTAAGAACTTAAATGTTTCTTTAACAAATATGAAACACATTGTAGCAAAATTGGGAGAAAACAAACATAATTTTTAAAAATCAAATGGTTATCAAACGTGGCCTTGATGTTTTATTTTTGATTTTTGAAAATTATGCTTGTTTTCTCATCATTTCTCTACAATAGGTTTAAGAAAAACATTTGAATTCTTAACCAAATTCTAAAAACAAAAATAAGTTTTTGAAAATTACTTTTTTAATTTTGAAAATTACTTGGTTTTTGAAGACATGTAAAAAGTAGATAAAAAATAAAAAAGCTCATAATGAACGTAGTATTCATAAGCTTAATTTTAAAAAATCAAATAAGTATCAAACATAGTTTCGACTATTACGTTAGATGTTAGAAAGTCTACTATTTAGTTCCACCGACTATAAAGAAAAGGTTAACAAATGTAGTGTTTGTTTAAGTAAAACAAAAATTCTGAATCCTAGAAAGTGATATGCGAAAAATGTGTTTCTCGATGGATTGTCTCGTATGACTCGATCTCTCATAGCTCTCCCTCTCTTGTCTTTTCTATACTACATTGTGTTAGGTTTTTATTTGCTAATATCTCATTTCTTCTTTAATTTAAGTTACTTTTTAATATGATAATTAATTTAAACTTTCGAAGTCAAATTAATGAACTATTTCGTATCTTTGATGTTTCTTTGAGTCTAAAAGGAGTTTTTCTTCAATTATAGAAGAAGAATTTGTTCCAACAACTATATGAACATTTTCTCAAATGATAAAGTTTTCATTAAACGTTCTATAAATGCTAGATGGCTATAGTCAACTTTTAAGTAACTTTGAAAGGCAAAAAAAAAAAAAAAAAAATGGTAATAGTTGGCTTACATAGGTGTAGAGCATTTGTTAAAACATCAATAATCAACGTTGAATTGATTTAGCCTAGAAGAACACAACTCAACTGATTAAGATATATATCATCGAACAAAAAAATCAGAGGTTTGAATTCACATTCTCACATGTTGTTGAATTTTTTTTAAAAAAGTTGAATCGATTTATTGTATTTTAAAATATTCTTCTTCATTTAGACACAATAATAATAAAATGTGGGTAAATGGATATTACAAAATTCTTATAAATTTCATATCTTATTGAATTAAATAAATGAGTGAAGAAACTAAAGTAAGTAGATAAATGCATAAATCTTTCAAAAAAAAAAAATTACAAATGCATAAAAAGTGAATAGATGAACTCCATATTTAATCTATTTTGAACTTGAAACTTGCAAAATAATTATTTTGGTCCATAAATTTTTAAAATGTCTATTTTAATTTGAGATATATTATGCCCCATTGGATAACTTTTTTATTTATAAAAATTGTATTTGTTTTCTCGTCATTTCTCTATAATGAGTTTCATCTTTATTAAGAAAACATTTAAATTCTTAGCCAAATTTCAAAAACAAAAACAAGTTTTTGAAAATTACTTTTTTTTTTTTTTTAAGAGCTTGATTTTTGAAAACATATGTAAAAAGTAGATAACAATACAAAGATATCTAGGTGAAAGTAGTATTTATAACCTTAATTTTTTAAAACAAAAATAAAAAATTAAATGATTATCAAACGAGGTCTTAATTATTGAGTTATGTCCATCTTGTTGTCTATTTTTGCTTCTTAACTTTGAAAAGGCAACCATTTCGGTTAATAAACTTTTGAAATGTATATTTTTAGTCAAATTTTTTTAAAGACTAACAATTTTAAATTATTGGTATAATTTTGTTGCATAATATTCCAACCTATTACATGCCTTGGCCAAACTATCTGGCTCTAGGACATACCTATATCAAAACATTAACATCGATATTTAAAGTCAAATTATCCTCTCATTAAACTATTAAAATTAGAATAACAAACAAGAAACAAACATGATTATTGCTTAAAAATTTAGAAATCAAAATAAACTTTGTAAAACTTATGAACCAAAAATAAAAATAGAAAAAAAATATATACTTTTAGTCCCTCATATTTGAATTAGGTTGCATTTAGGTCATGAATTTTCAAACTCAACAAACATATCCCTGAGTTTTGTATTTAGTTACACCCTGGTCCTTTAATCCAATTTTCCGTTAGCTGCAAGCGAAATGGTGACGTGACACCAATTTTTTATTAAAAAATATTAATTTTTTATTATTTCCTATTTTTAATTTAAAAAATATTTATTATTTTTTCTCTTTCTCTCTCTTCCTTCTCCCTCATTCTTCTTCTTCAACCACAACCGCCATTGTAATTTTTTTCCGTTTTCTTTTCTTCTTCCTCCTCCTGTTCATCTTCTTCCTCCTTCTTTCTCTCCTTCCCTCATTGTTTTCTTCCTTTTTTTTTTTTTAAAAAAAAGAGCCTAAATTTGGAACGCCTAGATCCGGGTGTTCGTTCCAAATTTAGATTTAAAAAAAAAAAAGAAAACGGTGGGGAAAGGAGAGAAAGAAGGAGGAAGAAGAAGAAGAAAAAGAAGAAGAATGGGAGTAGCGGTGGGGGTGGGGGGTGGTTGACAATGAGGGCGGTGAGGGTGGGTCGACAATCGAGGCTGATGACAGATGGCGGCAGGCGGCCATGGAGGGAAAGGTAGTAGAATGGGAGGAGGGAGAAGGAAGAGGGAGAAAGAGAGAGAAAAAAAATCAAAAATAAAAAATACGAAATAATAAAAAATATATTTTAATAAAAAAAATAGGTGCCACGTCAGCATTATGTTTGTAATTAATGAAAAATTGAATGAAAGGATGTGTAACTAAATGCAAAATTTAGTGGTATATTTGTTGAGTTTGAAAACTCAGAAACCTAAATACAACATATTTCAATCAGGGACTAAAAGTGTATGTTTCCTAAAAAATAACAAGTACAATTTGATAAAAAAAAATCAAATTAAAAATGGATACAAATGATCAAATTCAAGTATGAAATTGTTTTCTTTTTTCTTTATAGAATAGTCTTTTAACTATTTGTAAGCCAAAATGAGATTAAAAGAGTAAAGGAAAACAACAAGAAGAAGAAAGACCAAGAGTGTAATTAAATGCAAAATTCAAAAATATATTTATTGAGTTTGAAAATTTATGAATCCAAATACAATTTAATCTAAATACGAAAGACGAAAAGTATACTTGTTCTTAAAAAAGAACAAGTGCAATTTGAAAAAATATATATATATATAATATAATTTCAAAGTAAAAAAGGATACAAATGGTCAAATCCAAGGTAAAAACTATTTGTAAACCAAAATGAGAGTAAAAGGCAAAAAAGAAAAAAAGAAAAAAGGAGAATGGAAAATTGCAAGTGGGAAGTTGGAAAAGAAAAAAGGAAAGTAAAAAGGGAAAATGAAATGTATAGGAAAACACGAATCCCGGATCATCGTAGGTTGGGGGACCCACGTGGGAAGCACACGGAAGCACTCAGAAGGAGTGGGAACCACAGAAAAGAACCCCATTCCACATTTTTCCACTTAATGGCTGCCGTCCAATGTGGATCTGACACGTGTCAGTCTGACATCCACACACACACGCTTGACCGCCGCCCCCCCACTTGGGTGGGATCTTGGTAGTCAAAACCCCCCTTCTATTCCATAAACGGAAATTTCTTTTCAACTTCAACCTCCCCTCCTCCCACTTTTCTATTTTTCACAATCTACATATTTTTTCCATTTCTTCTTTTAATCCTCCATATCCAACCTAGCTCCATTTTGAATTATGCTTATCTTTAGTATTTATCGTTAATATAGACTAATGTAATTTGTAGGTGATGTTGAATTGATTTTACATCTATTTGAATGGATTAAAAATGGATGTATAAATAATTTCTTATGTGTTTTTAAGTTTACCTATATTTTTAGATAATTAATTTTTACCTTGAGTAATTATAAAATCTAGTAACCAAAATGAAATTTAAATCAAAACTATCAAACAACCTCATAATTTTCTCAAAATTGGTTTAATGAGTCTCCTAAAGTAATAGCCTCTTAATTATGTGATATTACATGATCCTGTGTTTTAAACCACAAATATCCAATTTAATATCAAATTCAAAAGTAAATGACCTAAAGATTTCGATCAAAGTGAATATCTGTATAAGCTCAGAAATCAAAATAGAATTAAGATAAATAATAATAAATACAACATTCGAATAATATAATATATTTTTATTATCATATCACATATAAACACCATTCTCCCAATTCCATTATTCCAAGGATTACACTGTATCTTCATCATAACTTCTAAGAACCATAAAAAACGAAGGAAAAAAAAACCCACCCAGTATTTACAACTTCGACCCAAAACTTAGTATAATTCACTATAAGCCCAACCTATTTATATAATTATTCAAACCTACCCAAGCTTATTTTTTCCTTTTAGTCCTCTAAGCTTCACCATTCTTCACATTTGCCTTATTTTTTTATCTTTCTTTCCCCCCACATCTATGCTTTCTATGTACAAAAGCTAAAAGTAAGACCTCCAACACCGGCCTCTTTTACAAAGCTCGGGACGTCGGAGGGAAAGAGCAGCGTGGAAATTACATTACATTTCAAGAGTCTTAGAGTAATAAAGAGAAAAAGTAATGCTAGTATTCTATAATTAGACCTCCCATCGGAGCTCGATGAGGAATTCCCTTCCTTCGCTTGGCAGTCCTATAATTCACCGAAGTCGGAGGCGGCGTCGAAGGGCTAAAACTCTGAATCTTATTGCTATTATTGTTGCTGTTGTTGCTCTTGCTCCGCCTATGGTTGCTGCTGCTGTAAGAATCCTCCGAGTCAGACGCCGCCACCCTCTTCTTCTCGAAATTCCTCGATGTTCCGACGATCTGCAAAATCCAAACCGACCAATCCAAAATCAGTTTTAAAGTAACAATGTTTTTCTTTCTTTCTTTCTTTTCTTCTTTTGTTTTTTTCAACGTTTCCGACTTGTTTGGTTTCCGAGAAAGTTAAGCAAAAGGAGAAAAAGGAAAATTCTAAGTCCATTAATAAGAACAATCCACGAACCCACTCTTCAAAAAGCAAGTGGAAGAAAAAGTCCACTCCCACTCGTTTGAATTCAACCAACCATACACATTGATGACACGAATTCCCATTTGGGCTTTCCTCCATTTTCCCATCAATTTTCCCACCAATTTTCCCGGAAACCAAACGGAGCAACCAAGAAAGTTAATGGGAAAACAAACACTAAATTTAAACCAATGCAAGAATCCGGCCAAGCAGGTAACATTGGCTTAGTCGTACACAGCACCACATAACTGTGAGATCTTACCTTACAGGCCAGCTCGGAACCGAGTATAAGTACCTGCTCGGCCAGATTCTTGCATCAACAACATTGATTGAGACCAATGCAAGAATCCGGCCAAGCAGGTAACATTGGCTTAGTCGTACACAGCACCACATAACTGTGAGATCTTACCTTACAGGCCAGCTCGGAACCGAGTATAAGTACCTGCTCGGCCAGATTCTTGCATCAACAACATTGATTGAGACCAATTCGAAAAGGGGGATTTCCAAATTTTCCCGGAAACTAAACAGAATTTCAAAAGGAAAGAACACAATAATACCTTACAACCAAGGGAGCAGAATCGAAAGGAATCGAGGAGGCTGCGTTCACACACTTCACAAGTATTGGTAACGCCTTTGCCAGGCCGAGGCTGAGGCCGTTCATTCAAGAACACAACTCTAGCGCTGTTGATAATGTAAGTTTGAACGCCAGAAATGTCCAAAACCTTCTGAATCTCAGACACTCTGATCACATCGTGGTAAGAAGATCTTCGAATCTGTATAACCAAAATCAACGAAGAATCGATCAGAAGAAAGGGAGATTTTGGGGGTTTTTGAAATTAGGCTAAGAAATGGGGACGAGTTTTGAGACCTGAATGGCGCGATGATCCTTGTGATAGTTGAGACAAAGAGAACAGAGAGCGCCGTTCATACAATCTAAACAGTACATGTTGCATTCGCTTTTGTGGGAATCGATATGGTGTTTGCATTGAACGAAGAAGCTTTCTCTTAAAAGTGGTTTTAGCCATGGCGGCCAGCGGTTGTCTTCATCGTCGGGACCTCCAGCACCCTGTTGAAACAGAATCCATCAACAACATTGTCAAGAACAGAGAGGAAAAGAATCGAAAACCCCGATGATAAAATCGAGAAAAGGGCAAAACCCAGTTGAGAAAACTGAGGAAAATCAATACCCAGTTGAGGAAACTGAGGAAAATCAATACCCAGATGGGAAAATCGAGCGAAAAGCCAAACCGGGAAAAACAGAGGGAAAACAGAATGCGGGAAAGTGAAACGAGAAAATCGAAACCCAGATGAGGAAATCGAAAAATAAGCAATACCCAAATGAACAAATTGAAAAATAAGCAATACCCAATAGAAAAAACTAAAAACAAGCAGAACCCAAAAGAGAAAACAGAGGAAAACCAATACCCAGAAGGAAAAATCGATTGAAAAGCCAAACCCAGAAGAGAAAAACTGAAGGAAAAACAGAATGCGGGAAAGTGAAACTAGAAAATCAAACCCGGATGAGAAAATCGAAGAACAAGCAATACCCAAATGGATGAATAAAAAAAGAAGCAAAACCCAGAAGAGAAAACAGAGTAAAAATCAAGACCCAGATGAAAAAAGCGAGGGAAAAAAACAGACTGCAGGAAATTGAAATGAGGAAAAAGAATTGCGAAAAAAAGCTTAATACCATGATTCTTCTGCTCTTGGGCTTGATTTCACGAACAGTAGTGTCGTGGTTTTCGATCGCCAGTTTGAAATTTATCAAAAAAGAACGAAACACAGTCTAATCACAGCAATCCAAAACTAAAAACAGAGAGAGAGAGAAAGAGAGAGAGTTTTAGCCTGGTTTTAGAGAGAGAGAAAGAGGAGGAGAGAAAGAGATTAATCCTTTAGAAGAGTAGAGGCGGTGAGGGAGAGAATGGGTTCTTGTAGAGAGTGGTAGATGGCGTTAGAGAGAGAAAGTAGAGTGAGAAAGGGGTCGTTCTTATCCGCACAATGTCGACTCCCAAGCAAACTCGAAAGCAAGCTCCGAAGCCGAACCTGAGAAGAGATGCGTTGGGTTCAAGGAACCTCACGCCTTTGGTTTCGTTTTCAAGGTCTTCCCCTTCGCCTTGGTTTAATCGTAATTTCACATTTTAATAAAATTTTAATTAATTACGTTATATATATATATATATATATATATATTAAATATCCTCTTCATTTGTCATCCATTAAATTAATAGTATTGTTGTCAAATTTTAGACAAGAGAAATTTCACTTGATTTTCACGTGACAACCACGATAAATTTGTAGTTCAGGAAAGAACGTGACCTGCAAGACAAGTAAAATCTAGGTACCAATGTGGTATTTGCCACACAAGAGTTGATGCTTAAGTTAGCTAGGAAACTTTTTTAGAGAGTGTAGCAAGAGTTATGGAGAATGAATGAACTTACCTTGCTCTCCCTAGGGAAGAGCTTAAATACCTTCCTTCCTAGGGTTTTTCGTGAATTTCCATTTTTGAATGGGGAAAGGAAAGATAAAACTAGGCTGGATCGGGGGTACACGGGCCATGAAGGCTCGAGGCAAGGCCCAAAAATGGGCCTTGCCAAACTGGTCGGCTTGGGGCGGGCCAACCATGGACTTGGGCCGAAGCCCAAGCCCGTTTATTCTCCTTCCCATTTTGGGCTAGTTCCTTGTCAGTTTCGATCCGTTTTGACTTCGTATTAGGCTTCTTTCCTCGTTTGACCCTTCGTTACAGTCCTTTAGTCAGCCCGTTCTTTTTGGTCCAATTTCACCCATAACATTAGCCCCCACTCTCTAGTTAGGATTCGAGATTAGGAGTGTGTGAAGTAATTGCATGGAACCTTATTAGGGAGTATAGATTTTGTGTCTGGATTTGTTTTTAGAATTAACGTTTATGCTTGGTTTTATGTAACCAAAGTCTTCTCACATGTTTTTTTTTTAAAAAAAAACCCATCACAAGACTCATCTCAGATTCTTATGCTGCTTAGATCAACTAAAAGTTCCTTTTAAGGACCCAATAAATCTTCTGGCCTTGCTCCTCAACACATAAGCGGAGTTTTGCATTCATCACGCTCTGTTTAGCTTTATGAAGCCTGCTTTGTCGTGCTCAATAGGGACCCATCGTGAGAATCAATCTTCTGGCCTTGCGTCCTCCACACCTAAGCGGAGTTTTGCATTCATCACGCTCTATTTAGCTTTATGAAGCTTGCTTTGTTGTGCTCAATAGGGACCCATCATGAGATTTTTCTCAGATTTTTGGGTTGTCAAGATCAGTCAACCAAACCCTTTTGTGGTTCAATCAACCTTCCAGGCCGCTTTCTCTACACCTAAGGGCTCAAGAGTTTTGCGTGTTTCATACTTTAATTACATGACATGATTGGCCGTATCTTAGAGTAGACTCTTAGATTTTGGCTCTAATTTACCATATCTAGATTAAGACCTAGTCTTTTTCCTCTCATTTTGATGGTTGATCTTGTGGTTCTTCATTTCTTTTTTCTTATAAACCTTGGTCAAGAGGAAGATTGAATTGAACTGAACCAATGACACTAAGGATTGAGAGTGTGCATGACACACGCTCTCTGAGCAACATTGGGCACCTCGGCCTCAGCCTAGCCGAGGTAGAGGAGGAGGTTGGGCCATTTTGGCTCAATCTCCTCTTTTATGTAGTCCATTTTAAGCCTCGATTAATTCTTAATTCATTCATCTGTTGTCGAACTAATCCAAAATATGGTCTGACTCTAGATTTTCACAGGTTTAAAGGTTCTAAGGTGAGCCTTGGATCATCGATAGGATAGCTCGTCCAACCTCGTGGGGATGACTTTTTGTAGCTTCTTGCTTATTCGAAAGCAATTCTTTTGCCAATTGTAGCTTCATTTCAGGCAGACACGACGAAAGGCAAAAGAACTATGGACCGGGCTTGAAATTTGGAGAAAACAAAATGGTGGCCTCGGTCGGTCTGGTCGGCCTCAGTCTCAGCTGGCTAGATCTTAATCATCTTCTGCTCCGCAGGGTTTTTTTTTGCATTTTTTTTGTTTCTTTCGCCTCTATATTGTAAGACTTTCTACCAATGAATGTAAGATTCATCTTTGGATTTTCACTTATTTTCATTGTCTTACTTTTATGAACTTTCCGTTTGAAAAAGAAAACTCTAATAAGCAAAATCAATGTCTTACTATACATAATTTTAACTAATAAGTAGAAGCCTCGTGTCCGTGCGCCAAAAACTAAAAAATTCGTAAGAGCTTACTTGAGGATGGTTGAGCTCAGCCTCGGTCTCTTCATCACTATGTTTTCCTTCCTCTGACTCTCACTAGGACTGATTCAGTAAGTTTCGACTTCTTTCTTTATTGGGACAATCATAGTTATTTTGAGCTTTTAGGAAGCCCTCTGTTCATGTGCCTTAACTTGAAAAGTCCATACAACCTTGTTTGTTAGGGTCGGCCTCATCTTAAGGGAGGGTTGGCCTTGGTCTCCTCTATATTTTTCTGGCTTCTGGGTTGTCTTTTTACTTCGGGTGCTTTTTGTTTAACAGAGAGGCATATCCTTTTAGTAGCTTCTGTGCCTTTTGTTTAATAAGGAGACATATCCTCTAAGTAGCTTCTGTGCCTTTTGTTTAATAGGGAGACATATCCCCTAAGTAGCTTTTGTGTCTTTTGTTCAATAGGGAGGCATATCCCTAAGTAGCTCCCCACTCAAGGAGGATATTACTTGTAGGAAGATCTCTTTTGATTGAGTACAACTTTGTTTTCAAAACATAACTTGTATTGATCAACTTAAAATGAGCAATAGCAAACCTAGCCTATTACATGAGACTTGCTAACCTAACTTTGTATGAAGAGGATTTAGGGTCGACCTCGGCTAAATATGAGGTCGGCCTCGACCAACTATGAGGTCGGTCTTGACCTTTTTCCTGCATGTACATTGATGTATTTCTTCAAGAAGCCATTTCGAATTAGAGCCTCAATGTCATCCTTTAGCTGGAAGCAGTCTCTGGTCATATGTCCATAATCTTCATGGTAGAGACAATATTTTTGTCTATCTCTCTTGTTGATCCTATTTTCATCTTTTTAGGTCTCTTTAATAAGTTTGAATGGCGTACTTCCATTAGAATTTGCTCCAGGAGAACTGATGTTGGAGTGTATTTTTCGAACTTTCGGATGGGTGACCCAGTTGAAGTGATTTCTGGTCATCCATCTTCTATCTCTTGGTCTCTTGGTGTAATATTTCACTTAGTCTTTTTCTATCATTTAATTGATATGATTTTTTTTCAATTTCATCAGTTTTCTTCTTCGTACGAAACAATTCTTTTGCACGTATGTACTTTTGAGCTGAGTGATCAGCTCGACATATGATGTACTTTTTCTCTTTCCCAAAGATCGTATGAGTCTTCGATCTCTGAATCCATTAATTATGGCCATCAACGTTGCTTCATCAGTGTAATCTTCAATACATAAAGCTTCACTATTGAATTGAGCAATATATTCTTGTAGGGTTTCTCTGGATCCTTGTTTGATGGAAAGCAGGTGAGTTGCTGGCTTGCGTTGATCTCTTCCTCCCAAGAATTGCATCACGAATGCTCTAGCTAATTCCTTGAATGAACCTATAAATCCCATTTTTATGTTGCGAAACCAATTTCTTGTTGGTCCCACTAAAGTGAATGAGAAGGCTTTTCATCTAATTGCATATTCCACTCCATGAAGTTTCATCCATGAACTGTACACGTCTATGCACTATTGGGTCCTTGTTTCTATCATAGAGTTTGATCTTTGGAACTTTGAATGTGGGAGGTAATTTAACATTCTTGATTTAATCAGTAAAATAGGGATCTACCTGTTATATCAAAGTATCAATATCAAACCCTACGTTTTTTACCTTGTGCATATTTCCTTGGACATGGTCTAGCTCACTTTGAATCTTCAATAATTCTACCCTCCATGGTAGACTGTTCGCTTCATCTTTGGCCCTGAAATTTGCCTCGACTTTGGCTTCAGCCTCGGCCTCAGTATCGAAATTGGCCTCGGCCTCGACCTCAGCTTTCTATTGTTTTTTCCACTCGATGACACTTCTCAGATCCATCGTTTCAATACCCGAAGATTGGTCGCCTCGGCCTCGGTCAAGGCTCTATGTCGCTTCTTTTCCTCGATTAAGCTTCTTAAATTTGTTCTTTCTTCGCATTGATCCAAGGCTAAGGTTTGATCCTTGCCTCGGCCTCAGTTTCGACTCCTTTTACCTTGGCTTTTTGATGTCGAGTATATGCCAGATTTCATTTTGTTTGTTCGGCTTACCTTACTTCCTTGTTGGTCGTGTTGATTTAGTCGCTTTTCAACCAGAGTAGCCTAAACGATCTAGTTGACCTCGGCCATGTGCTGGTCAGCCTCGGCCTTGGGCAACAGGTACTGGTTGACCTCGGCTTCGGTCGACTGATTCTGGGCAATTTTGATTTCCTCTTCGAGGTACATTTTTCCATTCAAATCAAATTCGTCTCGATTCCAATTACGTTTTCTCATAATTTTTCTCATTCTTGAATGCACACGGTATGCAGATTCTTTCAAGCAAGCTTGATTTTCTTTCCCACATATGGCGCCAACTGTTGTTGCCAAATTTTGGACAGGAGAAATCTCACATGACCTCCATGTGACAACCACGATGAATTGTAGTTCAGGAAAAGAACGTGACCTGCAAGACAAGTGAAATCTGGGTACCGATGTGGTACTTGCCACACAGGTTCCGATACTTAAGTTAGCTAGGAAACTTTTTCAGAGAGTGCAGCAAGAGTTATGGAAAATGAATGAACTTACCTTGCTCTCCTCCATAGGGAGAGCTTAAATACCTTCATTCCTTGGATTTTTCGTGAGTTTTCGTCTTCGAATGGGGAAAGGAAAGATCAAACTGGGCTGGATAGGGGGTACACGGGGCCATGAGGGCTAAAAGCAAGGCCCAAAAATGGGCCTTGCCAAACTAGTCGGCCTTGGTCGGGCCGACCACAGGCTTCTCCCTCTCATTTTGGGCTGGTTCCCTATCTATTTTGATTAGTTTTGATTTCATATTGGGTTTCTTTCCTCGTTTGGCCCTTCGTTACAGTCCTTTAGCCAGCTTGTTCTTGTTGGTCCAATTTCACCCATAACAATTACCACAATATTTTTTTGGATTAATTTTTTCTTTCCACACATTAGTTTTGAGCCTTGGCACACCATTTCTCTATCAGGCTTTATTTAAATATATCATTATAAAATATTTTAGTTTAAAAAAAAACAATTATTCATTGTTAAGAAAAGTGTTGCCCAAGGCAAGAGAAATTTCAACGAGATTTAAATGTGGTATTTGTTAAATTGACTCTGACAATCAAGTTAGGAGATGATGACGAATGAGATGAGGAAAAATTACAAATTTTATATTTATGTATACGTGAAGATTGTTATATTGAGAAATAGTTAGTGAGATGTATTATTTTATAGTGTCATGAGTGAAGTTGCAATAAAATTTCTTGGATGGAGTATAATTTCGTATATTGGATGATAAAGTCTTCAACTTTGGGTGTGGAGTTTCAAGTGAGAGTAACATTCTTATCGAGCAAATATACCACGTGACGTCATTGACTGATTTTAGATGTCGAGTTGAAACTTGTTCGTTTAGATCGGTTTGAGCTCAAATAGATTGAAACCCTCGTTGATGGATTAGTTCATGAGTTCTCATCAAATTAGTTTCAATATAGATTTAATCCACTCAAATTTATTAATTAACAAAAACTATCTTGCTTAGGGGTAATATTATTTATGCATGAATTTCTTTTTACTCAATAAAATATTGATCTCTTTTTTTTTTGTCCTACAAAACTTTGGCTTAATATTATATTTTTTTATGAAATGAAATATGACATATAAATTAATAGCATAAAGAAGTTATCAAACAATTTGAAACTACTCAATTAATCTTAGTTAAGTGATTAGAGTTGGATCCAACTCAAAATATTTTATGGTTGGATTAGAGTTGGATCCATCTCCTTACTAAGATTATTTGATTTACAAACTCAAACTTCTGGTCCAAAATGCCTCTTAATCTAACCTAACTTAACTTACAAATACCTTTACTCAAAAAACGTATAAATTACCACTTAGGGTATTTGGACAACAATTTTCTTTTAATAAGAAAAAGTTGAATCAATATAGCCAAATTGCATTAATATTTAAAAATTTGACCATCAACTTTAAATATACATAGTTTAAAAATGACAACTTAAATTGGGCCACCTAATTGAACCAAATACATAACATATGTTGTAGGCTAAGGCTTGGGCAAATTTATATAAAGTTGGTGCAAATATCATATCATGTTTGGATTTAAGTTTATTTTAGAAAATGCCTAAAGGAATAAAAAAGAATTCAATTGTCAAGCTAGCAAAATTTTCTCATTTCAATTATTGACTATAGTTGAGTTGATATTGTTTATCCGTATTGAACTCAAATAAATTTGTATATAATTAATGACCTATTTTATGTGTAAATAAGTAAAAATGAAAAATAATAAAGGATTTTTTTTTTTTTTTTTTTACCATTGTACCTGTTTTGGGCAAATTTTTTATCGATCGAATTAAATTTTTAACTTGAATAAGTGACAAAGTTAATACATTTAACAAAAATGAAGCTATAAAATTACCCAAAGACCCAACAAATAAATCATGGAAAATCTAACCAACAAAAGTAATTCAACTTGTTATAAAAAAAAAAAATGTAATTCTCAACTAAAAAATGTCCAATAACCACAAAAATATCTTTACTTTTTTTTAGTTACAACAAATGTAAGGGTGGGGATCGAATTTTTAACCTTACGCAAGGAATGTGATTGATGTCTATCTACTATGGTATGTACAAATTGGTCACAAGAACATCTATATTTCACCATAAAGTCACACAACAAAAAAATTATAAAATTGCTAGGATTTATGCACCAAACCTTGTGATTTGTTAATTTTTATTAATTATAAATATAATATTTATTTATTTATTTATCTTCAGTGCAATACTTTATTTTACCATTATTTCATAAAAAAGAAAATTTAAGTTACAAATATAATATGAAAAAATATGTACTTGACGTAGACAACATAATTTATTGACTTAACACAATTTAACTGGTCGAAACACATTTCATCCTTAAAGTTGTATGTTCAAATCATCATTCCTAAATTTCAAAATAAAAATATTACAAGATCAATTTTTTAAAGTAAATGTTTAATGTTTAATTGATTTTTTTAGTATACCAAATATTGAGAGCATAGCAATTTGAATCTCTAACCTCACAAAAAGGAGGACATGCTAATTACCGTTGAGCTATGCTCACTTTGACATAATTTAAAATATGCTTTTAAATGTTGAAATTGGTATTGCTTTTATTTCATAATTTAGTAATAAAATATTAGTATAAGTGCATAATTTAATTTTCTACTGAATCAATGAATATTTGGAAGACTATTATTCATTAGTGCTCAACCCTCATACATAACAAATTACAAAAATGAGTAATTTTGTAGTTCACTTTTTATTGTGATTTGAATATAATAATTCCACTATTCTCACATTATTGGACTGTATTCCAAGTGGTATTGGGAGAGGAATCTAATTCTCTCATCACCATGAATTCTGAGAATAAAGTTCTTATACCATCTTACAACAAGCTTTGATTATTCATTATTATATTTATTTTGTATACATTTTTAAAAATTGTGTAACATATTTTATTTAAAATTAAGTCTTGGGAAAACAATTTAGGTAATCATATAAAAGGATTTCACCTTTTATCAAATATATATAATAAAATATTTTAGCATGATATTTATTTATTTTTTACAAATATTTATATAGGCAAATCTATCGAGAATGTGGTTATTAATAAATTATAAAAATAAATTTATTTTTCTAGATAATTTTTTTGTGTGTAACAAATTAAAAAATAAATAAAATTAAGTAAAATGTTTTTGGGCATTAAAGTTTTAAATTTAATTAAATTTTATCTCTAAACTTAATTAAATTTGATCTCCACACTTTAAAATATTGTCTGCTAATCTTTCTAACTTGAATATATTATGTATTAGTTCTTTGACTTTTACATAAAAAAAACTATTTATTTATTTATTTTTAGTCAAACCTATTTTAGTTCTTATTATTAAATTTTTGTTAATCAATTCTCACAACAACTCAAATCTATTTGAAACTCATTACTTAAGTTACTACATGCTTTCAAATGTTTGTCTATATATTATATGTATCTACTATTGATCTCAATAAACAAATGGTTCACCTTTTTTAGCTAAAAAGTTTATTAAAAGATTAACAATGACTTAAAACAAATTTTTATGCATTTTTCAGAAAAAGAATTTATGCAAAATTCAAGAATTAAAACAAAGTTTAAAAAACAACTTAAGAGACAACAATGTAATAAATATAAAAGTTTCAGATCATAATATTATTATTTAATATTACATCATAAATGAAGGAGTGAGTATTCAAATGTAGAACCTGTATAATAATTAAAAAAAAAAAAATGTCGAACAATTTGAGCTATACTTAGATTGTTAAGACCATAATAAAGTTTAACCTGTAATTAAGAAACTTAGATGTTTATTATTTCGAGTTCTTTTGGTTAAAATAAAAATAGGTTTACACTATAGAGTAATCAGGTCATTCTAATAAAAACCACACGAAGCTACTTTCTCCAACCTCTAGTTCAACAATTTTGAAGATGGAAGATTGAATCATCAATCTTCGTAGTGGTAATAGGTGCCTTATGCACTAGCTATTCTCGAATTAACATTTTTTTTTGTTCAACAATTATAAAAGTGGGAGATCAAATCATTAATTTTTAATATTATAATAGGTATCTTATTTACTAAACTATGCTAGCTCAAATGTAAAATGGATAAGAAAGAGAAGAAAAACATGGTTAAAGAGAGAGATTTTAAAAGGTAATGACACTAAATTCAAAGACAATCCATAAAATAGGGGAATAATTGGACATTAATATATTAATTTAAAGGGAAAGCCCTCGTATTTCTAAAATAGGGAATAATTAGACATTGCTATATTAAATTAAGGGAAAAACCCTAATTGATTTTTGTATTGGAATTGGATTCAATTTCAATGCTCAGGTTCTCTCTAATCTCCTGAATTTGCGACTAAGGAACCATATCTCTTTGAATATTCCAATTCACTACAAGACAAACTTCGTGTTTTTTTTTTTTTTTTTTTTTTTTTTTGCCTCTATTAAAAAAATATATTATGGATAAGCTTGAGAATGCACCATCCATTGTACTTCATTATTGAAGATTTATGAAATTTTTTAGTAACTTATAAATATAAATTGAAATGAAACATGAGATTTGTATTTGTGCATTATATTAATAATAAATTCGATTGCTTTCAAGTATTAGAAAATTTTCTATATAATTGTTTTTGAAAATGTTAGGTATAAATCTCAAACAATTGCTTGATATGTTAATTTACGATTAGATTATTATTTTAGAAGTCATCATTTTACTTCTCGGATAACACATTTATTTGACTTGAAATGTCTTTTACTTAATATGTTGGCATGTTTGATCTATGTACAATTATTCTTTACCATTTCTCGTAGATAGAGAAAATTAATTTCAAAGTTGTATTGATATTTTACATCAGTAATAATGATTATTAAAAGAATCACAGAGTTGAAACCATAAAATAATTGGTAACTTGTGATTTAAATATTCAAATTAATGTGAGAGATTTATTCATTTTTTAAAGAAAATATAGAAAAATGTCACATTCTATAAAGTTTTGAGGGGTGAGTTGACTATGCACAGAGATGAAACCAGGGTTTAGTATTTTACCCATTTCTGGTTTCAGGTGGGGGAGGCAATATTTATTTAAACAACTTATCAATTATTCTAACTAAATTATTATTTTTATATATTTCCTAAAAAAAAAGGAAAAACTATATAATGTATGAGAAGTCAATGCCTCTCTCTTTCTCTCTCTATGTTAATATTAAATACAATATAAAAAAAATATTGCCAATATGAACATAATTCAACTGGTTAAAATATATACTCTTGACTAATTAAGAAGTTAGATGTTTCCTATTTTCATATGTTGTTAAATTGAAAAAAGAAAAAAACACAGAAATCCTAGGTCCTGATTATCATTTTGTTTTTGTTTTCTATTTTTTAAAATTATGTTTGTTTCTACGCAATTTTTTGTAAATTTTTTACCTTCCCCAAAATACATTTGAATTCGAAGCCAAATTTCAAAAACAAAATCAAAATTTTAGGCCCCGTTTGATAACCATTTGGTTTTTAAAAATTAAGCTTGTTTTCCCCCAATTTCTCTATAATAGTTTTCATCTCCCTTAAGGAAGTATTTGAATTCTTAGCCAAATTCTAAAAACAAAAACAAGTTTTTGAAAACTAATTTTTTTAGTTTTCAAAACATGGCTTTGTTTTCGAAAACATAGGCAAAAAGTATATGACAAAACAAGTAAAACCATAGGTGGGAGTGGTATTTATAGGCTTAATTTTTAAAAACCAAAAATCAAAAATCAAATGGTTATCAAACGAGGCCTTAAAAATTATTTTTTTAGTTTTTAAATTTTGGCTTGAATTTTTGAAAATGTCTATAAAAAGTAGATAATAAAGCAAGAAAATAATAGGTAGAAGTAGTGTCAATAAGCTTAATTTTTAAAAACAGAAAATAAAAAATAAAATGGTTATAAGTAGTTAATTTTAAAAAGTATTTTCTGAAAAACAGGCTATTTAGTGAGAAAAAGAAAAGAATATCGCAATATAATATGGATGTTGAAACTTGAGATTCATATGTATCTATCATTGCAAAGCAACTAAAATATCCCAGAAATTCAATTAAGTGCATGTTGGAGAATTATTTTAAAATGGTTAAGATCACTTTTGTCCGTTCAAAATTATTTCGAAACATGTCTTTAATTATTAAAAATCAACTTAATGTTTGATTTTACTCTTTTAAATTTGATTTTCATACCATAAAAATTGATTTTGAATAATTAAAAGCATGTTTCGGAGTGATTTTGAATACGACAAAAGTGATTTTAATCATTTCAAAATCACTCAAAGTTTTACGTTGAAATTATTAGTTGTTTGATAGGAAAAAAAAAATGAAGTTTTGAGTTTCCGATTTTTGAAAATGATATTTATAAACATTGCTTTCGCTCTCATGTGTTCCTTTATTTTGCTATCTACTTTTTAAAAAGATTTTCAAAATCCAAACCAAAATTTTAAAACTCAAAATAAAAAACTTTTAAGAAATTTAGTTAAGAATTCAAATGTGTTTTTAAGAGATGTGAAAACGCATAAAAAAATTGTAAATTAGTAGCAAACATAATTTTAAAAAAAAATAAAAAACAAAAAATGAAATTGTTATTATTATTAGATCTTCCTCAGATGAAATAATATGGAAACTCTTATAGCAAAAGTTGACAGAGTCATAGATCTATAAGAGCTTGTTGAATGACACATGTGGCCGAGCATAGGTCTCTAAGCTCAACTTAAGCAACCAGTTTTTTTAGGTCAACAACATATGAGGATGAGAGAATTCAAACCTCTGACATTTTAGTCAAGTGTATATGCCTAATATAGTTGAATTATGCTCCAGTTGGCGACTACATCTAAATGTAAGATAGTGATGATGTTCGTCACGTTGTGCAAATTTGACCTAATGTGTGATTGTGAAAAGGTATGACATATATATTGTCATACTTGGTTTGTCGAAGCAACTTCAAAACTCAAACCTAATGATTGATGATAAAATTAGAGAGAAATTATTAATTGAACTTAGCCTGTGCAAGTAATCATACAAAACATGCATATTTTAAATTGTAGTAAATATCTTCATTGATAGATCATAACAATTGATTGCTTCTAATTTCACTCATCAATCAAGCTCTAATACAAGAGATTATGACGAGCCAAAGACTTTTAAAGATGGAGGCAGTGTTTTTTTGTTTTTTTGAAACTGTCATAAGAAAAAACCAAGAGACATGCTACACCACCCGACCTCCCTCGCAAATGAGGGACCGAATGTCCTCTGAAAAACCATCTTTCCAGATCAAAGAGTACCTAGAAGAAGATGCCAAAGCAGCCAAAGCATGAGATGCTTTGTTCTTCTCTCTAGAGATATTACAAAAAGAAACAGAGTTCACACCCTTAGCAAGCATGATGATATCCTCAACACAAAAAGAAACTTTAGACATATCAGTGGAAGATCCATTCAATAGGTTAATCACTTCCCTCGAATCCGACTCCACTATCACTGGCGGCATTGTTTCCTTCCCCCAGGCCAAAATCTCCTTAAGACCTTCAAGGATGGCTAACGCTTCAAAAAACTTAACAGACTAGGAATGAGATGGAGGCAGTGTTAGTGTTTGGCCCTCATTATATATATACACACACTAAGTTGAGATATAAAAAGATGAATAATATATAATTATTTAACCAGCGAATAGTTATATATAATAATTAAAAATAAATAAATAAATAAATAACTATATATACATCTTTAAATATGATAATGTTTTTTTTCCTGCATATTAAATATAGATATAAATGGTTAGATTTTTGTTTGAAAAAATTAAGAAACTAAAAAAATTGAATTGAATTTAAGTGTCCTGTAACATAAAATTTTAGATTCGTCCTGATGGAGTTAATAATGAGTTGAAAAGAATATGAAGAATGGTGTGTGCAGCGGAGTAGAAGTCTTGAATACAAGTCTGAATAGGTGAATTATTGATTCATTTATATTTATATATTTGTTTTCGCAAAAGAAAAAGGAAAGTGAAGGGAAATGAGTTAAAAGAATGATGGAGTCAAAGGAGTTGAAGTGGCTTGAATTGAAAGCCAACGTCCACAGCACACCGGCCTTGACCATTAACTCCCTCTTTGTTTTTATTTTGCATTTTCCACACTCTTTCCTTCTTTGGGCTCCATCAATTTCACCATTTTCCTCTCCTTTCTCCCCAATCCCTCACCTTCTTATTATTACTAAAATGTATCCGAGCATAGCTCAATATATAAGACATCTATTAACCTTCTCTAAGTTTGAAAGTTCATTTTTTTTGCTCTCACATTTGTTAAGTCAAAAAAAAAATATATATATATATATATATATATATATATACATGTTCGCTTATTTTAGAGAAAAAAATCAATGTTTATTCATGAACTTAGTACAATGTATTAATTTTCATTCTAAACTTGCAATTTCATTGAATTAAACTCCTAATAATTTTAACAAAAGGTTAGTAAAAATCCCTCAAAATTTAATAATTTTCAACAAAAATCAAGCGTTTCACAAAAGTAGGCTTGATTAATACACAATATTGATCGTTGAATTGATCTTCTAAAATTTTAACAAGAATCCAGCTCTAGTTTGGTTTTTCTTTCAAGTCCCATCAATTTCGTACCAAGCATATGTTTTATAATTCATTAAATGCATATAATAATATTTTCTTTTAATGATTCAAATTGCAACACTTGCTCAAAGTTTAAGATAAAAGATGGTAACATTCGTCAAAATCTATAGTTTAAAGTTAGAAGTTTAGAGTAAAATTTGATGACTAGGTAAACATTGTCTTTTTTTTTTTTTTTCATTATATTTCTTTACCATTCAAAATTAGATTTTTGTCTCTGATTTTTTCTATTTTTTCATTTTGGTCCTTTTGATCTAATTTTTATTTTGGGTCTTTTTTTAAGTATTTGAACACACATGGGACTTTTATTAAATTTCATATTTATTCTATAAGAAGGAAAAAACAATTTATACGAAGATTTTTCAATAGACATTTATTCCAAAAAAAGTAAAAATGTTATTTTAAAACTAGTTTCTATCATATAGGTATAATATGAATAGAACATATGGATAATGGCTGGGGTTACATCATTTTTCTTTCGATAAATTAGATATGATATTTTACTGATGTTAAAAAAAAAAAGATATTTTGCTATAGTTATTATAGTTTAGGTTCAAATCCCCTCCCATTCAACGTGTTTTTTTCATTTTCCTACTTCATTGGTATAATATACTTCCTTAGCAATTCATTTATTTAAAAATTTTCATTTTTTAAAATAACTTTCAAAACTGTCCTTAAAAACTTTATATATATATATTTTTAAAATGATATTTTATGAGCATGATTTTTGAAAAAAAAATACGAAATTATTATCAAACAAATTTTTAATTCAAGGAAGCAATCAATAACTTAAATAAGGATGGAGCACAATTTAATAGGAATGACCAAGTACATATGAATAATATAATTGCATCTCTCTTGTTTTGGTTGGATTGATCATAATTTCTCTTATCTTGTCACATTATCAAAAGTTAAAATTCAAGTTGACATGAAGTTTCAACCACATTGTATATTTCAAAAGTGAAGAAAATTTATTTACTTATTTATTTTTGTCACTTTTTCTAAGATTGCAATCTTTTACATATCAAGTCCTCTTTGATCAAATCTTTGACTCCCATAGTTATTATGATATGATGATGAGTTAATTGCAAGGTGTTCCATTCATGTTTTATTTCTAGAAAAGTTAGTTTTTTTTTTTGAAGTTTGATAAAAAAAAAAAAAAAGAAGACATTTAGAGTTATTTATAAATTATAATAAATTCATGATATGCAAAAATACAATAATGAATACCGATGTTATACTTTATGCTTGTGATAGTTGAACAAGTAAAGTCGATTAGTTTATTGTTTTAATTTAAGGTTCAAATCTTGTTGCTTTCACTTAATCATGGACACCTTTATCAAGAAAAAAACTAAATAATCATATTTTTATTTCTTATTAATTTAAAATTTCCTCTATTAGTTCCTTCAATCAAAATTTCTTATTATTTGATCTTCAGAAAATGCTATTCACACATAATTTCAACAAAGAGATGAGACACGTGTAAATAAATTTAATTTGTATTAATTTGAGTTTAGTGGAGTACAATCTCTAATATTTATCCTCCGATTCTTTCTCTCTTTCAAGTGTAATTTGTTTGAGGGCTTTGCAACTTGTTCTCAGATGTAGATTTGATTTGAGGGCTTCGTAGCTTGTTCTCGAATGTGATTTATTTTGAGGGCTTTGCAACTTGTTCTCGAATGTGAATTTGTCTCGGGGGCTTTGCAGCTTATTCTCGAGATTGAAGCTTCAATCAATCTATAGGGTGTTGAAGTCTTCAAGTCTTAAAGAGTCTTTATTCTTCAAGGAGTGTTCAACACCTAAGAATTTGATGGAGTGTTTGGCACCTAAGGACTTTAGAGAGAGGACCTTAAGAGTTCTCTCTGAATTCTTTGGAGAGTTTTAATTTCTAAACCATTCAAATGAAAGAGAGTTCTTCTATTTATAGAGCTTCTATGGGCATGTGGATTTGGGCTTCAATGCTTTTGGGCCCAATCATTGGACTTGGGCTTTGTTGGATTTGGGCCTAACTATTTGGATTTAGGTTATATTTAATTTTAACCCATATTTCATATTACCCAATTAGACTAAATTTAACTTTAATTATTTGGCCTAATGAAGACATGTGACCTTTTAATTTTTAGAATTTTCCAATGTTTGTCATCAAATTAAATTTGGGACACATGTGAATTTGTAATTGGTCCCAAATTTAATTATTTGTTGCTTCATCATTAATTTGAAATAATGACGTGGCAATTGAGGATTGGCCGAAAATTTTCAGTCAACAAATGCCCCATTTTTGAGATTTATGTACAAGTATGCATAGGTGAATCTCGAAAAAGATAGTTTGGAGTCATAATGTAAGTTTTTTTGTTCTTAATTTTGACTCCCTTTGACATGTTAATTTAATCAAAATATGAATTTAGCTCAAACTTTGATTTTTTTTTTTTTTTTGTCAACACATTAGAAACGCCTAATTGGTTCTAATTTAATTAACCAATTTGGCACGACCAATATCAAACGAATTAGTTAAACGCATTAAACACAGAGGATAAGTCGAAACGAGTTAATTAATTAAGACTTGGTCGATCTAAATTAACTAAGTATGCGCTAACAATTCTAAGGCCTACCATGTACTCGTGATTACACAATTCTACTTAATCTAACTGACGTGGCAACCGACTTATTTACTACTCAAATTAAGATAGAGACCGATGATACCTACGGGTATATCTAGCATAGCTAAGCAACACTCTAAATTAATACGAGTTGTCAGTTCCATTAAAGAAGAGCAAGCTAGGATTAATCACAAGAATTGCAAGCCATAAAACATGCTGGAAAATAAAATTAATAACAAAATCTCACAACAAAATGCATAATTACCAAGTTTACATCCCGAACCGACGTCGAAAGCCTAGCAATCCATCAAACTGATGTTGCCCGACATTGAGATTTGATCTAAACTACCTAATCTATCCTAAACTACTGAAAAATAGAGAGGAAAAAACTTAAAAAATGTCTCACAACGGCTGCAAATTGGAGAACAATGACCTAGATGACGAAAAAAAAACTATTTATAGGAATCGACGGAGCATCTAGACGCTCTGGACGTTGTCCCAACGCGCAGCATTGGTCATTTTTGCTCTAACTCTTTACTCCGGTGTCCGAATGACCTCTAGTTTGATGTGTTGAAACCGTGATTCGACGTAAAATCTTCCGAAACATGCCTTATGCTCAAAATCCCTACAAAATGATCAATTAATTATATTAAAACCTCTAAACTAACATAATTTAGTCATAAAAATATAGGACTATGTTGGTCCTATCAGCGACAACAACGATGAATTTGTTTGAGGGGAGAAGAACGTGGCCTGCAAGACAAGAAAGATCTAAACATCGGTGTAGTGCTTGCCACACAGGCTCCGATGCTTAAGTCAGAGAGTGAATGAGTGTGACAAGTTAGGGTTTTGAGAATGAGGAAGAACTTACCTTTCTCCCTTTGAGAAGAGAGCTTAAATACTTATCTTCTAGGATTTTTTGGAGGATTCCTCGTAGGAATAGGACAGAAAAGGACCGAATTGGGCTGGAACGGGCCTTGTAAAGAGGTCGGCCTCGGCCTCGGCCGACCAGGTACTTAGGCTCCAACCCAAGTTGGCTCATCGTTCCTTTATTTCATTAACCTAGTTTCGGCTTGATTTCAGCTCGTTGCTATCTGTATTGGGCGTTTTAGTCATATTTTATCTTTTATTTCTATGATAGGGCCATTCCAAGACATAATCCTCAATCTGTGGCGAATTAGGAAAGGAAAAATGTCGGAGACAGGCTAGACCAAGCCAAGGTAGCTAAAGGATGTGGGCCCGACCTCGTGGTGGGGTCGGCCCATGTGGTCGGCCTCGTCCTAGGCCGAGGCCGACCAGGAATTTGGGCCCTTTATTTCTTAGAGGCGCGGTTTCTTTTTCCTTTGGTCCGATTTGATCTGTTTTAACTCGTTTTGAGCTCTTCTTTGCACATTTGCCATTCCCTTCTGTGATAATTCGAAATTTATCTTAATGGTCGAATTTTACCCATAACATCATTAATTTAGAATAATGACGTGGCATCTGAGGATTGGCTAGAATTTCTCAGTCAACAAATGCATTATAGAGATATTTATTTTCAATAACATATATTTTGTGAAGGTACAGTATATTATTAAAATTATATTTTTCAAGAGGAAAAAAGAAAAAAGAATTGAGACGGCAACTAAATTTTCTAAGAACAAAAAAAAAAATGTCAAGTCTAATTAATTAAAATAAACCTCTCACACATGAGATGCTTCTTAATCATAAAGTTGGATTTGGACATTATTTGGCACATTATAATTAAGAGTTTCTTTTTAGTTTTCTATTTTTAAGGAATACTGTTTTGTAATCTACATTTTAAGAACATTTCCAAAATCATACCCACATATATTAAAATTACAAAATAGGAGGAAAATAGTACTAAAAAACATAACTCATTTTCTGTTTTTAAAATTCGACTAAGACTTCCCAAGTTGTTTTTAAAAGGCAAAAAAAAAAAAAAAAAAAAAACTAAATAAATCATTTATAAACAACTTTACTTTAAAAAAAGAAAACCTTTATCAAATGAGAGACCTATAATCATTACGTTGCAACAACTTATCCCTTCATACTTTCGCAAGGATATGATATTATCTACTTTAGGCCTAAATCCACATAAATTTACTATTAATTCACCCAAAAAAATCATACATCAATAGATATTATGCACTTATGTATCGTGAATCTTCTTTATTTACTACAAAAATTTTGAGTTCTAGCGACAATACTTTTACCAACGTGATGGAGTTCATCTGCATTTTTAGCTGATGTTGGATTATGTTTGCAAACTTAAATAATTTTCGTTAGTATCTAAATGGGAAAAGAAATGGTTTTTAAAATAAAGAGTTTGAAATTATAATGGAGAGAAAAATAAGATAGAAATTGAAGTGGGAATTGGAGAAAAGACAAAAGGATTGCAGGGTCAAGCAAGTTGCTAGTGGATTAGAATGGCTTTTAGAGGGTCAAGAGGACAAAACAAAGTTGTCCTCAAGTCCCAACCTTTTGTATCTTTATTATATTTTAGTTTTCTAATCTATTTCATTGTCAATGGGTACTTGCAAGTTTACTTGAGAAGCCCAATCACTTCTTTGCATCCCATGGGATTGTGACAATGTGGGGGTGGGAGAGATATTTTTTATTTATATATGTTTGGACAAAGCTAACATTAACCGTTTAATTTGCTTCATCATTCATTTCCCTAAGTTTTATGTTTCTTCGCCATGATTAAGAAAATATGTAATGGTTGATGGAGGAATGAAAATTTTTCAAGTTTTTAACTCGTTGTTTGAGAGTTTAAGAAATAAATGATGTTGGTTGTCTTTCAATTATACGATGCACATCAGACTACAACAAAATTTTTAAAGAAAGTGTGAAGGCTATAATTTTCTCTAAGTCTCACCTGCTTCTAGATGTAGAAACTAAATCAATTATCTTTTTTGTGAAGCTTGCTACTTATAGAGCTTGTAGGTAAAAATTTGAATCTAGGACATTCTAGAAGATGTAAATGAAGTTTGGTTGGGAATTGGGATGGATAGTGACATACATACATTTATATCGTTTTGTTAATGAATGCCCATTTTGATATATATGCGAAGCATACTTTTGATTGAGCCACATAAAACCTATCTCTTCGCCTATAGTCGAGAATCAAATTGATCAAGTTGAACATATTTAAGATTTAAATTTATTGCCAGCTCTAAAATTTGAGGATTTAATATTTGTAAGAACTATGATTAAAAAAATTGTAAGAAATAAAATATATAACATAATTTATTTTGAAATTTTGAAATACTTTTTTTTTTGAGTTCTTGTGAAATACATAATTAATAGTAGAAAATATTTCATTTGCTTAAACAGGAAAGAGGTAGGAAGAATGAGGAATTAATTGCTTTTTTTTTAGCTAAAGATGACACAATGGAGGGGGACAATAGAATGTTGAAAAATTTATTGGCAAAATGTTACCAAATGAATGCCAAAACAGTAAAAGGCAAATCCAAGTATAGCAAAAAAGTAAATTCATAAATAAATAATAATAAGAAAATTGCACGTGTAAAAGTTCATTTTTTTATTTTCAAATGAGATCACATTGTTCTTTACTCTAAGCGAGAGGAGTTTTTTTCTTGAGTTCAACAATTGCAAGATGTGGATTAAACTATCGGCCTTTAAGATGGTAATTAGTACATTATCTACTGAACCATGCGTGGATTGACATTTTTGCTTAATTTTGGATGCAATCAATTTTTATTAGTTTATTTAAATTATATTTGAGTATGTGAATTTTCATTTTATATCCCATTAAAAAGATAAATTTGAAAAAGTTAAATTTTTATCATTTAGCGTCTTTAAAGTTCATAATTGTCTAAGAAAAAAATTAATTCTAAATTTTTTTATAACTTAAAAGAGTAAAATTGAAAATTTTTAAATAATAAAATTAAATTTTCACATATGTACTTCGAATTACATAAAGGAATAATGTCATGACATTTAAAAGTATTTACTCTTTATGACCAGCCCTATTATGCATTTTAAATATTCGTCTCAATCTACTAGACTAAAAAGTTCAATCTAATTATATCTTCTCTTTTTTTTTTGCAGTACAATATAAGATTGGGGGGATTCGAACCACAGACTTCTTGATCGTTAACACATTCTTTATGCCAGTTGAACTATGCTCACTTTGGCTAATCCAATTATATTTAGATTTTGTAATTAGGTAGGAGTAAGGTGGATATTTAACCTTTAAAAAAATGTCAGCTCAAAGTGTAACAATAATTATTTTTGGCTATTACATGACCATTATTTAATTCAATTTCATCAATATTATTGAGTAGGAACTTTTTTTTTTTTTTTTGATACTTTGAAGGTAAAAATTAAACTTTTAAAACATTCGACATGCAATTAAAAAATGGTCTATAATTCAAAGATCATAATTATATTTTTAGTTGGAAAAAAATGAAATAAAAAAGTTGGAAAAATACTACAGCTAAAAGTAAGAAAAAGTATTTAATGAGGCCGCCACAATTATATGGCTACCTCTTAATATATAACCGTTAGATGTGAATTTGAAAATTTACATGTCTGCCAGTAACCACTAGATACGAATTAGAAGTATTTTTTGTAGTTCCCCTCTTATATATCAAACGCTACAAGACTATCAACCACATTATGATAACTTCCTCCAATAATTTCTACAAAGGTAAAAATATGAAAATCCTTTTTTCTTTTGAGGTAAAAAAAGTGAAAACCTAATGCAAACCATAAATATGATCTTTGCATATGTGAAGAGGTGTATTAGCACTATCAACATTACATAAGATTTGATGATATTAGCTTTTTTAGCTTTGCTAAGCTTCTTTTTCTCTAATGGCTTCTCTCTCTATAAAAATTAGGTTTACTTTGAGATTGACATTAGAAATGGAAAAATGACATCAAAAGTGAAAGCTGTGATCATGAAAAGCAAAATGGGTTTTGAGATATTGGAAGGCTTTCATTACTCTTTTGCATTAAAATAAAAAATGAAAGAGATTGTTCTTTGAAGGCACTTTTTTCTTTTTTTTTAAAATTTATTTTAATGTCTTTTGAAGAAGAACACATTGGAAAATAGAAAGACTATCAAATCAAACCAGCCTTAAAAGGAAGATGACATGTAAGAACAAGCTAAGCCTTGTGGAAAGTAAAAAAAAAAAAATATCTCTCAAATATGATATTTAGGTAAGATGTGCTTTAGTCTTAGAACAAATCCTGATAAATATTAATTTATTGTTTCTTTAAAAAAATTACTTATTAAAGAAATATGATATTTAGGACGTAAGAAGTGATTTAGTGTTAGAACAAATGTCGACAAATACTACATTGATATTTAATTTATTGTTTTTAAAAAATCTCCCTCTCTGACTCAAGAAATATGACATTTGGGTAAGAAGTGTTTTAGTGTTAGAACAAATCTCCACAAATATTGCATCAATTTTTAATTTATGTGTTAAGAAATCGATCTCATTAAAGAAATATGATATTTTAGGTACAACAAATACTACATCGATGTTTAATTTATTGTTCTAAAAAACATCTCTCTATCTCTCACTAAAGAAATATGATACTTAGGTATTATGTGATTTAGTGTTAAAATAATTTATTTAAATTATGCCAAATTTACCACTATTTTCAAATTTATTCAAACACATTCCAAGGAAAGAGAGATTTTGGTGAGAATAGATCGTGGGCTTTGGAAGCCCAATGAAGTTGTTGGCTCAATAACATATGAAGTTAATGGGCTTTGATCTGTTTATGTATTGGGCCCAGTTGAAGACATTTTCTTGGCTCCATAGTTTATCAAAACAAAACATTTGTTGTATATACGTTCTGGATCAACTATAATTTATGTTCTTTATTTATTTGTAAAGCTGTAAAAATATTACAGATTCACTTCTTTTAGTTAAAATAAATCAATATCCAAATGTTCTAACCCAGTTAGAAAACGTCGAGCAAAAGAAGAAGAACGTCAACCTGAGCATAGTTCAATTGGAATCATTATATCATCGACCACAAGATTAGAGGTTTGAATTCTCATTCCCACATGTTATTAAACTAACACAACACAAAGAACAAACACCCACAAAAATAGTTTCATTGAGCTACAAAATAAAAATGGAAATCATACCAAGGGTGGTATTTGTTGGGATTTATGTTCTAAAGCCTCCCAATTAATGATTTATTTAATAATTAATAACAACTTTGATTATTTTATTTGCAATATAATATTATCAATTATATGAAAAATCTAAAGTTATTAGTGTAATTTTGAACAGTATGTGGTTGACATATGGGAAAATCATTTTCAAGAAATAACCTAAAGGATCATAGTATATGGATAAGGTTGTGTGTCTTACCATGACAACACTATTGATACGACCCACTTTGTAATAGTTACAAATGGTTTGATCTAAATCGTTCATGTGGAGACATGTGAGTGAGAGTATCTTATAGAATAATTTTGTATAAGATTGGACCACAAAATATTTAATCTCTCTTTATAAATCCGTTAATGGAGAAGATTAATATTTCATTAGTATAATTATATATGACTCGATCTTAATCCTGAGTGAGTTATGAACTCCTGCCTGTGAGGATTTGTGCTTTGATTTGCATGGGTGAGATTGGCTTTTGTAGTCGATTCAATATGTCTATCATTTTGGGGACTTGACCAAATAGGGAGCTGGGAACATAATCTCACTAGATGAAATTTACTCATTCTCTTATAAGGTAAGTAGATAAGTAGTTCCCTTAAGTGCTAATTTCGGGACTTAAACAATGGGGTCCCACCCTCTCACTGGTCCGAGAGGGACTTAGTTTATGGTTGGATCATAAACAAATTATTCATTAGAAGATCAGTGGTACTTAAGGTGCAAGATGTAATTACAAGGGTAAAACAGACTTTTGACCCAACTGTAATTACGAACAACTCATGAAGGATCAACTTACATGTAGTGATTATATCTATGGACACAATTTGTCCTATAATGCATAAGAGACTCTAGGTCTATAGTGGAGGGACCTTAGAGTTAATGAATAAAAATTGATTAATTAAAGAGTTTAATTAATTAGTTTATATCATTGGAGCTTATAATTTGTAGGTCCATAAGGTCCCCTTGCTAGCTCATAGTAACACTAAAAGATCAATCTAGTTAAAAGAAAATTTTGAAATATTCAAATTAATATTTAATTTGAAGTGTTTAAATTAATATTTAATATATTAGATATATTAAATATAAAAGAGGAAAATATATTTATTGTATTTGATACATTAAATATTAAAATAAGTAATGTATATTAGATACATTAAATAAAATATATTTATAAAATTTAAATAAGATTCAAATAAATAAATATCATAGGAGATTTGAATGAGATTCAAATAAGTATAAGATATATTTTAATATTGCAACCGAAGTTCGTCAAGGAGCCAAGTGACGTGCTATAACGACTAGATATTAAAATATAATATTTTAATTATGACAAAGATTTGCCATTGATCTCTATAAATATGACCCTTGAGTTGAGCCATTATATATAACACACATCTCCTCAATAGAGAATTAGATAATTCTCTCTAGACCTCTTTCTCTTCAATCTCTTGTAGATTTTCTTTCAAATGCTCCAACAAGCTTTGGTCTTGTGTTTGAGTCATAACTAGGAAGACTTTGTGGATAAGATAAAGACTCGCCATAAATATTTCTATAATATACAAAAGTATTTATTGCTTAACTTTATTTTTATTTAATTCTAATTAAAATCAAAGACGATATAATGCTTCCATTGCAGGATGAAGCGTTCATTTCTTCAATATTAATTTCATCACACACACACACATATTTGAGTTGAACAACATGTGAAGTGTAAATTCGAACCTTTGACCTGCTAATCGAATATATAATGCTTTAACTAGTTGATCTATGCTCATGTTGGCTTTTAAAAGTTCATATTGATAAATATATAATCGTAAAGTTACGACCCCGTTTGATAACCATTTGGTTTGGTTTTTTGTTTTTGGTTTTTGAAAATTAAGCTTATAAATACTACTTCCACTTATGGGTTTTCATGTTTTCTTATCTTTATATGAACCAATATAGGGCTTCAAATTATGGTTCATATTTTTATTTAAGAGTTTTGATTATTTTCTATTTTTACCCTTCCTAAGCATGTTTAAGTAAGGGTATTTTAGTCTTTTTGTTTAGAATGATGAATTGGGCATCAAATTGGGGTTTTCCTTTTTAGCCACTAGTATTAGGGTTAGTTGAGCCATAAAATTGGCTATTTTTAAAGCCTAAGTTATTTCAATGTAAACAGGGGGAGTTTGAATAAAACTGTAGTGTTTCTACCATTTGAGAGCCATGAGCCTTGTCATTTTGCAATTCTTGTTCTAGAGTTGCATGCTTGAACATTCAAGTAAGTTTGATCAATTTGCTTGTAGAGTGTTCAAGCCTTGAGTAGGGAGTTGTTCTACTTACCTCTTGGTCTTCAATCATCAAGGTAATCATTCCCTTGGGATTAAAATCACTTGATTTGAGGGTTTTAGTATTTGTTAATTAGGGGTTCATATAACCAAAGAGTTTCTAATTACAAATTACGAGGGTTTTCACATCATATCTACTTTTTACATATGTTTTCAAAAACCAAGTCAAGTTTTGAAAACTTACAAAAGTAATTTTCAAAAACTTATTTATGTTTTTGGAATATGGCTAGAAACTTAAATATTTCCTTAAGAAAGATGGAAACCATTGTAGAGAAATTGTGAGAAAACAAACACGATTTTCAAAAATCAAAAACCAAATGGTATCAAATGAGACCTAAATGTTCATGGGTGTTCATAGATTGGGTTGAGCTAGGTTAAGAAACTTTTTGGATCCAATCCAATTATTTGAGTTGCAAATATATCCAACTCAAATGATCCTAACTTAATGATTGATTCAAGTTAATCCAACCTATTTTAGTAGAATCCACGAACCAACCCAATTAATAAAATTTCAATTTATTTGAACCCAACCCAACCTGGCTAAAGTTCGATCATTGAGTTTTTTTCAATATTCAAGTAAAAAAAAAGCATTTGTTTTAAAATAAAAAGAGGGTGGAAGGATGAGGTAGAAAATCAGGTTGTTGTCTGTTTTAAGATGATTATCAAAGGAGAAATCATCAATTTGATAGTGTTGCAGATAGTTTGTTTTTATGTATTTGTAAATTTACATTGAAAATTTTTCAATCCCAACAAACAAACTTACCTTTTCTTCTTTTATCTTTTTCTCTCTTGGATTTGTTTGTTTCTTTACTGTCTTTACATTGGTGTGTTACATAAAGGAATCGTACGGATAAGATGAAAAGGAAATGACTTGACAACAAGTTACATTCATTGAAAGAATTTCAATCAAACTCAATAATTCAAGGTTGGTTTCATCACCATTTTGCTTTCTGTTCTTGAAACTATACCCTTGTTGTAATCTATATTGAAAAATGTTTTTGAAAAGACCATGTTGGAAAGAAACTCAAGAAGAAAGTTAAATTACAAGTTTCGTCCTTGAACTTTCATGTTTTTGTCTAATAGGTTTTTAAACTTTAAAAAGCATCTAATAGATTCCAAAATTTTCAATTTTGAATCTAACATGTCTTTGAACTTTAAAAATGTCAAATATGTCAAATAAGTCCTTGAACTTTCAATTTTTTTTTAAATTTGTCTTATCAATCTTGTGTCTAATAGATACTTGACATATTCAACATTTCTTAAAATTAATGAATCTATTAGACATCAAATTGAAATTTGTGTCTAATAAAACATTAGATTTTTAATTTTGTGTCTAATAGGTTTGTAAATTTTTAAAAATGTAGGAGTCAAAGACCTATTAGACAAAAGATTGAAAGTTTAAAGACTTATTGGACACTTTTTAAAGTTCACATAACTATTAGACACAAAATTTGAAAGATCAAGAACTTATACACTTTTTAAAATTTATAAACTTATTCGACACAAATCTAAAAGTTCAAGGATTGAACTTGTAGTTAATTTAACCTAAAGATAAAAATGTTATCAAACAAATCCTAAAATATATGATCACATCAAACCAAATCGAAAACAAATCATAGAGACTATATTTTTAGATAGAGAATTCAAAACTAAGATTTATAAGAAGATTGTTAATTTTTTGATTAATTGATTTTTTTTTTTAGTTCAACAACATTTGGAGTGGGAGATTTGAGCATCTAACATCTTGATCATGGATACATACCAATTACTGCTGAGCTAAGTTCACTTTAGCTTTTTGATTAATTGAATTAAAAGTTAAACAATTTAAACATATTTCTCACCAGCTTAAGGGCATGTTTGGGAGTGATTTTGGAATACCCAAAATCACTTTTGACATGCCCAAAATCAAGTCTCCTTCAAAATTTTGATGTTTGGCAATAATAAGAAAGTGATTTTGGAAACATCCAAAATCACTTTAAGTGATTCCCGGTCAATCACTTGGGAGGTGATTCCCAAGTGATTTTGTCTTTAAAATGACTATTATTTAATATTTTTTTAAAAAAAATCTTACTTTTTGTGATGGTTAAAAAGTTTCATCCTTTATCAAAATTCATTAATTTCCATCAACAAGCATATATTTTCAAACCGTCACCATTGAGGTCATCCATCATTATTTAAAAAAAATGTCATTTTTCTCTTTCTAAAGTTTTTATAATGTCTATCTCTTACTTTATTCTCTTTTTAAAATTTTTATTCATTTTTCTCACTTTTTCTCTCCAATGGTTTTAACTCTCTCAAACTTTTTTTATCTCTAAATTTTTTTGTTTCCCTCTCTATAATTTTTGTATCTCTTTAACTTTTTTCTCTCTAATTTTTTTATCATTGCTCTTGAACTTTTTTGTCTCTGACTTTGAACTTTTTTATTTTCATTAAAGTTTTTCTCTCTAAAATTTTTATCATTGTCTCCAAATTTTTTGTATATCTCTCTAAATTCATCTCTCTATCTTCGAATTTTTCGCTCTCTATTAAATTTTTCTCTATCTAAATTTTTTGTCTATCTCTCTAAAATTTATATCCCATCATGTCTTTAACATTTTTTTCTCTTTGAAACTTTAATTTTCTCTCCTAATTTTTTAGTTCTCTCGGTATAACTTTTGTCTACCACCTTCTTTTTAAAAAAAAAAAAATTAAATGTAATACTCTTTTTATTAATTTAATGATTCTAAAATCACATTTGAAAACAAACATTAATCATTTTAAAAAATACTTTTAATTAAATTTAAATCACTTTTACAAGAGTGGAACCAAATATTAAAATGATTTATAACTAAAACTTTTACAAAACTAATTATAATTCAATCACTTAGCTTAAAATTCTTATTTTAAAAGTCACTCCCAAACATACTTTAGTCATTGAAAGTCACTTTTAATTGTATGAAAATCAGTATTAAAAATGTAGAACCAAACATTAAAATGATTATATGAAAATCACTTTTCATAAATCATAAACAAATCAATTGTGCTAAAATCACTATTTCTAAAATCATTCCCAAACATGCCCTAATAAATGCCGAATATAGCTATTTTTCCTTTCAACTTTCCCCATTAACCTAATTTTGTGCCCTTATTTAATCTTTCTTATATTTTACATTTTATTCACTCTATCTCTTTCACCTTTCTCGCATAAAATACAAGTGATAATAATGATATTTTAATTTTTCTGCTTTTTTTTTAAAATCAAAATATTTACTAACAATGTTATTTAATTTTTTTCCTTTCAAAACTTTTTTTTTTAAGGTTATGTTACCTTGGTTAGAATAATTGAGCATACCTATAAAGGGGTGAGGGATTTGATCATTTGACCTTGAAAAAAGATATATAATACTTTAACTAGTTTTTTTTAGTAACTATAATGTCTTAACTAGTTGAGTTGTTCAAGTGGACATTTTCTTATATCTTTTAAGTTATTCAATATTAATTTAGTCGTATATTTCCTCTAATCATTCAATATAAAACTTAAATAATAATAAATAAATTAAAAGAAAAACATAATTAATGTGGTAGCAGAGACAACTTTAAAGATCTAAAGAGTTAATTTTGTTATTATTTTTAGTTCAACAATAAAAAGGTTGGAATTCTCGAATATCTAAACTTTAAAACATATGTATAATACTTTACAGTTGAGTTTTGCTCAAGTTGGTGAATCCAGAAGCACAGTTGCAGTAAAGGAAGTTGGAAAAACATGATATTTTTGTACATTTTATAAGACATTTTCTTATAGTCTTGCTTACACTTCAACATTTGTACTTTGACATTTTTTCTAACATATATGAATAAGTTAGATGTGTCCTCTAACATATGGTTTAGATTTTTTTTTTTAAGTACAAAATTAATTCATTAGTAAAATCATGTTCCTAAGATATTTGGAGTCTCTAAAGTTGCTTACGAAGCTAAATTTATACAAAATGATTCCTAATCTTTTAAGTAATTCTCAAATTAGTCTTTAATCTTTTAATAACTTCAATTTTATCCTTAATTTATTAATTCTCAGTAATGTCATTAGTTTCATTAAAAATTGTTAAATTTTGTAAACAGAAAGTTGATGTATCATTAAGTTATTGTTTTATCAACATATTTGTACACACGGATATGCCTCCCGCATAACAATTAACACATCAAAACCCAACTCGTCTATTAACAAAATCAATTTCTTTCAAATGAGATATCCGAGTGGTATGCCTATATGTTTAAGTATGTTAATAGAACAATAATTTAACGACATATCAACTTTATGTTAATAAATATTAACACATTTTTTTTTTGAAAATACTTAATTGAAAATTTTATAGCATCAAAGATTAAGAGTAAAATACAAAAAAAAAAATTACGATTAAAGATCAAATTGAGACTTTGTTTTTTTTAATTCAATAACATTTGAGGGTGAAGGGATTCGAACCTCTGACCTCTTGGTCAATGGAACATGTCAATTATCATTGAGCTAAACTCATTTTGGCGACTAAATTGAGACTTACATAAAAGATTGAGGACGATTTGATATATTTAGCCCCATATAATTATACCATATTGATAAAATTACATAATCTAACACTTATTTATAAATTATGTGAGAACAACCACTTGAGTATGGTAGATGTCAAAGCTAAGTGAGCACAAGAGATGTTTGAAAGAGATATAACATATAAGTGAGAGAGAGAAGCAACCTAGAGGAAGTACATATGAAGTCTTGAAATAAGAGATTTTTTTTAATTAACTTATGTTTTAAAGGCTAAATTATAGAAAATATCCCTAAAACATGGGTTTTGTTTCAATAATACCCTTAAACTTTAAAAAGTTTCAAAAATATCTTTGATCTTTCAAAAACGTTCAAAATTATCATTACCATTAAGTTTTGGATGGAAAACGTTAAAGTTTCGTTTGAATAATACCCCTAAACTTTAAAAAGTTTAAAAAATATCTTTGACCTTTAAAAGATGTTAAGATATACTCTTATTGTTAAGTTTTGGATGGAAAATGTTAAAATTTGATTAATACTCTTGACATTAAATTGTGCTCGTAAGAGACAGTTTTTATCTTTGTCTTTCTGACTTATGGATTATTTGCATGTCAATCTTGGTTGTTTAAATAATTAATTGAACTGTTGTTCTGGTTAGTGAAATCAACTCCCTAAAATATCTTTCTCCTTATTGTTCTCCATTTTTTATTTTATGTTTTATTTTGTTTTGATCTTATTCATCTTTATATTTCATTCTCTAAATAAAATTGGGTGATTGTATTCGTGGTAATTAAGTGAACTAGAATACCAATCCTATGGACGATATTATGACATTCATAATTACACTATATTAAAACTTGACTCGTACATTTGCAGTATTGTATTGAATAATTTTATGCAATACCAACGCAGAGAAAGCCGCGCGCTAGCCTGGCTAGCTAGCTTTTTTCAGTTGGCTATTCTATTAGTTGTAGTGCACCTTAAATTTTCAAGTTTAATGTCGATTGCTAAAGGGAAACCTAGAAGTTTAAAGCAAACATTGAGTCATAAATCAACTTCAAATTCGAGTGTTAACTTTGATGCAATGAAAAACAACAAACTTAGAGATGGAAGCGTTAGGTGGGTCATCGAGAATTTATTTTTCATCCGCACAATTTGACGTGAAATGCAAGCATCTGGGTAGATGAATTTTAAATGAATTCAAGCTAGAAATCAATCCCACAAAGCAAGACGACGACAAATTATCCTTCAACTTCGAAGAATTGAATAAATCCCTACTATAATTTGCCCATTTAGGTTTTCAAATCCATCCCAACAACATTTTAGTTTTTTTTTTTTTTTCTTTTGGAGAGTTGCAAGGGAGAGTTATTGGTTATGGATTTTGGGTTTTTGGAGCTTATTTGGTCAAATTGTTACTACAACTATTCAAATGCTAATAATCCGTTCATTCTCATTAATTTTCATGGAGCAAAAATCTGCAGAGAGAGGAAAAAGAAAAAACATTTTTCAGTAAAAGTATTTTTGAAATTTTTTGAAAGGTCAAGGGTATAATTGAGATGAACCTTTAACATTTTCCATCCAAAAATTAACAGTAAGGGCATTTTTGAATGTTTTTGAAAGGTTAGTGGTATTTTTGAAACTTTTTAAAGTTCAGGGTAATTATTGAAACAACACTTTAATGTTTTCCATCCAAAACTTAACAATAAGGGGCCGTTTGTTTTTTGGGAATCTAGATAACCGGAATCTTCAGATGTATGGAATTATAGATAACCGAAATGATAGATGTCCGGCATCTTTAGATAGTCATGTTTGTTTTGTAGGGAAGTTTTTAAGAATGTATGGGAATATTTGGATAACTGTGTTTGTTTCGCAGGATTTGTACTTGGGAATCTCTTAAATTTACAAAATGTTCCAAGAATGCCCTCACGACAATTCATGTAATTTATATATTAATTTAATACAATTTGAATTTATATAACATAATTTTTTTTATTAAATTTAAACTTTATTTTAAAATCGATTTAGTTTATATTATTTTTCCATGTTATTTTGCTCAACAAATTATTAAAAAGACATAAAATTGGTTAAATTAAATTTTAGAAAATTAAAATGAAAAGAAATTCAGAAAAATCATTTACAAAAAAATTAAAATGCAGAAAATCCCAAAAAATTAATTTGCATAAAATATTGAGAACATAGAAAATTAATTTACAGAAAATGAAAGATCAGAAAATGAAAAAAAATCTAGAATATTTCAGAATATTATTTTGCAGAAATAAAAGAGCAGAAAATGCATAAAAGTAGTTTATAAACAAAATGAATAATATAAAATAACAGAAATTAAAAATGCTAAAAATGGAGAAAATAAAAATGCAAAAGTTTATTTTTCAGAAAAATACAGAAAATAGAATTCCAAAAAATGTTGAGAATTCATTTTTTTTTAAAAAAAAAAAACATAACTTAACTTGTTGAAAATGAAAGTGTTGAGAATTCAAAATTCTAATTAATAGAAAATGCAGAAAACTAATTTAGTTTGAAGAAAATACAGAAAATTCATTTACAGAAAATTATAATACATAAAACTAATTTGCAGAAAATTAAAAAAAAAATGTAAAAATGCAGAAAATGAAGAAAATGAAAATGCATAAAATGAATATGCAGAGAATGCAGAAAATGAATATGCAGAAAATGAATGTGCAGAAAATGGAAATGTAGAAGATATTGAAATTGAAGAAAATAAAAATGGATAAATTTTGAAATGTAAAAAATGTAGAAAACAAAAATGGAAAAAAAAAAACAATGATTAGATGATTTGTAAAATGAAGAGACATTGAGACCTCCAATTTTAAGGTCAATGTCTCGACATACATCTCATATGAAAAAAAAAAGTAATCAAAATTGAATAGACAACATAATGAAAAAAAAATGTGAAAGGTAGCAAAAGGAAAAAAAAAATGAGGAAGAAAGTAAGAAAGGAACATGAAAAATACCTGGAAGAGGAGTAGAGCAGAGCATAGTGTTTTTGAAAAGAAAAAAAAAAGAAAAAAAACCCTAATGAAAAGTGACGATTGATGAGACGCCTTGGAGAGAAAGAAAGCGATTTGTGGCAAATAATTAGGGTTAAGGGTAAATAATGTAATTTGATAGATGCCTGAAAGAAGGGAATCTTAAAAACCCATCTTTTCAACGGTATTCAAGATAGCTTAAAATGGGGGATTTTAAAATACCCGATATCCTTGGATGCCTGGCTATTTTAAGATTACCACAATCCAAACACGGTAATCTAGATGGCCATAAGGTGGGAATCTTGGATTACCACCAAACAAACGACCCCTAAGGGTATTTCCGAACATTTTTGAAAGATTAGGGGTATTTTTTAAAACTTTTAAAGTTTAGAAGTATTATTGATACAAAACCCATAGTTTATGGGTATTTTCTATAATTTAGCATTTTTTAAAACATGTTTTCCTTTTTTCTTTTTCTTTTTTTCTTAATTTTACTTACAAATTTAAAAATGTTTTTGAAAATTTGAAAACTAAAAATTGAATTGGTTATCAAATATGATCTCAATTTTTCAACTTTCTTTATAATCTATTTTGATTTTTTTTTTGTTTAATTTCTTTTATATATTTAAATCTCATTTTAGTCCTACTTTTAGAATTTTTTTTTAGTTCTTTATCTTTTAAAACATTTACTTTATTCTCTAAATTTTTTAACACTACAACAAATCAGACTTTTAATGACGGTACCTACATCTCACGCATTGGATACAATGACATATGGATGAAAAAAAGAGCGCTCAAATTGGAAATTTTAAGAATGACCTACAATGACAGTCATCAATTTTAAGGAAAAAAGAGTCTAGCCCTAATTTTCTTTCGTTTATAAATTTGTCTCATACTTACAAGAAACCACAGACGCCTCTTTCCTCTCTCAACCCAGTCTACTTTGCTCCTCCCATCGTCGTTGTCTTGGCTCGCTTCTTAAATTTGCAAAATCGAAAATTTGTTGTTGAATCGTCGTTCTCATTGCAGTCATGTGTCATCTCGCTGTTTTCACCTCCATTGCACCTCTCCTTCAAACTGTAGCGGCAAAGATCTCCTACAAGATCTGTAATTGCATCGCCGAGACCTATCTCCCTCTGTCGAAGTTGAATCGTGATTTTGTTGATGCGATGGCTGAGTTTAATATCCAAAAGAGGCACAAGGCAGAGGCTATTGAGGCGGTGGAGAGATTGAGGTTCTGAAATTTTTTTTTTCTAATGGCAGAGAAATGCAACACTGAAAGTTGAGCAGCCACAAGCTCAAAGCGTGAGTCTCTTCTTTGCATTTTTTTCTCGAAGCGTTCAAAATTGAGTTCTAATTTTAGAACACTGGTCTTTTTTACCCATTCTTCTGAATCTAGTTGGTTTCAGTGTGATTAGCTTTTTTCAGTTCTTGCAACTTCTTGATTTGATCAATTTTTGGTGGCAAAATCTCGGCAATTAGGGTTTCTTAGGGGTTTGCAACAACTTGAACATGATCTTGAAGAAACGCTTCAAATACCTTTCTTCTTGTTCCAGGCGAGTTAATTTGCTGTATAAGTTTAGGTACTAATTTTGTTTGTTATCGTTATCCATTTTTGGAGAACCTGGGAACAAGATTTCTATTTGTAGCCCTTTGAAACAGACTTCTATGTTATTTCCACAAAGAAATGAAACTGAAAACAAACAGTTTCCATGATGGTTAATATTCCAAGAGCCTATTTAGATATGACCTACTCAAATCATTTTTTAAAAACTAATTATGTGTAGTGTCACACAATAGCTTTCATTCTAATTATGTGTAGCGCAGTGTCACATACTAGCCTTTATTTTTGAAACGGAAGAGAGAAAAAGATAGATTACACATAGTATCTTTTGCTTTCGAATCTGCTCAGAAGATATTTTCACTGTAGGGGTTGTATGTGGGTGAAATCTGCTTATTATATTGAAAATGATCATAAATTTAAAACTTTTATATATACTTGTACTTATACTTTAATTTGATATTTGACTTTGATGTTCTATTCTGTGATAAATTGCTGATTGTTTGAACAGATTCAGAACAAGTTTGAACATCAAGTTGAAGCTTTTTATATAATACTCACTGCAATCCAGTTTCATATGCTGTTCTATGCTTCCCGGCCTCTTCCTAATATCTTAGCTCTTTGTGCAGGTTGTTTCTCCAAGCTTTTTAAGTCATCATATATTCATTCTTCTCTACTTGCATCTGTGCAGAGTTTTCTTTGCGTGGCTGTTTCAAATTGATTGTGTTGAACAATATTCTATTACTGCAACCCCTCTGCTGCGGCTCATATAATTTTGATCTCTAGTGATATAAATTAAAAAAATATGTTGTACCTTTTGGCTGATTTTTGAAATGATATTTTTGTTTATATGAGCATCGTTTCATACATTTAAAGAGCTCTTAGTTGCTCAGGTTGAAAATGACTACATTGGAGTCAGTATATTTACATATGAGTCAGTTTTTATAATACATTACCCTGTGTTGGTGTATATGTTTCAAGTAGTACATAAAAGTCTCAGGAGTCATGCATTTCATTTCACATAGGATTCCAGATCTCCGAAATCTATCGTTTTATCCAGTGATTATACTCGAGGAAAATGGAATTTGTATCTGCAAAGTGGTTCATGTTATGGCCCAATTGAACTTTTCAGCTCAAAGGAATACTAGCAAATTTGTTCAGAAAGTTTTTGTCTATTCTCTTGATATCCATTTTAGTCTCTCGACTAAAGATATTTTTTAAGATCCTATTATCCTATAGTGGAAGTACAGAGGAGGAGGAGGAGGAGGAGGAGGAGGTGGGGGGGGGGGGGGGGGGGGGTGACAGAATGCCCTTGTGAATCAGCATTCTTTTTCTATGTTTGACCTTTTTTTAAATACTATATTCTATATGTTGGAAGCCCTTATTTTTCGTACGTGTTGCAATTAACATGGTGTATGGATATTGGCTCAAAGGGAACTCCTATGCAGCATTGAGTTGCTTGGTATGTGCCTCAAAGAATAAAACGTGAATCTATTTTAGTAATAAGATGTGATGTAAAAGGTGGTAAACATGACTTCTCTTCCATCTTGTCTTAGCATGATAGAAAGAAAGTATAATCCGAAGTTTGTCTTGTAGCTAAAGTAAAGAAGCAACACGTTCAGTCTAATGAGTTTCTCCCACCTTTATGGTCCATAACTCCCAATCCTTTTCTCTCTCTTTTCCCCTCCCTTTTGGAACAGATTTCTTAACAAGTTACCATCCAACCTTTTCTCTATTTGGATTTTTTTGCTAAGAATTCCATATCCAGAGTTCTCTTGACACAAATAGTTCATCCTTGAATGTTGTTTTTTTTCTATTTATTTGTGTTGAATTCTATTCTTGAACTATGTATCTGTCTTAATTGCATGAAATGTTTGTATTTGGTTTTATCTCAATCCTTTTCACCTCTCTCCTTGTCTGTCATCAGATATTTGCTACAATCATCTTCAAATGTGACATGCTGTTACTTCTTTGCCCTCTTGGCTTAGAGTTTTTGATGGTATGTGGATGTTACAAAGTTTTTGGTTTAAATTAATTTCTTGGATATTGTTGCTTAATTATCTTGCTGGATATTTGATTTATTATTCATATCAATTGCTAATTTTCACGTCAATTTCTACAATTCTGTTCAATTCTATTTTTCATAGGCATGAAAGATATTTCATTGATAAAATGGAAAGTGTTCATGTTCATTCGTCTCATATTTATTAATTCTATCTGTTTTCTTATTCTTTTACTACATGTAGATTTCTGCCCAGATTAGTGTGGTTTCAGAATTAAAAACCAATTATGCAAGTTGACGATATTTATTGATTTCTATATGTCTACTAATTAATCCTCTCAAAGTTGGCTATATAATTCAGTTTTTAGTTCAATTTCTTGTAATTATAGTTATCTTTCTTTAGGAAGATGTTGCACATAGAATTGAAGTTTGTTAAAAAATTCATTGTTGTTTACGGTGCATCAAGGGCCAAATGAGGTGCTATCTTTATTGAAGCCTCGCACTTTTTAATTAGCTAACAACACATATAACTTCCCTGGACCAGATCAAGACAATTGCAACACACTTATTGGCAATGTAGGGTGAATAAGTTGGATGGAAAAAGGATTAGAATTCTACAATTATCCTCACGAAGATGTGTGCCTACTACTATTAATGATTTTGAATTTTTTCCCAAGCAGATCAAATCAATATCAGTTTGGGGGGCACTAAAGCGCTGCATTGGTGTTGCTTTGTTGTGCATAGGTTGGTAAGCTATTAGTTGCTAGCATATTAATTCTTCATTTAATTGTAACTCTGTACATTCAGAATCGATTTCTGATGATATAATTGTTGGTACATTCACTAAAATGACAATGTCCTCTCAACTACTAAAACAATTTGCATTTCCTTTAATTTCTCATTGGTACATTCACTAAAATGACATGGACTTCATTATTGTGCTCCCTCTCTCCTATTTTTCTAGATTATTTAAGTCTATAGATGGCGCTTTTATGTTGTTATACAGGCTTGTGAATTCTTGTCAATAGATGGCTTGCTTTTCATTGTTGAACTGCATGCTTGACCCATTCCTTTGAATTTGTTATCTTGAACTTTCAATTTAACTTTCTTATAGTGCTTTTAAAGTGTTTGACCTTATGGTTTTATCTTCTTCATTTATTTTGATTTCATTTGTTTTGTGTCGATCTTGAAGCTTTAAGTTAACCACAAAGAAATAAATTTTGTTTACTGCATTTCAATTGTTGAGAGGTCTTTTTGTCTATGGGTGCTTTTAAAGCAATGATTTTTGGATTTTGTAGGGTGCAAGTACTATATACACAAATATATACGAGAAATGCATATATCAACAAGAAGAAATTGACGAGGTTCAAAATAGAATGGGCAGAATTTGTTGGAAGATGTGTAGACTTATGAATTTGTTAATTTTGTATACATTATGCAAGTACTTTTGTTTAAATTTTCATTTAGTAGGATAGTTTATATTTTTAATTAATTGATATGTTATTAGTTAAACGATTTGTTAATTTCCTTATTGTATTACATATTGTATATTTTATTAATTAAGGTTTTTTATTGAGTTATTTATTTTGTAAAAATAATAATATTATTGATATTTTATTTTGTGCATAGGTTGAGAAAGATAAATATTTTGGTTAGTGATAGCTCTTAGAATGAGAGCTATTTAGGGGGTTTTAGTGAAGATTTTGTGACTTAAAATCACTATTTTAGGTACTTTTGTACTTAGAAGCCTCTTTAAATTGATGACTTAGTAGTAAAAGAGTCCATTCTCATGTGAAAAGCACTTGTGAGCTTTTTAATGCTTAATATTACTTAAATGTGCTATTTGTGACTTATGCAGGCTAATTGTTGAAGGTAAAGATGGCTAAGTCTGGAAAATTTAACCTGTAATGCTAGAGCTTTGTTGTTGATGGAAAGTCAAGATTGCTGGAGTAATTGTTGTGTTTGATAAAGCATTATTAAAGCTGGAGCATTTACCTGAGATCAGTTACAGAAAACGCACGTGGGAATTATTTCATTAATTGACGTGGACAATTTATAACACCTGTACTGATTTGAACGAATGAGGTGCTGCCATTAGTCTAAAAGTGCCCATTCATCCCTGATTTCAAGAAAGATGAGAGGTATAAAGCCCTAACTTGCCATTTTGGGAGGAGCTTGGAGAGTAGACATTTTGGAGGGGCTGAAATCGATAAAAGAGAAGAATCCTTCTTGGGAGGTGATCCACTGCTGGAAAGGAGGGAATCCTGCCATAAAGGAGCTGCCCAACACCATCTCTTGTCCATTTCTCCTAGTTTCTACAGTACTTCTTTATTTTTCAGCATTTTGATATTAAAGACAGGATTTAGAATGTTATTTCAGACTTTTCTTACTGTTTTATTGCTGTCATTTCTTGTAATTATGAACTAATCACCCTTTGGGTGAGGGATTAAGGGATTTATTGTTGATTCTTGCTGAATGAGATAGTATACTTGCTTAATCTTCACTCCTATGCCTTGTGTGCTTCAATTTTTAGCTTGGAATTGTCTGGCCAACTTATCTAAGCTGCGTTTTTCTTAAACTTGGGAAAGGGAGAGATGAACTGATTGCATGGCATAGCATTAGTTCTGATTAGGAGCATGCTCTAAGGTAATTGGGGACACTAGGGATAGTAACCCACCTAATGTTTGCAGTTATGGGCTTAATTTCAGAGGTTAATGGGAGTTAATCACTGATTCTCGGGGAATTCTGGAAAGAATCCGCGAATTAACGTGCATTGAGTGTTGAAGCATGATATATGCTGTAGCATTTAGTTTGATGAAGCAAGATTTTACCCCTAATCCTGATCCCTTTGCACAGATTCTGTTTAGTCTCATTTTACTTACTGTTTTTCCTGTTGTTACAGCATTTTAGTACATTTTCACTCTTGTTCCTTAGTTATTTTAATTTCATTGCACCATTTGATGTTTATTTCTTGTTACCTAACTAAAATCAACTTAGGCATTGCAAAAATCCACATAGCTAATCCCTGAGGAGACGATATAAAAATACTTATCACTTGCTGCATTAGACTGTGTATACTTGCACATTTAGGAGTGTTTTCATTCTGAATTTGCATACACTCTGCTAGGCAACAGTTAGTTATGTGTGCAACCAATAATTTTTTTTTATTAAATTGTTCACGAAAAGATGACGGGCATTGTATGTCATTAAAACAGACATTTAATGACAGACATTAACTTTTAATGTCATACATTGACCGACATTAAAAGTTGACCGTCATTGTAGGTTACGATGACAGACACCTTTTAATGACGGGCATTGCCCGTCATTAAAAAGTGCCCGTCATTGTAGCCTACAATGACACTCGAAAAGATGACGGACACATGTCCGTCATCATTTCCCTTTAATGACGGGCAATGCCCGTCATTAAAAGCCAAATTTGTACTAGTGTAAAAGTGATTGTTTTGTTCCCTATCATTACTCTATTGTCAATAGGCTAACCCCATATTGATAATGGCGATGTTATCCTCAATCCCTTAATTTTTTAAAACTTCAAAAATTAAAATTAACATTTTAAACATACCAAAATTAAATAGAGAAAAAAAAACTCAGAAAGTTTTAAAAACTAAAATGAGAAAGGACCTGTTTAATATGTAATTTAGATTCAGTTCCTTAATTTTAGATTCACTAAATGAAATAAATTAAGTAAATGTATGTTTATAATTATATAGTGGAAATTTTGAAAATAACATTTATATTTCAAGTGTTTTTTACATTAAAAATGAATAAAATTAAAACATAAATAACAAAATATATCATATGTTGATGTGAAAATCTGGGCATACACGTTGGACTCAATCATACGTACGAGTCAGTCCAAAAGTTGAGCACACACCAGTGTGGTGTTGTGCCCAACACGCTTCGATGCTTAAATGAGTATTTAGTACAAAGTAATGTTGAGTTAAGTTTAAGTGGTATTGCATACCTTATTAGTGAGATAGGTCCCTCTATTTATATGTTTTCACTTCGATATGTGTGTCATGACCATATAATGAGTCGACCAAAATTAAGGATATGGCTAGGGGACACATGCCTTGGCTCAAATGTCACTAGCTCAATAGGCTATGATCCTCTTTAGGTAGTTGTACCTTTGCTTGGCCTCCACAGGCTGCTAAGGTATTTTTTTCTCCTTTTGGGCCCAGGGGTAGTAGGGCTTGAGTCGGCCCAGGCCCATGGGCCTCAACGACTTTCACCCCATAACACTATAAATGATATAATATTATGAAATAATAATTATACAAAATTGATAACATAAAATATATTAATTAATTAATAATATTGTATATTCAACTAAATATTTAGTAAACACATAATGAACAATCTTTTATATTGAGATCAAATTTCTAAATCTGCTACCACATATTTGAAAATCCATGAAATACAAACTCTATATTTTTAATTGAATTGTTAGATTTTAAAATTATCTTTTTATATCACTAATTAAATGTGCCCTTAACCATTTTACACCCAATTTTAAAGCCTAGATCGAATATGTGTCACATTAATAAACACAACAATTGCACATAATTTAAGCAAGATGTCTATTAAATACACTAAGTGAACAATGACTAAAAACAAATTTGTAGGTAAGTCGGAGAACAGAAACAAAAATATTTGAAACTTTTAAGGATTGAGTCAACAAAAACAAATGTGGGATTGAAATTAATTAATTGATTAATTAGTTGTTTAAAGAAAAATTAGATATTAATAATAAAATAAATATTGGTGCGAGAGATCAGGAAAGTTGTTGGTTAGTGAATACAACACCGAACGACTCTCCAGTCTCCAGTCGACCGAGTCGGACTCGGACCCGACGCCGAGTCAACAGTCCATCTATTTTTTACGGTCAAAATCCCACTTTGTGGGGCCCAGCCGTTTCCTTCCGTTACGGTCAGTTCGGTTTCCCTTGCCCGCTTCTTCCCACATCCTCCTCCGTTGATTCGACGTTGGAATATTTAAAAAAAGTTTCGTTAAATTATAAATTTTGTCAATAAAATTGTGTCTAATACGCCTTCGAATTTTTAGATTTTGTATCTATTTTCGTCTTTAAATTTTAAAAAGTGTTTAATATATTATTTAACTTTTAATTTTGTATCCAATACGTCCCTAAATTTTTAATTTTGTATTTAAAAGTCGTTGACCTAATTGACGTTTTTTAAAATTTATAAACCTACTAGACACAAAAATAAAAACTTAAGGCTATTAGACATAAATTTTAATTTTTTATATTATAGATTAGTATATTTTTAAAACTTTTGAATATGTTAGGGATCGATTAGACACAAAATTGAAGGTTTAGAGACTTATTGGACATTTTAAAAGTTTAGAAACTTATTAAACACAAAATTAAAAGTTTAAGAACTTCTTAAACGCTTTTTAAAGTTCAAGGACTAAATAGACACAAACTTGAAAGTTCATGGACTAAACTTGTAATTTAACCAAGCTAAACGTATAGGGATTAAAGTGGACGTTTTCAAAGCATATGGATCCTAATGAAAAACAACTAAGAGTGTATTTGGACCAAAATAGAATTTAAACCTTGACATATTTACAAAGATATGCAAATTCTATGTGTCAAATGTGACATAGATTTCACTTCTTCCTTTTATTATTTAGTTGCAAAATCTTAACACAAATTTTATATAGTTAGTACAAAGCTTTGACAATATTTTAAAATTTTTGAAGTGTAGGGTTGAGTTGAAATTTTGATTAAAAAAATGAGATTAAAAAAAAAGAGATGAAACGAAGTATGTGAACTAAAATTAACCATACACATTTTGAAAATGCAAACATACACAAAGATTTTTAATCTTAGTTTTTTTTTTTTTTAGTTTGCTGTATTATAGTTTCAAAACTTTGCATAATTAAAGAATTATTTAATACTTACAATTAATTTTTTTTTCTATAAATTATTTGAGAGAAATATGACAAACACTATTTGTTTATTTGAGGAGTAAAACATCAGTAACTAAAATATGATTTTCTTTTTTGAGATGAACAAAAATATGATTTAAACTATGTATAAATTATAACTTGCTTGTCTTTAAAGGAATAGTATACATATAGAGTAGAGAGAGGAGACCATTGATTAGTTTTTAAGATTCAATTTATTGTTTTTTTAGTAACTTATTGTTCATTTTATCTTGCTACCTATATTTTTTTTTAAGAATAAAATTATGTATTGGATAATCAATTTCCTTCTTATTCTTTGTTTTTTCTAATGAAAAAAAAATAGAAATGATAATATTAAAAAATAGAAATGATAATATTTTTATTCTCTACAATTTTAAGGGTGAAAAAAGGTTTCACTTAAAAGTTAAATCTTTGAAAAATAAGGAATTTTTTTTTTTTAATCATATTTTTTGTATTTGTGGTATTGGTATACGATTATGAGCATAAATAAACAACAAACGTATTAATAGTTTGAAAAAAAAAACAAGAAAATAAGAAATAAAAACTACTGTGTTTAATATTTTGGGAAGGTTTGAAATAGATAATAAAAACTAGAAATAGATTGCATTTAAAAGATTATTTTTCTAAAATAAAACCAATTAGCTGTTTCCAACTAATCTACTATCATTACAATAATAATAATAATAATTATTATTATTATTATTTAGGTGAAAGGAAATTATTAATTGACCAAAAATGAAAACTTATAAATAAAAAATATCCCAGATTTTAGAATTGCCTTACCCTTTTTGACTCTCTAAATGACCAAAAATGCACAAAAGATTTAAAAAAGAAAATTAAGGATTAAAATATTTACCGTAAAAGGACACAAAAAAATTAAAAAGCTAAGAGTAGAGATGAGATATTGCATAGAGAAAGGGCTATGATGTGAAATTAGATTAAATTAAAATTTTAGTTGTTTTAAGATTAAATTAAAATTTTAGTTGTTCTAGTTTCTAAATTTCGAAAACTTGTATTTATGTTTTTAAACTTTTGATTTCAATTTTAATAAGTCTATTATATTTACATTATTACTTTTAATATTGACATGATACACTGATAATTAAGCTAATTAGTATGAGTAGATTACATTTCATTCGACTGTTTAATTAGTCTCCTTGTATTGCTTGTTGTTACGCTACGTTTAATCATGTTTGTTTAAGTCTAATCAAAATGTCATGCGAACATTTAAGTAATAGTATCAACAAAATGAACGGATCGAGGAAGTTCAATTGATGTGACATGAAACCTATTAGTTTTGAAAGAATGGTGAAGAGCAACCACAAGTCCAAAAACTACCTAATTGACACCAATGAGTAAAATCTCCTATTGCTTTAAGGACCCCACAGTTACAACAAAAGAGTGTGCTAACTATTAGTAGGAGTAGAAATTGTGGCGGTTAAGAAGTCGCATCCTTCCAAATAGGAACATGCCGATCCATGGGTATAGCATGAAATTAAAAAGATTGTACTAGTAAACCAACCTCCTAAGGCAAAATGGGCACAAGAGAAGTACAATAGACCAAATAAACTTATTAGAATCAAAATTGAATGTTTATAAAGTTATGGACTAAATGGACTCAAACTGGATCTAAATTTGTAAATTAGTTAAGGTTAAATCAAAAGTTTAGTCTCTTTACCTTGTATGGTAATTGTGTCTAATAAGTTTTTGAATTTTTAAAAATGTTTAATAAGTTTACAGACTTGTTAACACATAAACTTGAAGGATCAAGGTCTTATAAGACACAAAATTGAAAGTTCAATAACCTATTTGACAGTTTTTAAATTTCAGAGACTTATTAAAATACTTTTAAACTTTTCTTTTAGTTCAACATGCGAGGATGATGATTCAAACCTTTAACCACTAGGTCAAGAGAACAATGCCTAAATAAGAGAAAATTAGTCTATGTGATTGCCACCCTCTAAATAGTTGAATGTATGGTGAAACCAAAATTTTAGTTTCTCTCTCCTACATTCGATGTTATAAAACCGCTAGCTACTAGCCATATTGTACCAGCTTTAATAATTTCTCATCAACTAGTTGATTTTTTTTTTTTAGTTCAACAATTGTAGGGTGAGGATTGAACTATTAACTTTTGGGATAGTAATTGATGCTTTATCCACTATATGCTCGAATTGGCCAACTAGTTGAATTATGCATAGGTTGACAAACACTTTTAAACTTACTTACTAGACACAAACTTAAGTGCTTAAAAATCTATTATACACTTTTTAAAAGTTCAAGAACCCATTAGATTCAATCTTACCAAAAGCCTAGAGTCTAAATTTGTAATTTAACCTTTATTTAAATTTAAAATAATTAAAATATTATTTTAGTCCATGTACTTTGTGTTTCATTCTATTTTAGTCACAGTAGTTTCAAATGTCCAAATTTAGTCCTTGTATTTTCAATAAATCTTAAAATTAGTCCTTACCGTTAGTTTGAAGTTAATTTTTTTTTTATCAAAATTGGTTAAATAATAATAATAATAATAATTTTCATGCAAAAATAGATACAATATGAACATATTTCTAAAATTTATAGAGGAAAGATTAATGAATTAATTTTTTTTTAGAAAAGTTAACAATAAATTAATAATATAAATTTTAAGCTTTATTTTAAAATACATAGTTCAAATTTAGACATTTAAAAGTATAGAGACTAAATGAAATAAAACAAAAAATACAAAAACTAAAATGATATTTTAACATTTTGAAATTTATTCGTCATCAATCTACCCCTATACTCTATAGACGTTTTGTTTAGGGGGTAACTGCCCAAAACGGCGACGTTCTGATTCCGAAAGCCATGAACCAAAGAAGAAAACCCAACGGCCAAACCGAGGGTCAAAACCACGGTTAGATGAAAACTAACCATAGTTAAACTGTCCCCACCAACATGTCGAACCTTTATAAAGTTTCAGGCTCTCTCTACACCATAGCCATTTGTTTCCAAAGAAAAAAAAAAAAAAACAGAGAGTTCAAAAGCGACTACACACAAAAGCTTCACAAATTCATCACAGAGAAGAAGAAAAATGGCGTTCTATGGTGATGAAGACGACGTATGGAAATGCCCAAAACACCCTTCCAAACGGCGGAGGATCGGAATCTGTCCTCTCTGCCTCCGTGACCGCCTCGTCACTCTCTGCCCTGACTGCGCCAACGTCCGCCCTTGCAACTGTTGCGCCGCAACCACCACCACTTCTTCTTCTTCTTCTTCATCCTCCTCTTTCTCTCGCTTCTCCTCCGCCGACCTCGCCTCTCTCGGATCCGTCGGCCGCCTCTCCAATCTGATCGACGGCGAGCCGGCCTTCCGCCGCTCTCGCTCTCTCGCTGCGATTCCGTTTCTCCGATCGAGATCGCGATTCGTCGCTGATTCGGACGACTGTTCGTCGTCCGGTAATAGTGCCAGAGCGTCGTCGTTTTGGTCGATTTTCAGGTCGAAGAGTAAGAAGAGCGGCCACGACGGCGGAAGAATCGAGGCGGCGGCGGAAATCGATTTCAGGCGAAGAGCGAAGGAAGTAGCGGAAGTGGAAGAGGCGATGAGACGAACGTTGATGATTCGGTCGAGATCGGTTGCCGTTTCCGATTCCGGCGGGAGATTCGTCCGGCCGCCGGTGAAGACTAGGGCATGGTACTTTCCGAGTCCGATCAAAGCTTTCCGGCAATCGAAGATTTCGAAGGCAGTTCTCACGGAACGGTCTCCGTTACACAGAGGTTGAATCTCAATTGCTTTTTTCGCATTTTCAAATTTCAAATTTCGAATTGAAAATTAAAAAAATCGGAAGAACAAAAGCAATATTAAAAAAAAAAAAAAAAATTAACAAAGCAGAATCTGAAGCTGAAGCTGAAGTTGAAGAATATGCATGTTACTTTTTTTTTTTTTAATCAATTTCTTTTTGGCTTTTGAAATTCTGTGGAATGAAAAGAAATTATGTAATTAGTGCAAAATTTGTCAATGTTCAATTATGGTCATTTTCTGGAAATTTAGAGAGATGAGGGTCCAAAAATAGTAAAATGAATTAATATGAGGGGCCAAGAATAGCAATTTTAGAGATATTAATTTTGATAAGCGAAAAGAAAAAGGAAAGTGACAATAATTGGGAGAAATAGGGATATTATTTCATTCAAATGGGACATTTCAAAATATATATATATATATATATATATATATATATATATATATATATATATTAGTACAATAAAGGTTGGGAGATTTAAAACACAAACTTCGTGGTCGTTAACACATTTAATATGTTAGTTGAGTTATGCTCTCTTTATAAGACATTTCAATATATTTGATTTGGTGACATTTTGCCAAACTCCTTTTTTTTAGGCAATGGGAAAGAAAGTGTTTCTAAGTTAAGAATCTTTATGAGGGCTTTTAGCTACCTCATATCTCATGATAATAATGGAACTTTTTTTTTTTTTTTTTAAAGTTTTTCGGCCCTACTCCTTTTTTCAATTTGTGGTTGCAACCTGAATTCTTGAAGTTATCTTTTAATCTAATTTTGTGTACTTCAAATTGTAAGGATCGAGATCAATCGCTTTTAAGAAAATTTAGGGTTCAGATTTGTTCACTATTGAAATATTTACTCTTAGATATTTGAATGAATAATCATGTAAAATATTGGAATTGGAATGAATATCCTATTGCTAAGATATTGATCATATAAATATCATTTTGTTTTCAATTTAAAAACAAGTTTTACCTTTTTTAGTCTCGAGAGGAAAGAAAATTGCTACAATCTGTTTAGAGAGGGAATCCATTATCTTAGGGCCCATTTGTAACGTTTCCGTTTCTTAAACATGTTCTAAAAAATTTTAGGAATAAGAACCAATAAACTTGATTTTGTTGTTAATTTTGGAAACATTTCTAAAAAATGAGAAATGAGATTAAATTAAATTTTAGGAATAAGAACCAATAAACTTGATTTTGTTGTTAATTTTGGAAACATTTCTAAAAAATGAGAAATGAGAAATTTAATTTAATCCATTATCAAACACTCCAGCTTTTCAAAAATTGAAAACAAGAAACAAGAAACATGAACGTTATCAAACGATGAAATGAAGATTCAAACTAACTTTGTTGATGATATAATACATTAACATATGCTTATTTTATTTATTATTTATTTTTTGAATTCAACAATTAAAGGAGTGGAGAATCAAGGATGGTAATTGGTGTCTCATGCAATGAACATACAACTATGCTTGTTTAAGTTGGTTGTTAATTGTACTAAAGAAAAAAAAAGGTTGGTTGTTAATCTTATTAGTCCTAATTTATTATGATTTGATTTAAATTTATATATATACATGTACAATATAGTGTGCTATATCAATTTTAATTATGATACAAACTCATAATATATTGAGATTGATTAGATGAGGCTAAGGTTTAGTGTCTTAATAAGCAATAAATATTTTTATTTTAATGAAAAGAAATGAAGAAAACTATAGACTTGATTGATGATGTTTGATTGATGATTAGAGTTTTTTTTTTTTGGTTAATTTGGAAAAAATAATTGATGTCATCTTTATGTCAATCATCATATTACTTCTAACACATGATGCCAAATGCTAAGGAAAAAAGTTTACAAAATTTCATTCTTCTCTCTCTAAAAAGTTTGCAAATTTCATCATTTTCTCTCTCTCTCTCTAAAAAGTTCTTTTAATTTTATTTCCTCTCTCTCTCAACCAGCAAAACCCTTGTAGTGTATGAGGTGGCCAAATTTCAATAAAGATTCTCTATCTAAACGATATTGATTCAGATTATAAATTAAACTTTAATTTAGGATATCTACAGATCAAACACTTCCAAAACCACTTTATTAACCACATAACTGCATTACTAATCATATTATAACGGCGCAATTAATAATTCAACTTAGGATTAATTAAACATAAAGTTGAATTTTACTATTCAAACACTTGGAACCTTAGCACATGCACATTATTTTCCATTAAGATATGAAATTAAAATAAGTATAAGACTATGTATATTTCTTGTCAATAGTAATTTTCTAATGATTCAATTATACTTTCGGTTAGATCCTAACAACACGATTAATTAATAAAACAAAAAGCCATTGTTTTTTTTCTCTTTAGAGGATTGTTTAATGTATCTTGTATTATATTTTGACTGCAAATTGTTGATTTTTTTAGAGGTTTGGACTTGGAATTATTCTTTCATTTTTTGTTTGTTAATGTTGGAAAATCAAGATTTTTGTGTTGAATGGATCAACTTTATATTATAATTTTAAAGCTTAGTTTTGGCTTTTTTTTTTTTTTTTTTTTTTTTTGTCATTTGTATTATATTGTGTATTTATATCTTTTAAAACTTAGGCAATAAGGCATTTGATTCTTAAACATAGCCAAATATTAGTACCTCCCATGTGAATTATAGGTTCACATACCTTCCCTTATTTGTATTACAATATTCTTTAAAAAAAAGTCTATGCAAAAAGCTTTTACCTTTATTAAATGCTTTTTATATTTTTATATTTTAATGGCAAAGAAAATATTTGTTCACTAGAGTAGAAGGGGGCTTATGAGATTAGAATCAAGTAATTATCATCCATAATTACTTTTTATTATCCATAACTTTTTAATTTGAAAAAAGAATGAAATATGTTCTTTGAATTATCATAAGTTTATTTATACATTACAAGAATTAAAAATGAAGAATTTGTCCTATAATTGAAATATCAACTCCTTGTATGGCAACATAGCTCAACTAGTCAAACCATGACTTACCTCAAAAGTCAGAGGTTTAAATTTCCATCACACTACTCGTTTGTTGAACTAAAAAAAAAATCTCGCGACTATAATTTTATGGTTAAAATGTTATTTTAATCTTTGTTGTTTGAGACTTATTCTATTTTAGTCTTTCTACTTTTAAATGTTTAAATTTAATTCATTTACTTTCAATAAATCTTAAAATTAATTCAAAGCTAATTTTTATCTGACTTGGCAAAATAATAACAATAATTTTCATTCAAGAAAATGTACAATAAGAATAAGTTCCCAAATTTATAAAGGGAAGACTTATAGGAGCTAGATTTTTTTAAGTAAAAGTTAACTATAAAATAACCGTGGAGACTAATTTTAAGATTTGTTGAACGTACATAGACTAAAATAGAATAATGTCAAAATATAAGAACTAAAATAGCATTTTAACATAAATTTATTTACTAAAAAATCGACGTTTTGGGTCAACATGAGCATAACTCAACTGACATAAAGTATGTACCCTTAATCAAGAGGTTAGAGGTTCGAATCCCTCACCCCACATATTGTTCAACTCAAAAGAAAAAAAAAATCGACCTTGTGGCACCCAAGTAGGAAATAGGACCACAATATATAATAAGAATTGATTTCTTTACATCCTCTCATTAACTTTTGTGACAAACGACACGATACAATATTCCATTTTGTTGTGTTAGATTTTTATAATGATGTATTTGTCAACCAAAAAAAAATCTACTCTTTTTTAAGAAAATAGACATTCTCGAACGGCAATATGAATAAATTCCCATAAATAAAATAAAATCCTTGAATTTGAATTCCAATCTGTCAATTTTCAATTATCTTTATTATATATATATAAAACACAAATATGTTAGAATGTCAAACACAATATGGGAAGTCAAAAGCAATCCAGCCGTCAGATTGGGTGTTTGGAATTTTTGGACACTAAATATAATATATGTGTGTATATATATATATATATATATATATATAATAAAAAATAAAAAATTTTCTAATCCAACATTATCTTTATCTGAATTTTTCTTGTGAATGTGGCAAATACTCCATCAAAAAGGAAATGAAAGAAAAAAAAAGATTTGATCAGCCAAATTAGGTTTTAAAAAATAATTAAAAACAAGTTTTCTAACTCTTATAAAACAATTAACAATAAAAGACTATTTGGGATGAGGTTATAATAACATGAGTTATAATAGTCTATTATAACTCATGTTATTATAATCCACTAAGCGTCCCAAACAATTTCTAATATATTAAAATTTTGTCTATTTAAAACGAGGTTGGGTTGAAGAAAAGAATATATATTTTTTGATTTATTTTGAGGATTGAAAATTTTCTAATTTCTAGCTTTCAAATTTTCAATATTTTTCTTTTTATAAATTATTAACTTTTTAGTACTTTTTTTTTAAGTCCAAAGGAATTTCATTAATCAATATGGACTCCACTCCATGAATGTCAAAACACAATTGGCTCCTCACAATAACTGATGTAAGGCAAGTGGTTCCAAAATATGGAACTAGAAGATGTAAAAGCTTTCCTAGCTAACAATGAGAAAAAATAGAGCTTCTCTCACCCTCCTGAATCTCCCTTACCCAAACATCAATTTCCCCATTAGAACTCACTCCTCCTTTAAGAAAAGAGATCATCGCCTATTATATAGAGAGTCGGATTCAATCACAAATCGATCAACACACCTAGCCATTTCGATCGAGGATGGCCAACATTTTTTCCATTACTATTTCATCATCATCACCCCAACCAAGCCCCCCGTCGAATCCCACTAACATTTTTTTCCTTCTCTGTAAATTTTGGAGCGTCGGTAGCTGATTATGCATTACTCTCGAAATGACATGCTTCATCTTGGAGGGAATGTCCATTGCCCAGATGTATTTCCACGGTTCCACCTACTATCATTAACCCGAGGATTGGAGGAACTAGCACAGTGAGACAGACTCATTAAAAGCTTATAACCACACTGCGCACACTGTATCGACCCAATCTATCATAATGCCACATTCACAAGTTTTCACATTGAAAGCACCTGATGGAGATTCTCTTGATGATGCCATAAGATCTGGATTCTTCACATACTTTCCACAAACTGTTTAGCTAGTAACGTTTTATTGAACCTTTCAATATCCCTCAAGTTTAGCTCTTCCGATAAACACAATAACTCCCACCTCACCCATTCTATCTATCTTTCTGGATTCCTTTGTAGAACAACCTCATAATCTTCCTACAAAGGCCACCTGACAATTAAAAATAGCTCATGGCATAGGTCCGGATTGCTTACCCTACACTCTTAATTACAACCTCCTTGCCAGGTCTGGATTCCAACTTTATGTAACCAATAGGAATGAACATTTTACTTTGCAGCGGAAGACATGGTCTCTAAACAATTTAGAAATTAAATTTAGATTGACTTTGATTTATTTAGAATTAAACTAAAAACATCGAGGTTAAGCAAACATACCTTTGAATTAAATGGAGATAATTCTAGCGAATCTTTACTTTATGTTTCAATGAATTTCAAATATCCACAAGATCTTGCTATATAACTCGATCGAGCATAGTACCAAAGCTTGTGGAAACCTCTTGAAAGAAATTTGTAGAGAATTTTGTGTGGAGAGAGCTTAGTTTTGGTTCAACTCAATTTATAGAGACTTGGGGTTTTCTTTGCCAAAATAATAATACTTAATATATTATTTAATATATTTGAATCTCATTCAAATATCTCCTACAACATATATTATCTATTTGAATCTCATCCAAATTTAATATATAATTTATCTAAAAATTGAGAGAAATAAAAACTCAATTTTAGTTAATTACTAAGATCCGTTTGATAACCATTTAAGGTCAATTTGGTAACTATTTTTGGTTTTCTGTTTTTGAAAATTAAGCTGATAATCACTACTTTTACCTATAGTTTTATTACTTTCTTACTGACATTTTAAAATTATTTTTAAAAACCAAGCCAAATTTTAAAAACTAAAAAAAGAAAATTTTAAATTTTGATTTTGTTTTTGAAATGTGGGTTAGTATCCAATTGTGTTTTTAAGGAATGAAAAAAATTTACAAAAAAAATTGGGAAAAAACAAGTATAATCCTAAAAAATAGAAAATCGAAAACAAAATGATTATAACGGAGCCTTAATTTTTTGTTTATGATTTTTGAAAATTAAGCTCATAAATTGCTTCCACCAACTTACTTAGGGGACATCTGGCGCGCAGAGTTGAGTTGAGTTGGGCAGAGTTAGTTTGTTCAAAAGTCTATGTTTGGGTTCAAAGTTGAGTTGTCTGGAACATCTGGTATAGTTTTTTGTAACCCGAAGTAGACAAGTTTTTAGTTGACTATTTTTGTTTTCTTTATTTTTATTTTTCTAATTATTCATCTAGAAATATATTTTCCCAACTTTCTAACACTGAATTCAGATGACCACTTCAAAAAACACAATATATTTCAACATTGATCTTTTTTTAAAAGCATAATTCTTTTTTTAGAAATTGACTTCTTCCAAACTATAGGCAATGTAGCCTTGATTTCTCTTTTTGCTACACATTGAACTTCTTTCAATTTATAAAAATCAAATGTTGCATTCTTTATTACAACAAATAACAATTGATTAATGGAAAAGAGGCAATGTACCTATATTTTTTTTTCCTTAAACACAAATTAAACTTCTATCAAAATATATAAATCTAAGATTTCATTTTCTAAACACACATTGAACTTCTTTGAAACTTACAAATGAGGACATTATTATGACTTTTTTCAATTACTACTAGTATCTTCATTATGAGGGAGTTTTTTTTTTAATACACATTAACCATTACGTATTTTTTTTTTTTTTTTTTTGCAAAGAAACATTTTTTGTTTACATTTGTTTAAACACGTGTACTAAATTGAACATTTTTGGAAAAGAGAATGCCAGTATTTTACTTTTTCAAGATGACAAGAAAACGACAATATATTTCAACATTAGTGTCATGTAGGAGTGGAATATTCACAAAATATCAAGGGCCTATTTACATGATTCACAAAACATAATTATGGTTCATAAAATATAAGTAATGGCCAACAATGAGTCGAGTTCATAAGTCCGAATAAAAATTATTGGAGTAGAGAGTCATACCAATTAAGTACATGTGCATTTCATATTATTTTGAACCATGAGAGTGCCGTCGGTCATTGGAAATTGTTGCTGGCGATAGTCACCGGAGACACCGGCTACCGGATATGGGCGCCAACGATTGTCGTCAATCGTCGGAAAGGGTAGTCGGTAGTGGCCATCAGATGTCGCATATGGTCGTCGTCGTTGGAGAAGGTCGCCAGTGGTGGAGAAGGTCATCGGAGGTGGTCACCGGTTTGCCGACGATGCCTGCCGATTATTGGAGAACTTGTAATAAAATATGTTAATAGGATTCTTGTACAAGTCGGTAAAGTTAATATCCTAACATTGTAGCAAGTCGATAGAGTTGAGTTTTTTTATGGGGAGTTAATTTCTCCATGGGCCAAACAGTAAGTTGGGTTTAAAACCCAACTCAACTCAACTCAGGGGGCCAAACACCCCCTTAGTCTTTCCTACCTACTTTATTTTGGTCTTTAGATTTTTAATATTAAATAATTTAAATAATATATTTTAATCTTACACTTCAGGTAAAAAATTATCTTAATTATTGTTGTTAAAATTTTCCTTTTAGTCCTCTACAAAAAAAAAAAAAATCCAAATCCATTTCGGAACCTGACACCTAATCTACTATATGTCATATTAAGTACTTGTTGGCACTATCTACATGTAAATGGACAAAAAATACTATCACATTAGATTTTTTTTTTTTTTTTTTGACTACTAGATTCTTGTTAAATAATATCTAAATAGTTATGAAACTAAAATAATTTTATTACATAACGTAGGGACCAATACAAAATATTTGAAAGTTAAGATACTAAAAGTAGGCAAAAGAGCGTGAAAGTTTAGAAGACAAACATGTAATATAAACTAAAAATATAATATAAAACTCCTAATAATTGTAAATTATTAGGCAAAAGAGCGCGATTGTCAACCTTTTCACATGTTTATCACGTGCCGTGAGATTCTAATATTTTTTTTGGCCATATTTATTTATCGTAAATGAAAATTATTTTCCTCCATTGCTATTATTGATGTTCAATTTAATAGTCGTTCCTATCAAATTACTAATTTTAAGGAATCTGTCCACAAAATCAAAATAGAAACAAAAGGAAAAAACTAGAATGATTATTACATATTAAGACAATAATAAAGATGAGATTTTTTTTTTAGGATTTGCACAGTCCATTAATTGATATGACCCAATTGCCTTTTCGTTTCTTGTTCACAATTTCTTCAATAATTAGAGCTAGCATTATTTAAAATACTTTTCCATATTGGAATGAAAAATAATTTTGAATCTACACCTAATTAGTTAATAGATTCACATGTTTCATATTCTAAATATGAAAGAAAGAATGAATATATGCTTATTTAAATTCATGAAATATTCTCTGGTAGATTTAGAGATTAGGGTTATTGTTGATATACACATAAATCCGACTTCTTTTATGCACAATCTATTTCTTCTTTTACTCGAATACCCACATATTTCATATTTCACTTGAATGTCGTTGATCACCAGCAACATAACTCTCGAGTCCTGGTGCTTTCAAAATGACCTATGTCAACGAAAGTTGATGCATTGTGAGTTGTATCATCAGGATAGACAAAAATTCTTGTAGTAACAATTAAACCTAATTATACAATCAACTTATCTAACTTTCATATATACCTTATACTGAACATTAATTCATGTCAAATAAGATCAAAACAGCTAACTTTAGCTAATGACAAGGATGTTTCAAAAGACTAAATCAAATCATATGAATTATAGTAATGAAACTTTTAAAACTAGAGAGACCAAATCGAAATTGAACTCAAACACGTTATAAAATACAAATCAAATTTCAATAATAAAGAAAGAATGGTGGGAAAATAAAATATAGATATAACAAAAACCATGTGAAATGTAATAATTATGGCCACAAAAGGAACTTTATTTTTCATTTTCTTGCGTGTGTTTATAATTTGGAAATGTTTATTGGAAGCATGAGGATGGAATATTTGTCGGGTGCAATGCATAGAGCAGAGAGTACAGAACTTCCTTGTTGTAACTTAAACAGCAATTTTAATGTTTCTATTTTATGGTTTTTTTTTCTTTTTCTTTGTTCCATTATTAAAAAAAAAAACATTATTTTTCTATGCTAAAATACACTTTGAATCGCTGTACCTCTTATAAAGTTTTGATTCTATCGTACGTTATTTTATGTCTCTAGTGTTGTATCTATGGTTTTTTATGACAACCTTTTTTCCCCCCTTTAAATATTGAGCTTTCATTGTTTAGTAAACATTAAGAAAGAGGTGACCTAAGCATTTAAAAGTGAGATTTTTTTATAACACCCTTTTGCTAAATACTTTTTTTTCCATTTAGTACAACGGAAAAAGGTGTAAATTAAAAAAAAAAAACCATATGTACAATAATAATAGAGTTAATTAAAAAAAACATATTTGAGTTATTGTACTTTAATCGAAGAACGATGTACCTCCTAAATTTTAGTACATGTAACGATTTAATACTTGTAGTTGAAAATTTGTAATGATTTATGGTTTCAAAAAAAAAAAAATTATGGTTTAGTCTTTATTGTGAAATCAAATATGCATTTTAAACTACGAGTACTAATTGTTACATATTGAAAATCGATATTTCATTTTGATGGAAATCTTCATGGTAAGACTATATTATTACAAATTTTAGACTACAAGAACTTATAAATCATTAAGAGACTAAATTGTTACAAATTTTAAATGACGAGAATAAAATAATTACGTACTAAAGTTTTATTTACTTCAATCAAAATACATTGACGAAACGGCTCTTTCTATCCTAAAAATACTCTTGTCATTAACATTATAAATTTAATAAAAAGGAGATGTTTTCCATTAATTATTCCTAAGTAATAGAAATATAATGATAGACTAAATTGAAGAACAATTTCATAACATTTTGGTTGAATTGTATGTTTGAAATCTCAAATGCCAAATCTATACTATATATAAAATGGGCTATAAGGGGAGAATCTTTACATACCTATTTTGTCCTTACAATTTTATTAAATTCTTATTTTGCCCTTCACTACTTGTTGATGGGACACAACTCTTTGAGTTGAGGGGTCCTTGAGAGAAATTTGTACAATAGAGGTGGTTCTTCAATATTTGGGATGTAATTCTACGAGTTTAGATGTATGTTGAGAGATGTTAGGACAATGAAGGTAGTTCAAATTTTCACTTTACAAAATATATTTAAAAATTAAAATTTTAAGTCGAATAGGTGCAATATATTTCGACGGGACATGACTATTCGAGTGTAGGTGTCACATCAAATCGGGGAATCCATTCACGTATAGGTGCAATTCATGTATAAAAAGAAATAAGCATGATTGTCAATACATACATTATTTTTTCTATCAAAATGTCAAGTGATAGCAAAACTTCTTTTATTGGAAAACTTATGGATTTCCAAAAAAGAATTAGAATCAAAAGTGTTTGATTTTCATAAGGGAAACATTGAACTATATCATAATGCATGCAGAATTGAGAATCAGAAACTTTGTTTTGAAAATTGAAACAATGGAAATTTCAACTATTCTCAAGACCAAGCTTTTAATTTTCACCGAGGAGCAATAAGGTAAGCCTCAAACTTTTGCTTTTTCCATTTTTAGCATGAAAATTTTCAAAATTGAAAACCACAATTATTGATTGAAAACAAAGGAATTTGACTTATACTTTCATATGCACATTTATACTATATAAATGAAATATCATTCCACTTTTTTCATTTAAAAAAACATAATAAAAAGTCCAAGCAAAAAAAAAGCAAATTAAAAAAATATAACTTCCTCAACGTGTATTTTTCACATGAACAACACTATATTGCATTATCAAGAGGAGTTTTATTGTCAAAAACAAAAATTCTTATCTAATCAATTGATGATCAAAATTTTCCAAAAATATGAAAATTATTGTTTATAGAGAGATCATTCTTCTTTAATCAATATCCAGTTTATAATACTTATTTCAATGTTCATATATTCAACTTATATAATTTTTTGAAATATACTTCTTTATGTTTTTTTCTATCTTTTATTCCAAAAATCAATACCTTCAAAGAATACCAAATAATTACCCTTCAAGTAATAAACTATCTTCTTATATCACTGCTTTATAAATTTTTCTTCACAACTTTTATTTCAATTACATTATATGTATTTTATTTTTAATTATCCATTTGTTCTTTATCAATTTTCTCTCTTTCATTACTTTTTAATTTAATGTCAAATATTTACTATTTAATCTCAATGAAAAGTATATTCATTCAAAATTGAAATTTCACTATAAAAAATTTATGTTTCAAAGATTTTAAACTACATACAAAATATTTCATACTAATTTTAAATTAATATAAATAATATATATAGTTGTAAACACTATCTTTATTAACTTTTTTACTTTCAATTAAAATAGTGAATGTTCACGTGCATCACACGTATGTTTTAGCTAGTAAATGTAAAAGGTGGATTAAAAATGCAATTTACTATACTTATTATTTACTTCTTTGATAAATAAGTTTGCTTAAAACAACATGTGAGAGTTGAAATTTGAACCTATGACCTTTTGGTTAAGATTATAATGCTTCGACTAAGTTGAGTTGTATTCAAGTTTGGCTCATTTTTCATTGTTTTCTAATTTCATATACATTTGAAAAATGATATAATAATAATAATAATAAGTCAATTCACAATTGTAGTAATTAGAATATGGACTGGTTGCAAGGATGCCAAAATTTTATGGACTTATTTCATGTGTGACTTCACTTTTTTCAGTTTGTAAATCTAGAAAAAAAAAATTGGCCCAGCCCAAAAGTTAAATTGAAAAAGTTCAAACTGAAAGAAATAATTGAATTAAACTCACAGCGGAAGTGTTGGAATCGACTTTGATTTTATTTAAAATTAACCAAAAAAAAAAAGATTAAGCAAACTTACTTGGAGTAAATATGAAGATATTTTAGGCAAGTCTTTATCTCATCCACAAAATCTTTCTAGTTATGATTCGAACACATGATCAAGGCTTGTGAGAGCCTCTTGAAAGAAAATCCACAAGGGATTGGAGAGAAAAAAGTATAGAGAGAATTCCCTAATTCTATTGAGAAGATTTGTTTCTTATGAAGAATGAACACAAATGGCTCACCCCTAGGGCTCTATTTATAGCGACATAGAGAAAATAATTAAATAATATATTTTAATATCTAATATATTAAAATATTTATATATTTATCTAACCAATTTGAATCATATTCAAACCTTTCTAAATTCTCCCACGACATCTATTTCCTTATTTGAATCTAATTCAAATTTAATAAATATATTTTCTTTAATGTATCTTAATACATTAATAATTTCTTTAATATTTAATGCATCATATACAATAAATATGTTTTTCTTCATTTAATATATCAAATATATTAAATTTTAATTCAAACATTTCAAAATTTCTCTCAACGAAATTGATTCCTATTTGTTTATATGAGCTAGCAAGGAGACCTTATGGACCTACAGATTATAAGCTCCAATGTTTAATTAATTAATTTTCATTCATTAACTATAGGTCACTCTACTATAGACTTAGAGTCGAACTCTTATGTACTGTAAGACAAGTTGTATCCATGGATATCACAAGTTGTTCGTAATTACAGATGGATCAAATGTCTGTTTTACCTCTATAATTACATCTTGCACCTTAAGTACCACTGATCCTCTAATGAACAATTTGTTTATGATCTAACTATAAACTAAGTCCCTCTCGGGGCAGTGAGATGGTGGGGCTCCATTGTTCAAGTCTCGAAATTAACACTTAAGGGAACTGCTCATCTACTTATCCTATAAGGGAATGAGCGAATTCCATCTTGTGAGATTATGTTCGCAGCTCCCTATTTGGTAAAGTCTCCAAAATGGTAGGCATATTGAATCGGCTACAAAAGTCACTATCACCCATGCAAATCAAAGGACAAACCCTCACAAGCAGGAATTCATAACTCACTCAAGGTTAAGAGTGAGTCGCATATGATCATTTTGATGAAATATTAATCTTCTCAACTAACAGATTTATAAAGAGAGATTAAATATTTCGTGGTCTAGTTTTACACAAACTCATTGTATAAAATACCTTCACTCACATGTCTCAACATGAACGATTTGGATCAAATCATTTTAAACTATTACAAAAGTGGGTCGTATCAATAGTGCTACCAGGATAATGCACCCAACCTTATCCATATACTATGACTCTTTAGATTATTTCTTGAACATGATCTTCATGTATGTCAACCACATACTGTTCAAGTTTACCAAATTAATGACAAAATTACAAATAATTAAATTTGGCAACAATTATAAATTGACATATGTCCCAAATTTAATTGGAGGAAAAATTTGACAAATCCAAAAATCAAAAGGCCACATGTCTTTATTATGACCATTTTACCAAATAATTAAACTTAATTTGGTCAAATTGGGTCATATGAAATTTGGGTCAAAGTTAAATAAAACCCAAATCCAAAAGGTTAGGTCCAAAACCAACAAAAGTTTAAGTCCATGGTTGGGCCCAAAGGCCATTAAAGCCCAAACTCTCATGCCCATAGAAAGCTTTATAAATAGAAGAGCTCTTCTTCATTTGAAGGATTTGAAAATTTAAGGGACTGTTTGGTAGACAATCTGGATTTTGCTTTATATTTTTAGATTCATTGAGTTCAGTGAATATGCATTTGACAGATATTTTCTGAAAACTGTTTCCAGATTCTGTGATCCAAATAGTGAAAATTCTGAAAACAACATTTTTATGTTTTCGTTGTATCTAGATTCTAAATTTAAAATTTTAAAATGCAGAATTACATTAAAAAAAAAAAAAAAAGAAAGATAAAAACTTTAACAAATATTGTATTTCATGTTATAAACCTAATTTATTTTTGTTAAATTAAAAAATATATAATATAATATGTTATAAATTATATGATATTGTAAAATAATAAGTATACAAAATTTTTAACAAAAACCATGTTCATAAATTAATTAAAAATGGTTTATATTCAACCTTATATTTAGTTTTACAACTACAACTAGTTTCATGGTCTATAAATATATTATAGAACACATTTAGAACAATTGTTTAAATTAGAATCTAGTTTCTAAATCTGCTACCAAACACATATCTGGAAACATGAAATACAACTCTGTTTTCATTGAACCCCTTGTGTTTCAAAATTATGTTTTCAGATTGTCTGCCAAACAGGCCCTAACTCTCTATAAAACTTAGAGAGAATTCAGAGCAAAAAAAGTCAAAGTCCTCAGGTACTGAACACTCTCTGAAGTCTTTAGGTGCTGAACACTTCTTGAAGACTCTTTAAGACTTGAAGACTTCAAATTCCTAAACATTGATTGAAACTTCAACCTCAAGAACAAACTGCAAAGCACTTGAGACAAATCTACACTCGAGAACAAGCTACAAATCTCTCGAGACAAATCTACATTCGAGAACAAGCCGCAAAGCCTTTGAGACTAAGCTACACTCGAGAACAAGCTGAAGAGCCCTATAGACAAATCTACATTTGAGAACAAACTGCAAAACCCTCGAAACAAATGTACACTTGAGAGAGAGAATCAGAGGATCATACTTAGAGATGGTACTACACCCACTAGAATTAATTGAAATAGTAGTTCTTTACATGTGTCTCGTTTATTTATTTGTTGAAATTATGTGTGAACAATGCCTATTACCTTTTCAATTATGTCTAATATCTTCATACATTTTTTGAAAAATATCAAATATGTCAAAAACCTGTTAGTACACAAAGTTAAAAGTTCAAACACCTATTAAACACAAATTTACAAACTTAAAGAACCAATTAGGTATTTTTTAAAGTTCAAATACATATTAATGACTAAATCGTTACCCACACAAAGTTAAAAGTTCAAACACCTATTAAACATAAATTTACAAACGTAAAGAATCAATTAAGTATTTTTTAAAGTTTAAATACATATTAACGTCTAAATCGTTACGTACTAAAGTCAAGAAACCATATAATTTTTTCAACCAAAATTAGATCGACAAAAAAAAAAAAAAGTCGTTGGTGGATCCCACAGATCTAGTAAACACGTGTATAGTAGTGGATGGAATATTCAAAAGCCAGAGGGGGGGGGGGGGGGGGGGGGGCTAATGGGGGAAAGCGGTGGATGAAGGGGGGAGAAGTGGGGCCCACAGAAGAGGGAACAAATCATGTGGGAAATTGGCCCCACCTTACACGTGACACCCTCCCCTATCTCAAACTTGGATTGAATAAATGAAACTCAATTTGAGGAACAAGGGCAAAATTGTCTTTTCACTTCCTATTTATTAATATTAATTTTCGTGGGGACATTGCATTTTCTGCCCTTTTCGGATGGCGACAGACATACGCACACGGAGACTCCTTCTCCCTCTTTTTTTTTCCACCCCCCAAAAAACATTTAAAAATTCAAAAAATATATATATCCATTTTGTTTTATTATTATTATTTTTAAAAAAATAAAGAGGTTTTGCTGACGTGGCAGTAGATTATTTGTACGTGTTACACGGAAACAGCTTTTTTTCTTGGACCCTGTTTACTGTTGTCTTTCCCTTTTTCTTTTTTTCTTTTCTTTTTTATTCAGGTCATGTTCTTGTTTTCCTTTTTATTTATTTATTTATTTTAAATAATGTGTGTGTGTATATATATTTATCCATGTATTTGTGGAGTAGAGTTTCAACTTTCAACTTTCAACTATCAAAGAGTGAGAAATAATGTCAGACTTGTCGCACTGTGTCATTCTATTTCTTAAGACTTGGATTAAGTTATACGCTTTGATAGTAATTCAACTTTCAAGCATATTAGAACTGATCACGAGGTAGAAATGGAATGTTGGGAGATTAATGGGAGAGGTAATTGAATTAGACAATTGAGTTCAAATGGATTAAAATTAATACTTGTTAATCGTATAAGAATTTCAGATTTAGAGTAATTAGGTCGTGTACTAATAATAATAACTAAGTATATTAAGGTTGACATTCAAACTTTTTAAAGTTTGAGGATTAAATAGATACAATGTCATTGAGTATAAGGTTGAAATATGTAATTTAACTTGATTTCCAAGTATAACATATTTAAATCGAGTTATATACCTAAAACTTTATCTTGTGTTATGGAGGCAAACCAAGACCTACCACATGTGGCTCAATCACTAAGGGAATTGTGTTCGAGCTCCTGCTCAGACAAGCCAAGGTGAGATGTTGGGCAGGTTTGCGGTCCCTACTGATCAAGTGAGAGCTTGCCAGATGACTGACCTCGATACACATATGTTATCAGTGAAGAATTCAAAATTGCTAGGTACGGACAGAGATGATAGAGTCATACTTAAAACCACTCTCCTATAAAAGGTGAGACCATTCCTTACTAAAGGTACACAATCCTAACCAACTTGACTCAACACCAATTTGGACTAAGTACTAACTTAAGTTTTGGAGTGTATGAGGCTGGGCACCATACTAATGCGAGATCTCATTTGTAGGTAGATGCCTCAGCTAACTTGAAGCCATCTCGAATCCAATGTCAACATTAGCACATCGTCCGAAATCACGCATCAACACCTTGTATTCTTGCAATTAGTCGAGAAATATAAAAATCTAAGATAAATTATTTGTAGATATATGAACTAGTGACATCAATATACTTTTGATGTAACATTTTGTTTCAACGATTTGAGGGTTTAGCAAGTCATCTTCGTTGAAAATCATATATTTGATAATTTGAGTTTTATTGCACACCTTGATTGGAAAAGTACAAGTGAAATTAGAGTTAGTTTTGCAAGAAAAATTTTGACTAATGGTAATATAATCCAATAAAGTTTTTTTTTTTACTATTCATGACTCATGTATTTTATTGTTCTTAAGAACATTTGAACTATTCTAAGAAGAATATCGAAGCAAACAACTTTTAAAAATTCGTTGTCCCAACATTTTGTTTTAATCAAGAAAACAAACCACTATTTTGAAAAAGTTAAAGAACGTTCTTCTAAAACTATTCCTAGTTAACGTTTAAAATTAGACATATTAAAAAGCAAACAAATTCGAAACATCTAATTAATATAATAATAAATTATATGCATTAAAATTAACATTCCCCAATTGTCGATCTTTAGCCACTATAAATAGCCGCTGGATCGAAGTTGTCAGTAAAATAAGATATTTATTAATTAATTAGTTTATAAATAATAACTTTTCAATTTATTGCAAAAATTTGATAGATACTAACTTTTGAATTCAGCTTTCCTAAAAATCTGCCACTTTCCTCTAACCATTTATAAATCATAATTTTATATATATATATATATATATATATATATATATATATATATATATATATATAATTGTCATAAAAATCGAAGAAAAATAGATGTGCAAATATATAAATTTTGTTGATTTAAGAGAAAATGGATGTTATATATTTGCACATCTATTTTCTCTTATATCAACAAAATTTTGATTAATTCGATTTTTATGACAATTATTTTTTTTAAAACTTTATCAAATAATTTAGGTTAAACAAAATTACATGCAATTTATATAATTATCTTATAAATTAAATATCAATATAAAAATAATTAAAATGATATGCCTATTTTGGTCATTATAACTAAATCATAGAAATTTAGTATTAATTGACAAACATCGTAACTAGTTTTTTCTAATTTAAAATTGAAATTTATCGATTTTACTTCAGTTCACAATTGATTTTTCTAAAAGTACAATTGTTAACAATATTTATTTTAAAAGCTATAACAATTCAAAAGTAAGCTTTAATATACAAATAATTTTTGAAATTTTTTTTCCAAAAACTTTTTTTTTCATGAATAATGTTTTAAAAATATTTTTTTAAAAAAATTAAAAAAATTAAAAAAAGAAAAAAGAAGAGAAAAGTGTCTGCTTTTTTCCCCCTTTCATGGAAGAAAGGGAAAAGCAAAAATAATGGTTCTTGGGACAAGAAAAGCAAAGCCAACCTGGTGAAAACGGCAACTCTATATATATTATTTGTATTATAAATCCAATGGATTGGCCTTTCAAACTACAATAATACACCATTGTTTTCTTCATTCCATAGTAGATTGGATTCCTCAAAATGATCAATACTAACCTTTCAAAATATTTATATTATTTACCTCTCGTTATTCTTGAACACTAATCTTGTAACAATTTTAATTAAAATAATAAGAATAATAAAACTTTATTGATGAGGACCTCGTGTCATGCATATTCGATTCATTAGGTTTTTCTATATGAGGGTGAGAAAGAGGTGCTTTGAATTATTAATGTTTGATGTGAATATGAAGTTGTTTTGAAATAGTTGAGGTATTCCCAATTCTATTTTTATCTAGAATAACGTGTCTTTCTTCAATTAAGGCTGTTGTTTGGGAGTACTACTTTTGACGTGGCTAAAATCATGCATGTTTGAGTGTAACGTAGAAATATTTTTTAAAACAATCGGGATACTACATGTGAATGTCTTTGGCTTTTGTGGAGTTTGATTAGGAAGTCGGTACTTCAACAATTACACTTTTAAGTGGTAAAACCAAATATCAGAGTAATTTTTTTTTATCAAGCACATTTTATTAACAAAGTACTTATAAATCAAAGGTTTTATTTATTGTTATTTATAAATTTATTTTCTTAAGAGAACTTATTATAGAAGCATTCTCAAATATGCCTTAAACAATGGTAAAAGAAAATAGAAACAGTCCATTTCTTGTGGACAAATAAATTGGAAAAAAAAAAACACAATTTTGTTTTTTTAACAACTTGGGAAGTGGATATTAAAAATACTTTTGTTTCTCTATATGTCTTTCTTAAAAAATTAAATAGTTGTCGGCCAAGTTATTAATTGAAGATCGAGTTCTTCCATTTTTGTGTAAGAAGATTTTAACTAAAAGAAGTCATGTAGCTTTATAGATGTAAATTGAAAACATTGAACCACGCTAAAAATGTCTTGGTGCAACTTGTCTCTCATATTTTTCACTTTTATATAAATGTATAAGATTTTATTGTTATGATAATTATTTTTCTTTATATGAAGTGTCACAATCGTCAACTACCATAGCAACAAGCAAAAGTTTGGATTCATTAAAATTAACTTGATGAGCACATTTTTAATATTTGCCTAAAGTAAGATCTCTTTCAACAAGCTACATGAATAAAATTCAGTTCATTGATCTCGAATCATTTTGGTTTTTTTAAAACATTATTAGTTTGGGTAGAAGTTTTAGGAAAATCATAAATGGTTAACAAATAAAAGTGAAAATAAATCCATCCGATTTATATTTTAGTGTGTCACTGTATAATTTTATTCCAAATAAAATCTTAAAATAATAAATGTGAAATCAAAATGAAGATTAGAAACAAGAGAAGAAATGTTGAATTAACATTTTTTGTCATACTTTATGAGTACCTTTTCTTGTGAGAGTTTCACTCTAATTAATATGAATATTGAGTTGGAATTTAATTATGGTCTAAAAATAAATAAGAAAGATAAATTAAATGAAAAAAAAAATAACCTTCTTTGGAACAAGACACTAAAATATGATCTTAAGATGAGAAGGGTTTATAAAACATAAAATGTAATTTACTTCATATTTACTTAGATAATACAAAACAAAAAATATTAGAAAATAGAAGTAAAGTTTCACGAGCTCAAATAATTGTGACAAGATTAATAAAATTAAAACATAATGTTTCGATCATAAAATTGTGTAACACAGATAAGATTAATCAAAATTAAAACATAATGTTTCGATCATAAAATTGTGTAACACAGATAAGATTAATCAGATGATGTATCCATCACCATGTGTAAACCTATATATTAATATTTCTACAGTTCATTTTAACTTGAACCAACTCATACAAAAACTTAATAATATCCAACTCAATCTAAAAGGGTTCAATTTATATGAATTTTGTTTTTTTTATATCATCAAATCTTTTAAACACCCCTCAAAGACAAATTTTAAAAAATTGATCCTAAAAAAGCAATAATAAATTTGCAACCATTTCTAATAATTAAACACCCTCAGACAAACTTGAGAAAAGCCATTAAATGAAAGAACAATGTTATAAAAGATTTATAACACACAAACTCTCTCTTTCTCATCTCTTGATTTTTGTACAAAAAATTTCATTCTTAGAAAGGAAAAAAGAAGCAAGGAAAAATCTCTTAGAACAAAGGGGATGCATCAAGGTAGAATAAAGTGAAAGCACAAAATAATAATTCAGGTGTGCTTTTTCAATCATGGAAAAGTAAATCATATCTCTTTAAACCCTGAATTTTTTTTTCCTTGAGAATTTTTTTTCCCTTGTGACAAAGAACAAAAGTTCCATCATATGCACCAATTCCCCACCACAATGATATCAAAATTGGTTCTCTTTCTTTAAACTTGTGGCCTACCATTCACCATTGGCTACTTGGCCAAAATCATTGGGAAATGCATTTGTGAATTTGAAGAGGAGAAGAGGGAAAGATGGTCAAGTTCAAAGCTAGCTTCATGTGGATAAAGAGACATGAGAGATTGATCCAAGTTCTCAACTTTTGTTTTAGATTCTTCTCTTTCAACCTTTTTGGTTGTTTTGTATTGATTTTTTTTTCTTGTTCTCCTCTCTCCTTTTTCATTATTTGGGAATGATCTAAAGAGAAAAAGAGAATTACAAAGATAACAAAAGATCTTATTTTTGTAGCAACAATTTTTCATATTTAGGACATGACAAAATGTAATAGGTAGAAACTAGCCCATAACATTTAATTTTTATTTATAAAAAAAAGAAATAATCTTGCAATATATTATTTTTGTAACAATATAAAAGTGATGACTTATTTTATAGAACTTTATTTTATTTTGTTATTTAGTAAAAATATTTGTTTAGAGTAAACTCCAAGTATAAATTTGAGTAATATGTTTGATTTTAGTTGTAGGGGAAGAAATAAGTTTTTATACTACTATGAGTTTTGAAATAGTGAAAATTTTTGTTTGGGCAAAAGTACTTTTTAGAAATTTCATCATATTTGATTTTACGGCCAAAAACCGCATTTAAAATTTCTGAAAATATGGATCAAGAAGTCAAACACTTAGGTTTTGTTTGATAACCATTTAGATTTTGGATATCTATTTTTGAAAATTAAGTTTATAAACACTACTTCCACCTATGTGTTTCTTTGTTTTTCTATATACTTAGAACATGTTCAAAATCTAAGACAAAATTTGAAAACTAAAAAAAAAAATAGTTTTTAAAAACTTGTTTTTGTGTTTGAAAATTTGGCTAAAAATTCAAATATATATGTTGTCAAGAATGGTAAAAGATATACCAAAAAAAATTGTGAGAAAGGAAACATTATTTTTTAAAAACAAAAAACTAAAGTCCATATAATTGTGACAAAGCAAACATTATTTTTTTTAATTATTTTTTAAAAAAATTCAACTTATACTTTATTTATACCAACTCTTTTCGTTCATTTTCATTTTCCATTTTTTTTTTTTGAGAAATCATTTCGGTCTCGCTTGAACAGATTTAGATCATAGATTTTGAGTCTATAGGTTTGAATGTTGTAGTAGCTCAACTTATGCTATGTAGGTAAATTTACAAATCCTATTGATACCACACCTTGAAACAAGAAAAGTTTTATTAGCTAGATAGGATTTTTCTAAAAATATTTGTAAATATGTATTTTTTTAATTTAAAAAATAATGGTAAATGTAACATTTTTTAAAAAGTAGTTGTGACGAATATAATTATTTTTTAAAAAATTATTTATTATTGATTAACTTTGAATAATAGTAATCACATTCTTTTTAACTTTTCATGGTAATTTTTTTTTGAATTCATCAACATTTGTGAGTGGGGAATTCGAACTATTAGTCATCAGCACATACTTTATGCCAGTTGAGCTATGCTCTTGCTGGCAACTTTTCATGGTAATTATTCTTGTATACGATTAATAAAATCTCATTTGGTAACCATTTATGTTTTTTATTTTTTATTTTTTGGTTTTAAAAAACAAAAACCATCCATATTTGATAACTTTTTTTGGTTAAAAAAAAACTAAATGTATGTTTAAATAGTTAAAGAGATAGAGAGATGTTTTAGATAGAGAAAATTATGTGGCTGGAGACATGAAAATAAAAATTTAGAGACACAGTGTTGAAACATGGGCCTTGTTAACTTGGTCATTTTGCATTATTGGCCCAAATTCATTTTATTATTCATATGTCTTATTATTTGTACATATTCTTCTTTATATTTTGGGCCCATTATGTTAGCCCACCTCAGTGGATGTTGCCCTAGGGTCTTGTACCTATTTATACACTTTTTTTATGATATACAATATACACGGAAGATATACACAATAATTATACATAACATTTTCTCTTTGGTGCCTTCTTGTTAGTCATTTATCGTTCGTTTTCTTCTAGAGATAAATTTTTTAGAGATAAAAGTTAGAGACATAATAAAAAAAAGATTGGAGAGAGATATGTTAGAAAGAAAATATTGTTTGAGAAAGAGAAAAAGAGCTAGAAGAAAATTTTAGAGATAAAAAAGTTAATGAAAAAAGGAGAAATATGAGAGAAAGTAAAGTTAAGAGTAAAAGATAGGTTAGAGAAATAAAGATAAATTAGAAAAACTAAAGAAAAGCTATAGTGAGACATTTAGAGAAAGAAATTTTAAACTGAGACAAGTTAGTGATATATTTATTAGAGAAAAAAATAAATGAGAGAGAGAAAGAAAAGTTAGCGAGAAATTTTAGAAAAGAGTTGGAGAGAAATGTGTCAAAGATGAAAAAAATGAGCACTTAAAAGGAAAAGAAAAGAGTTTTTGAAAAATAGAAAACTAAAGTCTTATTTGACCACCATTTTGTTTTTGGTTTTTTTGTTTTATTACCTACTTTTTCAACAAACCAAAGTTTGAAAACTAAAAAAAATAGATTTTAAAAACTTGAATTTGTGTTTTTGAAATTTGGCTTAAAATTCAAATGTGTTTTTGAGGATAGTGAAAAGTTTATTAAAAAATTGTGAGAAAACAAACAGAATTTTCAAAAACAGGTACTAGAAACAAAATAGTTATCAAACGTGACTTAAAATTGGATTATAAAACAACCATGTTTCTGTTTAGATTAGCTAGTGTTCTTGATACTATTGATATTATAGAAACCACTTTTTTTTAGTCAAATAAATTAATGTAGAAGTGGGTACAATAAATGTGCAGACGAGGATTTAAACCTTTGATCTCTAGAAAAAAGAGTAGATGCCTTTACCATTGAATTATACATTATGCTCATATTTATAGAAACCACTTATATTTTTGCAAACATTGTTTAGATATCAATTAAGTATTGATTAAATTTGATAATAATATAATTCAATTCATTTTTTACTTTTTGAAGCAATCATTTATTTACAATTAGTATTAAAATAACAGTTAATAATAAAACTTCCTCGATAAGGACCTCGTGTTATTCATACTTAATTCATTAGATTTTTCTATAAGAGGGAGAAGGAGGTGCTTTTAATTAGTATTTTTTTATGTGAGCATGAACTTGTTATGAAATAGTTGAGGTATTCCAAATCCTGTTTTCATCTAGAATGACCTGTCTTTCTTCAATTAAAACTTAAGGCCTCATTTAGGATTACTCTTGAAAACTTTAAAAGTGATTGGTTGAGAATTTTAACCGTCTTTTGTATTTGGTAAAATTGATTGTCTAGTCACGTTAACCATTTACTTTTTTGGATTTTGGTTTTTGAAAATTGTGCTTGTTTTTTCATCATCTCTCTAGTCTCTACCATGGGTTTTGTTAAGGGTGACATTAGACCAACAAGAATAGATTGGCTAAAATGCTACCTTAAAAGGCCAAACGAGGAAAAAAGCCCAATACGAAGTCAAAACGAACCAAAACAAAAAAGGACCAGCCCATAACGCAAAGGGATGAAAAAACGAGCTTGGGTCGAAGCTTAAGCCCGTGGCCGAGGTCGACCACATGGTAAGGCCCACTTTTGGGCCTTGCCTTGGTCTCTCCTGGCCCAGAGACCCTCAGTCCAGCTCCATTCGGTCCTTTCGTTCCCCATTCGAAGACGAAAACCCAAGCAAACCCTAGAAAGGAATGTATTTAAGCTCTCTTTTGAAGGGAGAGCAAGGTAAGTTCATTATAGCCTCCAAAACTCTCACAAAACTCCCTAACTCTCTCTAAAAAACTCTAACTAACTTAAGCATCGGAGCCTGTGTAGCCTACACCACACCGGTGTCCAAGTTTTTCTTGTTTTGTAGGTTGTGTTCTACACCACACCGGTGTCCAAGGGAGAGCATGGTTGTCACGTGGAGGTCAGTTGAGATTTCTCCTGTCCAAAATTTGGCAACAATAGCTGGTGCCATTTGTGAGGAATGACAACGCTTGCTTGAAAAACCTTGTGCTTGAGTCAATCTTCTAAAAGAGATGAGCAAAATACCGAAAAATAAGCACTGGAACGAGGATGCAGATGATTTCGATCAGGACTGTCGCCTACGACGAATGTGGAAGAACACACCTCCTCGCCCTGGTATGAGGACGACCAAAAGGAGGTCGAGGCTGACCAGATCGTTCAAGCTACATGGCAGCGCAAAATTGAAGGATTACAAAAAGTGTTAGCTTTAGAGCTTCAATCAAACTAAATATTTTGATTATAACAAACTCAATTTTTATACTAACCATTTTAGTGTTTCAAAGAGTCTATCTAATAGAGCTTGCAAAGACGATTCCAATGCACTTTAAATCGTTTGAATCGAAGTTCAAACGAAAAAGATATGAGCAAAAGAAGATTGGAGGAAAATGCTAATATGGAAGCAATGTGAGCAGCTGACGTGGAATTTGATAACGTGGTGGTTGACGGTTGGATTTTGATGACGTGGCAGATGACGTGGCAGCTGAAATGGTAGATATCGGTCAAATTTTGCTGACGTGGCATCCCAACGGCTATTTTTCTGAAGTGGTGATGATGTGACAGTGACGTGGCATACATGCACGAAAGAGAAGACGACACGTGGCAAAGTGTTTGTCTGAAGTTTGAAAAGGATATATATATATATATATAAAGAAAAAAAAAGGAAAATGTAACGCTGTGTTGAATCCACGTGCTCCTGCACGTGTGAATTACACGTGTCAGGCGTGTTCCTCAGAAACGCACGAGTACAACGCTTTACATATCCGACTGGGTTTTTTTTTAATAAAAAAATCCCTTTACATATTAGTATCTCCTTCCAAAAATTCATTCCTTGAATCCTAACCCTCCATCACCTTTTGCCATAAATCAAATGGCTTATATTAGTCCTCCTATTCTTAAAATTGACAGCTTCTGTTCATCAAGGGAAATACTGTTAAAAAATTTCCAGCAACAAAAAAAATTCTCCTTTAGCTCTCCAAAAAGCCTATAATTCTCTAAAATCTCACCATTCTCTCAACCAACAAATTTGTAATTGTGTGAGCAATGTTAGAGTAAATCCTTTGATCCGAAATTGATGTATTTTTGCTTTCAAGAAGCAATTTTGTTCTGTTTTATTTTTTTTTTGGGATTTGTGTTAAGGTTTGGAATACAACTTGGGTTGTGAGAAAAAGAAATGGGTTTAATCTTGAACTAGTAAAAGGATTAGGGTTTCTCTTTAGCCTAAGAAAAAGAGAGTCGTATCGATTTGGTTCTCACCCGCAAGAGGATTAATCAGTAAAATAACCAAGAAGGAGTCTTGGGGAGTGAAGTTGGCAATTTGCCGAATCACTATAAAACTTTGGTGTCTTCTTCCCTTTCTCCTTTTTATTTTCCGCTCTTTATTTTTCTTGCTTGTTAATTCTCTTAGATTGCTTAATTTAGGATTTTTTTTTGCTTTGGTATTTGAGTGCTTATTGTTATCCCTTTTTTAATTAGTTTTTAAATTAGATTTTTTTGATGATTTGTTGTTTAGTAAAGTTTAGAATTTTAGATTAAAATCAAAATAAAAAATTGGTAGACAACCCTATTCACCCCCATCTAGTGTTTCATTTAGATCCTACAATTAGTATCACAGTGGATTGCTCTTTTTTTTTTTTTTTTTTTTTTTTTTTTTTTTTTTTTTTTTGCTTCGAAAAAGCAATTGGAAGTTTTTTTTTTCAATTTCAAAACTGTTTTTTTTATTGTTTAATCAAATATGGAATTTTTTCTTTTTGAGCAAAAAACTTGAAAAATTGCGTTTTAAAAGCCGTATTTACTAGAAATTTTTTTTCTTGAAAATTGGTTCTTAAAATCTTTTTTTTTTTTTTTTTTACTTTTCAAACTCTGAATTAGTTTTGAAATTTTTATTGAAAAATTATTTTTGCTAAAATTTATTCTTTATAAAAAGTTCCTTTTAAAAAGATTAATTTTTTTTTTCTCACTTAATTTTGTTTACCTTTTATGAAATTCTTAATTGTTCGAGCTTATAGCAAATACTGGAATAAATGGGTTTATTGAGGGTCAATCTACCAGTAGGCCACCTTTCTTTGATGGAAATAACTATACTTGGTAGAAAACTAGGATGAGAATTTATTTGCTCTCCATTGATTACAATTTATGGGAAATTGTCTCTAAGGGTCCTATAGTTCCAACTAAGTCTGTTACTAATCAAGATGTGCCTAAAAATAAAAATGAGTAAAATGAGGATGATAAAATGAAAGTTATATGGGATATGCTTGAAGTAACTCATGAAGGAACAAATCAAGTAAAAGAATAAAAAATTAGCATGTTGGTCCATAATTATGAATTATGCAAAATGGATGCTAATGAAACTATTTCTAAAATGTTTACTCAATTCACAAACATTGTTAATGCCTTGAAGGGATTAGGGAAAAGATACACTACATCTGAGAACATGAGGAAAATCCTTAGGTCGTTGCCTAAAAGTTGAGAAGCTAAAGTGACAGCAATCCAAGCAACCATGGATCTCTCAAAACTTCCATTAGAGGAGCTCATTGGATCTCTCATGACTCATGAAATAATTATGAAGGGCAACATAGAAGAAGACGTTAAAAAGAAGAAGGGTTTGGATTTAAAGTCTACTCATATTCAAGAGGACTCTGAAAGTGATGTTGAATTAAATGATGAAGAGTACACCTACTTGACCAAGAGGTTTAAAAAATATTTTAGAAAGAGAAACATCTCCAAGAAAATCAACAGTCAAGATGACAAAGGAAAAAAGAGCAATAGAGACTCCATCATCTGCTTTGAGTGCAAAATGCCTGGACATGTAAAGTGGGACTGTCCTCAAAGGAAGTTATTCTCAAAGAAGAACAAGAAGGCCATGAAAGCTACATGGGATGAAAGTGATGAAAGCTACATGGGATGAAAGTGATGAAAGCGAATATGAAAGTGAAGAAGTAGCCAACATCTGTTTTATGGCGTTTGGAGATGACGACGACGAGGTAATTCATGAAAACCTCACTTTTGATGAACTTGTTGAAGCTTTTAATGAAATTAAAAATGAATTTGAAAAATTGGGCTGCAAATACATGTGTCTTAGAAAGAAAAATGCTAGGATAGCTCACAAGAATAATGACTTATTAATTGAGCTAGAGAGTTTAAAAGAAGAAAATGAAACATTAAGAAAAGATCTTAATTTGTCTAAGTCAAATTTGTATGCTTTAAAAGAGGGATACAAAATATTAGAAAATAAAAATGAAGATTTATCCTCTACCCTTATAAAGTTTACTAATGGCAAAACGAACTTAGATATTATGATGGGTAAGCAACAAAGTATTTACAAACCTCACCAAAAGCAAAAGAAATTCACCAACTACTTTGTGAAAGAAAGCTCCATGTCATTAATTGTCTGTCATGCATGTGGAAAACCAATGTTATAAATGAAAGTAAAAAGAGATAGATTCCTAAATTTTTGTTGACTAACCCTCAAGGACCCAAACAGATTTGGGTACCAAAGGTTATATCTTGAGAATTATTTATTTTAGGTATGTTTGAGATCGATATAGAATAAGTGGTACTTGGACAGTGGGTGTTCAAAACACATGACTGGGGACCACACAAAATTTACATACCTAGAAAAGAAAGATGGAGGATACGTTACCTTCAGCGATGACAAAAAGGGTAAGATCATTAGCAAAAGTAATATAGGTAATGGTTCAAGTTTCTTTATTGAAGATGTTCTGCTAGTTGATGGATTAAAACATGATTTATTAAGTATCAGTTAGTTATGTGATAGGGGTTATAGGGTAATTTCTAGTGATAAAAATTGCATAATTTAAAATGCATGTGATGGAAACATCTTGTTTGTTGGAAATAGAGATAGAAATGTTTATACAGTTGATCTGATTGATTGTCCTGTAGTAGATAATAAATGTTTGTCTACCTTGCATGATGATCCTTGGTTGTGGCATAGAAGATTAGGTCATTAAAGCATTCATTTAATTTCAAATATTTCTAAGAAATCCCTTGTCAGAGGTCTTCTGATCGCTATGCTTTGCTACAACACGCAAGTGCACATGATCGAAGTAATAAAAACTGGAGTATTCCAGAGTATCGTACCCAAGAGAACGGGTTTTAACAAATCTTACCAAGATGGCACAAAATTGTTCACAAAATGCAATTGTGGTAACCAAAGATGTAAAAATATAAGGAATTGGTTTGTTAATAAGAGTGAGTGAAAAATAAATGAGTTAAAATAGGGATTCAAGTGATTATATTCAAGCACTTTTAGAAAAATGCTATTCAAATGCAATTGCATTCTTAACTAAATATGTGAAGACTAAGTAAACCGAGTTCAACTCCTATTCAATTTTGATTCAAAATCTTTAGGAGACTAAGTGATTAAACCTATATGTCTATGGCTAATCTAACTTAGATACTTTCGTACACAACTCTAGTGGTTTTGGAGTCTCGCCCTATGTCTAGGGTCGATGTTCAGAACTTATTTCTAAGCCTTTTCCTCCATTGCTTTTGTGACATCGACTTTCCCTTAACTCTTTCGATATTAAGTTCAAGCTTGACAAGCAATCACTAGTTGGCCGACTAGGTTTACCCAAATCTAAACTCAACAAAAGCAAACTAAGTTCACATACTAGCTAGATTGGTTATGCTTTAGAACTTTTACATTTTTCCTTAGGGCCTTCACCAACTTGAACCCCTAGAGAAAATTTAGCTCATTAGGGAAGAAATGAAAAACCAAAATTTACTTGCCATAAGATTCATAATTAATAAAATTAAATAAGGGAATTAAACTTACGGCAGCTGATTTAAATGGTTAAATAAAATTTTCCTTAAAGAAGTAACAATGCTGGATTTTGTTAAATTAAAATTAAAATTGCATAAATCAAGATGCTGAAAAATTCAACCCTTGTAAATAAATAAGAACCTAGGAATAATCAAGCTTTTATTCAGCAGAGATGAATTTGAAATCTAAAATTCGACTATTCCACATATAAGAAAATGAAATTCAGCCAAACTAATTCAATAACTAAAAGTTTAGCAAAACTTAAGCATTAAACAGAAAGGGATTAAACAGAAAGGGATTAAACCTAAAATGGAACATAAACTAATGGCAGAAAAACAGAGAATGAAAATTTAAACAGCAATTGTTTGAAACTAAGAAAATAGAGAAACCCATCAAAACTAAAGTGCAAAAATTGAGTTCCTGGCTGAAAATGAATCAAACTCAAACTTAATTGAACGAAATTACAAGAATGAAAGACTGGAAACAATAGAAATTGTCAACTTGCTAAGTACTGTTCGAATAAAACAAAAAATTAAAAACAGAAAAATAGAGTTCTTCCCAAAAGAAAACGTCCACTTTCTTCTTCGATCAAACTCAGGAATTATAGGGAATGATGAATACGAACTACTAAAGAAAATGACAGAAAAATCGAAACTAAAGCTGCTGTCCAAAACAGAAAAATCCAGAAAAACAGAGTATGCAATCCGAAAACAGAGTCTGAAAAATTCGTGCCTTCTTCTTCTCTCTTCCTCCCTTTTATAGAGATTCCGAGGCTTCTTCTTCCATCTTGGGCTCTTTAATTCGTGGGTAAATGATTGAGCACGAGATTTGGCTATAAATTCTCCCATCAATCAAGTAATTTCCATTAATTGAGGTGATTTCCGTAATGCTTGATAGGTGCAGAAAATGCAATTGCATTGCAATTGCATTTTTCCTCTTTGTTCACCACCTTTGCTCTCTCAAAGAAATGCAATTGCATTTCATTTGCATTTTCTTCATTTCTTCAAATCTGCACAAAAACTCAACTTAAGCCAACTTTCTTACTTAATTCCTTCTTTGATCATATTCCAACAAGCTTGCATGAATTTATTTAAAAATGTTATTTTTAGCTTGCTTGTTATTCAACAATATCCGCAAAACTGGCAAGAGCAACTTAGTTTTAGAGTTAAATAATTCTCATAACTGAGAATTATCATCTTCCAAAATTAAATTTTGAAAAGATAAAGTGTGTTATGCTTGTTAAATGGGTAAACAAACTAAGTCTTCTTTCAAACCAAAGAAAATGGTTTCTACCTCTAGGCTTTTGCAACTATTACATATGGACCTTTTTGGACCTACTAGAGTTGCAAGACTAAGTGGAAAACATTATGCTTTTGTTATAGTTGATGATTTTTCTAGATTCACTTGGGACTTATTTTTATCTCATAAGAATGAAGCTTTAAAATCTTTTATCAATTTTTCAAAAAGAATTCAAAATGAATTCAAAATGAAAAAAAGTTTTATGATTTCAAAAATTAGAAGTGTTCATGGAGGAGAATTTGAAAATGCTTCTTTTGATTTTTTTTTTTTGTGAAGAAAATGGTACTTCTCATGATTTTTCTTCTCCTAGAACACCTCAACAAAATGGTGTTGTAGAAACAGTCTTTACAAGAATTAGCCACCTCCATGCTAAATGAATATAATTTACCAAAATATTTTTGGGCTGAAGCCGTCAATACTGCATCTTATGTAATGAATAGAGTTTTAATAAGGCTTGCTTTGAATAAAACTCTCTATGAGCTTTTTAATGATAAAACCCCAAATATCAACTATTTCAAAGTCTTTGGCTGCAAATGTTTCATTTTGAAAAGAAAAGGGAAACTTGGAAAGTTTGACTCAAAAACTAACATTGACATATTTTTAGGATATTCTGCTTGTAGTAAAGCATATAAAGTCTTTAATAAAAGAACTCTTGTAGTTGAGGAGTCAATGAATGTAGTATTTAATGAGACACATGTTGCATTTAATAAAATATCTGTGAGTGATGAATTAGAAAAACCTTTTGAGAATTTGAGCATTCAACATAAGGACACAGAAATAGTAGCAAATGAGACTCAAAAAGAGCCAGAGGAAACCCTCCCTCAGAATTGGAGATTCTCTACTCACCATCCTCAGGAGCTAATTATAGGTGATGTACCTCATGGGTAAGAACTCGCTCTTCTTTAAATGCCTTGAATAATCTTGCTTTCGTGTCGCAAATTGAATCAAAGTCCTTTAAAGATGCTGAATGTGATGAGTTCTAGTTAATTGCTATGCAAGAAGAGTTAAATCAGTTGGAAAGAAATAATGTGTGGAACTTAGTTCCATGTCCTAGTAATCATTCAATTATAGGTACTAAATGGGTGTTTATAAATAAAATGGATGAATCTGGTACTATTGTTAGAAATAAAGCTAGGTTAGTGGATCAAGGTTACAATCAGGAAGAAGGAATAGATTATGAGGAAACTTTTGCTCCTATTGCTAGACTTGAGTTGATTCTCATGTTGCTTGCATTTGCATCTCATAAGAATTTCACTTTATTTCAAATGGATGTGAAAAGTGCCTTTTTAAATGGTTTTGTAATGGAGGAAGTTTATGTTGAACAACCTCCTGGTTTTGAAAGCCTTGGCCATCCAAGTCATGTTTTAAAATTAAATAAAGTCCTTTATGGTCTTAAACAAGCTCCTCAAGCTTGGTATGATTGGTTGAGCAAATTTTTTCTTGAAAATGATTTTAAAATGGAACTTATTGATACTACCATTTTTATTAAAACCAAAGAAAAAGACATTTTGTTAGTGCAAATTTATGTTGATGTATTATCTTTGGTGCCACTAACCCCTCTCTGTGTGAAGAATTTTCTAAGTGTATGCACAGTGAGTTTGAAATGAGCATGATGGGAGAACTCAAATTCTTTCTTGGGCTTCAAATCAAACAATTGACAAAGTCATCTTCATAAATCAAGAGAAGTATACAAGGGATCTACTCAAGAGATTTAAGTTTGATAATGCAAAAGTAGCAAAGACCCCGATGAGCACCACTACAAAACTCGATAAGGATAAAAAAGGTAAAAACGTAGATATTAAAGCATATCGAGGTATGATCGGATCTCTACTTCACTTAACTTCGAGTAGGCCTGATATTATGTTCAGTGTCTGCATGTGTGCTAGATTTCAATCTTGTTCTAAAGAATCACACTTGCATGCTGTAAAAAGAATTTTCAAATATTTACTTGGAACTGTTGACTTAGGTTTATAGTATCCTAAGAATGTTTCTTTAGACTAGATTGCATATTTTAATGTCGACTTTGTTGGTAGTTTAACTGATAGGAAGAGTACTAGTGGAACATGTCATTTCTTAGGTAGCTCACTAGTCTCTTGGTACAGCAAAAAGCAAAACTCTGTTGCATTATCCACTATTGGGTCGAATACATTGCTGTTGCTAGTTGTTGTTCTCAGGTTTTGTGGATGAAGCAGACCTTGCATGATTTTGGCTTAAATTTTGAACAATTACCTATCTTTTTTGATAATACTAGTTCAATTAATTTAACCAAAAATCTAATTCAACACTCTAGGATGAAACATATCGATATAAGGCATCACTTTCTTGGAGATCAGAGCATGTGCAAAATGGTCATATTGTCATTAACTATGTGCATACATAAAAAAAAGTAGCAGATATTTTTAAAAAGCTCTAAATGAAGAAGCATTTTGTAAAACTAGACTTGCACTTAGTATTCTTCGCTTTAATGACAATACTATGTTTGATAGGAGGAACATATTTTTACTGTATGTTGAATTAAAGGAGAGCATTATGTTTCATTAGTTATGTGTTTAAGGGGGAGTTTTTTTGCATCGTTTTGGTGATAAAAAAAAGGGGAAATTTTGTTTGAGGATTTGTGCATTATTTATAGGTTGGTCATCATCAAAAAGGGGGAGATTGTTAGCTTTAGAGCTTCAATCAAACTAAATATTTTGATGATAATAAACTCAATTTTTATACTAACCATTTTAGTGTTTCAAAGAGTCTATCTTGTAGAGCTTGGAAAGACAATTCCAACGCACTTTAAATCATTCAAATCGGAGTTCAAACGAAAAAGATATGAGTAAAAGAAGATTGGAGGAAAATGTTGAAATTGCGAGTGACGTGGGTAGCTAACGTGGAATTTAATGATGTGGCGGCTAACATGGCATATAACGGTTGGATTTGGCAGACATGGAGGCTAATGTGGCACATATTGATTAGATTTTGTTTACATGGCATGGTGATGTGGCATCCCAACGACTATTTTTGCTAACGTAACATCCCAACAGCCATTTTAGCTGACGTGGCGATGACGTGTCAGGGTGATGTGGTGGTGATGTGGCATACATGGACGAAAGAGAAGATGACACGTGGCAAAGTCTTTGTTTGAAGTTTGAAAAGGATATATATATATATATATATATATATAAAGAAATTAAAAAAAAAAAAGAAAATGCAGCGCTGTCGCCGAATCTACACGCTCACTCACTGATAAGCCTTAAAATTAAGGCTTATTTAATTCCCAAATGATCGAAAAACTCTTGTTTGTCCTAAGATTAATTGAAAATGGTGGAAAATTGTTTGAAATTAGGAAAGAATGAAATGTGATAGCAATTGGAAAAGAGTTCTAAGTAGTATGGTTCTTTTTGGCAGGAATTTCTGAAATTGCCAAATCAAATTGCTAAACCGGTTTGGCAATCCTGAACATAGCATATATGGAAAGTCTGCAACCGCGTGAATGACGAAACCCATAAATGGAAGAGGAAATTTTGCACAAATCAAGGGAATTGGAGCGTGATTCTTGGCAAAATTGAACCCTAAAACGATCTACAAAAGAAGATTGAAGAAGCCGGAAGAAGAGAGACGATTTTCGGGGGTCAATTCGAAGAATCAGTTTTTGGGTTTTCGAAATTTCATCCAGCCTCTGTTTCGTATTTTTGCTGCTGTTTTTGGTCAATTTATTCAATTTCCATCTCGATTTCTTTCAGTTTGTATCACAGGAGCAGTGTTTAATTTACTTCTTTTCTCGATTGATGTATTTTGGTCAAAGTTTGAGTTACTTTCAATTACATTAGTGGGTGATTCTTCTCAAGAACATCCTCTGTTTTTTCTGTTTTTATTTGTTCTTCTTCACCAAGAAATCATTCACAGTGTATCAATTTTTCTTTCTTATATGATGAATGGTTATGGGAATTATCCCTTTGTTCTCAATTGGATGCAAGCATGTATTACTTTGTAGGGAATTCCAAGTTTATTCGAATTATTTCTTCCAAATCGAATCCTTGCTTTCATGCTCTGTTTCTTTTTTTTTTTTTTCTCTTCGTTTTAGCTTCTGTAAACATTTCAACTTAAGTTTGTAGAAAGTCATGGCAGGAGGGAGGAGATAAGAAAATTACTTAGTTGCCCTTGTCACCTTGACTTAATTTCTATTATTTGTCTTTGCTTGAATTTCTAGTAATAGCCAAATTTCATTTTATAAGTTAGTGTTTTATTTAATTGAATTGCACCATTTTACTATGAATTCTTTCTTTAAAATTAGTTTTAGAATTTTCATCGAAAATATGAGCTAAAACTTCTTAGGGGGTTCAAGGATGTGAATTCCCTAAGAAGTAAATGTAGCCAAAATTCCAATAAAAACCAAGCCTACATCTCAATTGTTTGCTTGTGTTGATTTAAATTCCGTTGAGATCCTAGAGTGATCAACTAGGGTTTCAACTCAAGCTTAGATCTAATACCGACAGGGTTAGTGATAAGCGGATTTCACACAAGTAATGGAGAAAAAGAGCTTAGACATAAGTCATTCCTTACCCTAGACATAGGGATTAAGGACTCCAAGACCCATAAAATTGTGAGCCAAAAATTATCTAAGATAGAGGGACTATAGACATATAGGTCTCTTACTTAGCCTCCTAAAAAACCCAATTTCGAGGTAAATAGGAGATGCAATTTTGGTTTACAATTGAGTGTGGAGTAGGTTGGAATTGCAAATTTTGGTTGCAATTACGACTTAGGGCAATGACATTCTTGAGCCCCATCCTTTATCATTTCATTCTCTAAGTTCATCCATTTTGCTATTTCATATTGCCAATTTAGATTCAGCAATTTAATTTTACAATTTTTAGTCATTTCGCTCATTGCCAAATTAGAATATGCAATTCAATTCTGCAATTTCTGTTATTTCCAACATTGCCATTTCTAGATTTAGCAATTGGATTTAGCAATTTCTGTTTTTCACCAACAACCTATCCCAACTTTATTTTTGCATTTTTACTTTTCAAACCTGCAATTTTCCTTACACTTTTGCAAAACAAAACCTTTTGTTACTCCGTTCCCTGTGGGATTCGATAATTGGTACTCAGATACCAATTTATATTACTTCGATCGCGTGCGCTTGCGTGACCACCGATCACTCAAGCGTGAATAACTATCGCTTGGCGTGTTCGTTAGAAAAGCGCGGGTACCACATTTTCTATACTCTCGCGACTGGGCCTCGTCTATTCGGCTAGGTTTTTTTTTTAAAATCCCTTTACATATCAATATCTCCTTCCAAAAATTCCCCTTGAATTCTAACCCTCCATCACCTTTTTCCCTAAATCAAATGGCTTATATTAGTCCTCCTATTCTTAAAATCGACAGCTTCTGTTCATCAAGAGAAATATTGTTAAAAAAATTTCAACAGCAAAAAAATTCTCCTTTAGCTCTCCAAAAAGCCTCTAATTCTCTAAAATCTCACCATTCTTTCAACCGAAAAATTTGCAATTGTGTGAGTAGTGTTAAATTAAATCCTTTGATTTGAATTTTGTTCACTTTTGCTTTCAAGAAGCAATTTTGTTATGTTCTTTTTTTTTGGATTTGTGTTAAGGTGTGGGATGCACCTTGGGTTGTGAGAAAAAGAAATTGATATAATCCTGAACCAGTAAAAGGATTTGGGTTTCTCTTTAGCCTAGGAAAAAGATCGAGCACAAGAAATATTACATTCCGACTTAAAACAAAAGAATCTTCAAAATTCTAGAATGAATCAATGGAAAAACTGGTTAAGGGGTCATTATCACTACGATTTATATCCGATTAGATGGGCAAAATTACTACCAAAAAAATGGCGCAATAGAGTCAATCAAGATCATATGGCCAGAAATAAGGATTTTGGTTATCACTCGCAAGATGATCAATTAGAAAAATACCCATGGAGTCTTAGGGAGTGAAGTAGTGATAGCATGTAATTATGTTATCTTATGTCCTATTATTTATGATAGTTTTTTGATTATTTTGTGAGCTTTTATGCCTATTTTTCTTAATTTTATAGAAACCGAGCGTGAGGAGCAAAACCGAGTGTTTGGGAGTATTTTGGTGGATATTGGAGCCTTTTGAAGCTTAATTGAAAATTCAAGAAGATTAAATATGTTATTTGAGCATGAGGCACATTCCAGGAGATTCTACATCGAATCACAGTTCCAACGCATCGAACTAGAGGTCATTCGAACACCCGAGCAAAGAGATATAGCAAAAATGGCCAGTGCTGTCTACAGGGTAGCGTCGCCACACTATCCACAGCGTCTCGACGCTACTATAAACGCAAAAACGTTGTTTTTTGCTTAGAAACACACAAAAATCAATTTTCTTGTAGCGTTGAGACGCTGCTTATTTTTGGGCGCCGTTTTGGAGGCCAATCCGAGGGTTTCAGCCCTATTCTTGATTCCAAGCTAAAATTGAGGGTTTAGGGAGCAATTGAGAGCATTTGCGGAGCATTTTTAAGATCGGGAGCTCAAGGGATTTGGAGATCACGACGGGAACGCAAGATCGACCATTGTTTGCTAATTTCTTCATTTTCCTTTAGTTTTAGTTTCTGTTTTGTGGCTATAAATTAGGAACTTAGAGGCTTAATTGTATGAATATAAGTATCTTTGTTCCTAATACTTGGAGTTTTTATATAGCCATTAGACTTGAGGTTTTAATTGATTAAATACCTTGATTGAATGATTTAATTTCATTCATGCTTTTATGTATTTAATTCTTATAATCTCTTGATCATGGATTATTTATTTTATTGGTCTGAATCTGTGCTTGGAAAAGTCTGGTTTAAGCTAGAACTTAATTGCATGAGTATTTGTAAATGCTTGCATGAAAGGGGAGAATTCTCTTAGAAGCCCTTAAAAGAAGTTGTTTAATGTCTTGCATGATATTAAAATCTAGATAGAGATATTAGATTTATAACATTGCATAAGAGTTAATTGTGCTTGAAAGAGTCAGTTAATACTCTCACTTCTTTGCTTATGGAATATTTGCATGACAAATCTTGGTAGTTTTCGTTATAAGTCTAATTGGTGAAATTGATTACCTAGGATATTTCTCTCCTCTTATGTCTCCATTTATCTTTTGCTTTCTAGGTTAGCTCTTTAGTTTAGCTTGTTTGCATTTAATTTCTTCTCTAAATAAAGTTAAGTGAAAGTAATTGCGGTACTTAAATGAACTAAGAAATCCAATCCTTGTGATCGACTATGGCCACTATTATTGTAAATTTTAGAGGTTTAGGTTTATAAATATATTTGATAGAGCCTTCAACAAGTTCTTTATCAAGTAGGCAATTTGTCGAACCACTATAAAACTTCGGTGTCTTCTTTCCTTTCTCCTTTTTATTTTTCCTTTCTTGTTAATTCTATTAGATTGCATGATTTAGGATTTATTTTGCTTTAGTATTTGAGTGTTTATTGTTATCCATTTTTTAATTGGAATTTTTTTGATGATTTGTTGTTTAGTAAAGTTTAGAATTTTAGATTAAAATCAAAATTAAAAATTGGTAGACAACCCTATTCACCCTCTCTAGTTTTGCCTTTAGATCCTACAAGAAGAAGCAAAAAAGAAGACGGCTAACCAACTCCTAACCCTGGACGAGATTGAGGCTGACCAGAGAGGGAAACTAGCCGAGGAATAAGAATTTGTCCCGCTCACATCCGAGGACATGCGAATGCCAACGATTTGCTTCAAGATGCTGTGAACAATGCCAACGATTTGCTTAAGTGCCAAGACAACCATCTGAACCACTAAAAAATATAGTAAGTCCTTGTCCTTTTGCACAATGGAAAATAGATCTTATTAGACATCTTCCACAATGCAAAGGAAAAACCAAGTTTACAGTGGTGGCAGTTGATTACTTAACAAAATGGGCTGAAGCAGAAATATTGGCAATAATTACAGAAAAGAAGATAACTAACTTTGTATGGAGAAACATAGTATGTCACTTTGGAATTCCTAATGTCATTATTTCAGACACTGGAAAGTAATTCGATAATGTAGCATTTAGAAAATTTTGTTCAAATCTTAACATCAATCATCGATGTTCATCTCCAGCACATCCATAAGCCAATGGGCAAGTGGAATTAGTGAACAAAATTATCAAGTTAAATCTCAAGAAAAAGTTAGCAAATTTGTTATGAGCATGGGCAGAGGAGTTGCCCAATGTGCTATTGGCATACAAGACAATTGCAAGGTCGAACACACGTGAGACTCCTTTCTCACATATGTATAGGGCAAAGGCAATTATTCCGGTGGAAATTAGTTTACCTTCACCAAGAGTAGAGGAGTTTGACCCTCAACAAAATGAGGAGTCAATGAGAATATGCTTAGACCTATTAGAAGAGCACAAGGAAAACACTCGTCTTCGAGCAGCATAATATAAGAACGAAATTGTAAGATATTACAATTCAACTGTCAAGAGATGAAAGTTCAAAAAAGGAGATCTTGTACTAAGAAGGTTCATGCCAAACACCAAAGATCCATCAACAGGTGCACAAGGTCTAACATGGGAAGGACCATAACAAATGGCAAGAGTTGTCAAACGTGACATGTACACCCTAATTGATCATAACGGAACGACACTTTTCCATCCTTGGAATGCTGAACACCTGAAGATCTATTATCAATAGATTATATTGTCCATGATTATTGTTGTTATATTTCTCAAATACCGATTAACATGAATAAAGTGTTATTTTCTTCTTTTTCGAAATTATCATGCACTTTATAGACAAAGCATAGACTCAACATAGCGAGATTACCTCATCAAATAAGAAGCTACATAAGAGATATGCCTCCCTATTGTACAAAAGGCAAAGAAGCTACTAAGGAGATATACATCTCTATCAAATAAAAAGCAGAAGCTACACAGAAAAAGAGTAACATAACGATTCAAAAAATCCAAAAACCTTGAAGTGGCTGAGGCTGACAAGGATTGCCGAGGTCGACTAGAATGGCCAAGGCCGAGCACCCTACATGAAGCAGACTGTGGATGCATATTTGAAAAATAGAAGCGAAAAAATCGCGAGTTATAAAAAACACAAGAAATAGAAGCTGAAATAAAAGGGTTGAGGCCGAGCTCTTTCCAGCACATCAACCAAGAGAAGAGCCTGACATTAAATCCAACATTCCAAATGAAATGGTGGAACAAAAGCAAGTTCTCCTAGAAAACAAGGGAAAAACCTGAACACGCCGAAGCTTCAAGACTTTTTCACAACCCTAGCAAAAGCTCAAGCAACTGAAGAACAATGGATTTCACAAGGAACTGAAAAGGGAACAAAAAAGCATCCAGAATCATGAAAAAGAAGATGGTATGGCCAAAGAGAACCCATACCGACTAATGCAAGGGGCTACAAGCATGCGCCTGACACATACAACAGAAGCGCTAAGGAGAGCTCGGACAAGGTCGGATCGAGACCAACTAGTCTGAGTTGTATTTTTCTCCCGACTTTAACTCCGTGGCTAATTTTCTTCTCTCTTCTCATGGTATCCACCTGAAATGAGGTTGCAGTTGTAGACCCCTAAATTTGTCCGTTATTTTATTTTATTTTGCATTTTTGTGAAAAAAGAGAAAATAAAGGAAAATGAGTATATCTTGGTAAAAATTAATTAGCCAAATCAAATATGTAAAATTTGGTAAAAATTAATTAGAGCAAATATCTTATTGACTAATTAATTTGCCAAATCAAATATTTGAAGATTTGGTGTTTTTAATTAAGCCAAGTATATTCTTTTATTTGGGAAGGAGATTTCATTATGGACAAATCAAATTTTGAAATTTTTGGAAGGATTAACTCAATCATTTATTTAGGTGTTATTTGATATTATTTTGTTTTATTTTATTCCCTTTAGGTTTTATTTTATTCTTTTCCTTAATTAAAATTGGGGTTTGGGCTATAAAAAGGGAGGAAACCATCTCTTTAGACACAGAATCTCTCTCCCTCACACATTTTCCCTCAACCACCCATATCTTTCTCTCTCTCATCAAGCCATCTCCACGTTTTCTTTTCTCCAAAACAAAATATCCCTCTCAAATTTCTCTCACATATTCTCTCTCCCCCCACAAAAGTTCCCTCTCAAATCTCCCCACATATTCTCTCTTCCCCCACAAAATCTTCCTCTCACTCACTCACGATTTTTGACTCCAACATACATTTTATTTTAAAAAAAAATTTTGAAGTAAAAAGAGAAAATCCTCTTTTGCTCCACTCAACCAATTGATCCCTCCCAAGGTAGCTTGGAGTTATATGGTAATCCTGAGGAAAATCTTACCCACCAAAAAATGACCAACCTATGGAGTTATATGGTAATCCTGAGGATGATCTGAGACACAAAATAAGCATCATGGAATCCTAAAATTCCTACGTAAAATTGGAGAAACTGACATTCTACGAGACTAAATATCCTCAACAGGATGGACAACAATAACTAGAGAAAATTCGAAGCAGACCTCGAAATGTCACAAATGACTCGAAAACTTTATAGGCTACTCCCAAGTCAGGCCCCATGCAATTACTTCACACGCTCCTAATCTTGAATCCTAACTAGGGAGTGGGGGTTAATGTTTATGGGTGAAATTGAACCAATAAGAATGAACTAGTTAAAAGGCTACCATAAAGGGCCAAATGAGGAAAGAAGCCCAATACGAAGTCAAAATGGACCAAAATCAAAAGAGGACGGGCCAATAATGCAAAAGGACGAAGAAACGGGCTTGGGCAGAATCACAAGCCCGTTGTCGGAGACCCCCGATCTAGCCCCGTTCGGTCCTTTCGTTCCCCATTCGAAGACGAAAATGAAGGAATAAATGTTTCATTCTGCAGTAGAAGCATTGGATCGTCTTTGATTTTTTTAAAATTAAACTAAAAAAATATGATTATGCAAACTTACTCGGAGTAAATATGAAGATATTTCAGGCTGGTCTTTATCTCTTTCACAAAGTCTTCCTAGCTATGACTTGAACATAGGATCAAGGCTTATAAGATCCTCTTGAAAGAAAATCCACAAGAGATTGTAGAGAAAAAAGTCTAGAGTGAATTATTTAATTCTCTATTGAGGAGATGTGTATTGTGTCTAATGGCTCAACCCAAGGGTCTTATTTATAGAGACCAAGAGCAAATCTTTGCCATAATTAAAATATTATATTTTAATATTTAATATATTAAAATATATCCTATACTTATTTGAATCTCATTCAAATCTCCTACGATATTTATTTATTTGAATATTATTCATTTATATATATATTTTCTTTAATTTATCTAATATACATTTATTATTTTAATATTTAATATATCAAATACAATAAATATAGTTTTCTCTTTTACATTTAATATCTCCAATATATTAAATATTAATTTGAACACTTGAAATTAAATATTAATTTTAACATTTCAAAAAAAAATTTCAACTAAATTGATCTTTTAATGTAACTAAATTGATCTTTTAATGTAACTATGAGCTAAATTGATCTACAAATTATAAGCTCTAATGATACAAAATCAATTAATTAAACTCTTTAATTAATTAATTTTCATTCATTAACTATAGGTCACTCCACTATAGATCTAGAGTTGCACTCTTTTGTATTGTAAGACAAATTGTGTCCATAGATATAATCACTACATGCAAGTCGATCCTTCATGAGTTGTTTGTAATTACAACTAGGTCAAAAGTTCGTACATCTTGCATCTTAAATACCACTGATCCTGTAATGAACAATTGCTTTATGATCAAATCATAAACTTAGTCCCTCTTGGGCCAGTGAAAGGGTGGTGCCCCATTGTTCAAATCCCGAAATCAGCACTTAAGGGAACTACTCACCTACTTATCTTATATGGGAATGAGGGAATTCCATCTTCTGAGATTATGTTCCCAGCTCCATATTTGGTCAAGTTTCCAAAATGGTAGACATATTGAAGCGGCTACAAAAACCACTCTCATCCATGCAAATCAAAGGACAAGCCTTCACAGGCAGGAGTTCATAACTCACTCAAGATTAAGATCGAGTCGCATATGATCATCTTGATGAAATATTAATCTTCTCAAATAACGGATTTATAAACAGAGATTAAATATTTTTTGGTCTAGTCTTATACAAACTCATTGTATAAGATACCCTCACTCACATGTCTCCACATGAACGATTTAGTTCAAATCATTTGTAACTATTACAAAGTGGGTCGTATCAATAGCGTTACAAGGATAAGACACCCAACCTTATCCATATACTATGACTCTTTAGGTGATTTTATGAACACGATCCTCTCGTATGGCAACCATATACTGTTTAAGATTACACTAATAACCTTGGATTTTTCATATATTTGATAATATTATATTGAAAATAAAATAATTAAAATAATTATTAATTATTAAATAAATCATTAATTACAAGGTTTTAGGACATAAATCCCAACAGGAAACTCACGCAAACCCTAGGAAGGAAGGTATTTAAGCTCTCTCTTGAGGGAAGAGCAAAGTAAGTTCATTCCAGCCTCCAAAACTCTCACGAAACTCCTTACTCTCTCTAAAGAACTCTCACTGACTTAAGCATCAGAACCTGTGTGGCCTATACCACATCGGTGTCCATGTTTTTCTTGTTTTGCAGGCCGCATTTTTCTCCCAAAAATACAAATTCACCGTAGTTGTCACGTGGAGATTAGGTGAGTTTTCTCCTGTCTAAAATTTGGCAACAACAGGTTTCATCTTTCTTAAGAAAACATTATAATTCTTAACCAAATTCTAAAAACAATACAAGTTTTTGGAAAATATTTTTTTTTAGTTTTCAAAACTTGGTTGGTTTTTGAAAACATATGTATGTAAAAAGTAAATAACTAAACAACGAAACCATAGGTGAAAGTAGTATTTATAGGCTTAATTTTCAAAAACCAAAAACAAAAAACAAAATGGTTATCAAACGGGACCTAATAATCTTGATAAAATCACTTTTGAATCACGTTGATTTGCAAAAGTTGTTAAGAGTAGCTTTTGGATTTGGTTTCCATAAAAATCCAGTATACTTGACAAAAATTTTAAATTCTTTTTTAATCCTTTTATATCTATCTACAATAAAAGTTGTTTAAATATTATTCTTTACAATTTATCTCATCTCATCACATCATTTTTATTTTTAAATTTAATTTGTTGCTTCTAATTTATTTTTCTTACTTTTTTATATTTAAACTAAAATCAGATTTTATTTGAAACAATTTTTTTTATAACTATTGTTTTTCTTGATATTTTTATTAAATTATTTTAAGTAAACAAAATATAATTTGTAATTTAAATTATATAAAATTTTACATAATTATCTTATAAAAAAAAATATTAATGCAAGTTCATGGTTAATTGATATCTATGTTTATTTTTGTTCTATTTTGAAGTATGAATTTACCAAACACTGTAGACTAACTTTCCATGTTTAAATCTTAAATTTATCAACCATTAATTAATTACTTCATATGACAGTTGATTTTCTTAAAAGCAAAGTTGATAGTAATTATTTCAACAGCTACAACAATTCCAAACTAAGCCTAAGGCTATTGTTTGAGAGTTTTAACGTGGCTTTCATGTTTGAGTGTAGTGTAGAAGTAATTTTGAAAAAGTCTTATACACATGTACTGAAACTTATGAATTAATGATTTTAAAACGAAATCATAACGGATGGTCTAAATTGATTCAATTATGAAAGTTAAAGTCTCGTTTGATAACCATTTAATTTAGTTTTTGAAAATTTAGCCTATAAATACTACTTCCCACCTACGGTTTCCTTACTTTGTTATCTACTTTTTACATGTGTTTTCAAAAACAAGCCAAGTTTTGAGAACTAAAAAAATTGTTTTTGGAATTTGGAATTTGGCTAAGAATTCAAATGTTCCTTAAAAAAGATGAAACTCATTGTAGAGAGATTAAGAGAAAAAAAAAATAATTTTCAAAAATCGAAGACCAAATGATTATCAAACGAGACCTAAAAATTTTAATTAATACAATTATTAGTTTTGAGTTTTAATTGATAAAACTCCCAAAGTTTAGGATATAAATGGATTTTTACCCCAAAAAAAAAAAAAATCAAAATCTCTTTTAAAAAGGGTGCAACAAGAAGAATGTGTAAATTTAACCCACCCAACTTGAAAAATGTCTAAACAAATTTTAATTTGCAAATATGGTTTAAATCATTTTTAACTAAAATCTACTAACTGCATTGGGACGAAAATACCCCCGTTGGATATTTATAAGTTTATTCTACCTAAAATAGTGACTAACAAAAAGCAATGCATCAGGGAGAGAAATACGTTGGATTGTTTTTTCAAATAATTAACATGTGATATTAGTTAAATAAGAAGTCAATGAGATCAATTCAAAACAGTTAATGAGACAGACACATAATGAACACACAACCAGAAACCTTACTCCAATCAGTACAAAAATCCCATGAACACGATTGATGTAGTAGAAGTTTCATGCTCTCAATATTATTAATTACATATAGACCTATAACTCCTAAAAACGTAATTACCCCCGTGAACATAAGTATGACTGCTTAATTAAACCATCTTGCTTTAAATGATGAAAAAGTCTCAAATCAAGGTCAGACTTACCTGGTTTCATTTAATGCATCAGTTGGAGACACTCACCAAACCCCAAGCATTTGAACATTATTCATATTGACAACCAAAAAGGAGGCTCATGAAACCTTCATTCCTCTCATTCCATTGAACCGTTTCCTTGTGGTTGAAAGCCTCCTTCCGATTGCATTTTCTTCATTTTGTTAGGGCCTTCCGGATGCTATCTTTGTATATACAATATATACACACCCTTTAGTTTGGAAAGAGATGTTGTGTACATGTTGTTATACACCCCTGTATTTTCTATTAATCCTCTATATTTGCTGTTATATACCAATTATATATGAGTTGCCCTGCCTTTATGTACATAGCATGTACACATCATATTTTCCATTGTATCTTTGTTAGATTCATCTACACATGCCATCATTGTATGTACGATATATACACACCCTTTAGTCTAGAAAGAGATACTGTGTACATGTTGTTATATACCCTCTGTATTTGAAGTTAATCCTCTATATACCCATTATCTATGAGCTGCCCTGCCTTTATATACACCTCTGTATTTGTTGTTAATCCCCTGTGCCTATATGTACAACGTTATATGCATAGGACGACAATTACTTTATGTCTGCATCTAAGAGAAGTGGACCCCTAAAAATAAACTTATGTTACAAGAGTAGAATTATGGAAATTGTGCAGAAAAATCTATATGACAAGTATGAGGAGGGTTTTCGAAGGACGTGTTTTTGTCATCTGTGGGATTTTTCCGTAAAAAAAAATCCTCCTAGCTCCTGTTGCATTTGATTTAACGTCAATGCAAACCCAAAAAGTCATCAGAACTCAAGTTCAAGATTGGAGGAAATATTCTGAAATTTGGTTGGAGAGAATTCACTGCAAAATGTTTTTTTCCCTACACAATACACTAGGGGTAGGATGAACAATTTTTTTTTATTCACACTCTTCTCTGTAAATCTGGTAAACATAATCCTAAATATAAAATATTTTTATCCTTTTTTCATTATAGTTATTCAATGGTAGACATTAGTTACAATTTCTCTTTAAAAAGTTCACCATAAACAGGCGGTTTGGGTTTCAAACATATATCCATCGAGTCAATGGCCGCCTGGACCTTCTGTTTGATACGTTCTTGCCTTGTTTCCCTTTCTCTGTTTCTGTTCTTAAAAAAATTACCATAAATGCATTTTATTATGCATTTTGTTAAAATTTAGAGAAAGTTAAATTAGTAGATTATTTATTATTTTAATCATTAATTTATATAAATAGTGTATTAATGTATGAATACAAAAGTTATATATAATAAAAAATGATTAAAGAGTTTAGGGATGGAGAGGGAGAGATAGGGTCAGAGTGAAGAATTCATTTCAATCTCTATCTCCGTCTCCATATTTGAAATTAAATTCGGAGTAAAAAGTTATTCCTCCTTGTGTCCCTAATTGAATTGGTGAATCTCTATCCCGACATGTCTCTATGTAGGAAAAAATGTCATTCTTATAGAATTTTATACACTTGATGTTGCTATAATCTTAATCTAGTACTTTTTCATATGTGGCTATCTCATGTCCTAGAGTTATGTTTTTTTTTTTTTTTTTTTTGGAGCTGGACAAGGTAGGTATTCTTTATATAAAACGATGAAATGTCTAGCTAAATCCCATAATAGAACAAACTCGACATTCAAACCGTGTCACAAACACTTAGAAAAGTCATATTACATTAAAATTCGCGTTAAACAATAATATCCCTTCTTTAGGGATGCTTTAATTTATTAAAATCAGAAGAAACTAAGGTCTTAATTTGTAAGACAGATAACCTGAGCACAAATAGTTAATGTATATACTCTCGACTAAGAGGTTTGAATCTTCCTCCGCACATATTTGAACTCAAAAAATGAAATTTTTTTTGGTAAGATTTCACTAACCAAATGAAAAAATGTATTTATTTAATCAGTCGACTTTCATTATGCTTAAACTAACACTTGTCTACATTTGATAGGTAACTTCTATTCTTTCAATCATAGCAACAAGGTTCTAAATGTCGACGTTGAGCCAATCCAACATAGCTCAATACATAAAGGCACCATAATTATCATTCCAAAAGTCGATGGTTCAATCCCCCAACCTTGCAACTGTTGAACTCAATAAATAAATAAATACATAAACACATATATATATATATATATATATATATATATATATATATATATATATATATATATATATATATATATATATATATATATATATATATATATATATATATATGTCGATGTCGACAGAAATATTAAGGTCTCAACTTTACACTAATGTAGATAGAAATATCAATAAAATTAATGTCCATGTCGTTAGATTTTTCTGAAAAAGAAATATAAATAAAAAATTCATAATAATATTTAAAATAATGAATAAGCATTTTATCCTCTTTAAATAACTTAAAACTTCTACATATTAAGATTTATATCTACAGTAGTGATATTTTCTTGATTTTTTTTAATATTTCATCAAATTTTTACGATATATAGAAATATTGATTCACCTTTTATGTCTATGTTGAACCTATTGACATGTAGAAATGTCAATAGAAATATTGACATGTCGATAAAAATTTAATACTTTAAATAATGGATACAATCTTTGTTAGCTTTACGAGCTTCAATCATACGACTATATGTTTTGATGATAACAAACCTTTGAATTGCTAATGGTTTTAGTGTTTTAAAATTTCCACAGTGTAGAGCTCGAAAAGAAGATTCCAACGCATTTTGAATCACTCAAATCGGACTTCAAACGAGAAAGTTATGGCCAAAAGAAAAATGAGAAAACTGTTATTTTGCAATGACGAAGAAGAAAACATTGCGACACGTGGCCATTTTTAAAGACCGTTGGAACCATTTTTAATTTTTTTAAAATCATTCTTTTTCCATTTTCCGCCCAAATTTCCTCCACCCTTGGTCTATTTAACCTAAATCCAATGACCCAAAATTTACCTTAATTTTGAACCTTATTTAAACATCTTTTTCCTTCTCCTTTCGTAATCTCTTCTCTCTCAAATTTATTGAAATGCTATCTCCCAATACTCCATTACTATTCTTCAAAACTTCATTTTTATTATAATTTTTTTGTGAGAGATTTTCTTTTTGTGAGGATTAGATAATTTTGTGTGCTTCAGACTTGTGTATCTACTTTTGTGAGAGTTTTTATTTTTGTGGGTTTTAATTTCATCTTTCAATTGGATTTTGTATTAAGGTGTGGGAACACCTTGGAATTTTGAGTGAGCGGTTTAATCCTAAACCTGAAAAAGGATTTTTAGTGGTTTGATCTTGAACTCGATAAAAGGATCGTAGTGGTTTGATCCTGAACAAGTTAAAAGGATCGATATAGGTTGGATCCTGAACCTGCAAAAGGATCGGTTGGGAGTTGACTATTGAACCCGTAAAAAGAGTGGCAATCGGTTTGGTTTTCACCTGTAAGAGAACTGCGCAATAAAATTCCCAAGAAAGTGTCTTGGGGAGTGGAGTAGGTTGCATGCTTAGAAAGTTTTTTCTACATTTCTAGAATTTTTAGAGTCCTTATTCAATTAGTTTTTATTGAACTATTTTAGTTTAATTCTTTCGAAAAAGTTTTAAATTTTTGTAAGCAGGCTTATTCACTTCCCTCTAGTGTTACCATACGATGCTACAATCTTATGTGGAAAAGTCGAGAGATTAATAAATGTTAAGCTATGTAATATATTAAAAGTTTGGAATAAAGATCCCATATTTATATATGCTATTTTTTGTTAGAAGTAAATTCTCTCAAGAAATAGTCCTCAATTCTTAGGCTCCACTCTAATGAAAGCACTTTGATTTTTTGAAGAGGTTGTTTCATTTAGTACTCAACTTGATGGAAATTTTAGGTTTGAACAATGGTGAAAAGTATAGATATAGTGAGTGTAGACTCTCTCTTGGTGACTGATAAAATATCTAACTATAAGTGGTCATATATATTCTTAACACCCTTCTTCACATATGGGCTCAAATATTAATTTAATTTATTAAATCCAACATATGAATTATTAACATTAATTAGGAAGAAAATGATATTAATATAGATACTAAAATTACTTTATAACATCTATTTTTAATAATGCCATGTTAAACTTCTAAATGAACGAAAAAAAATTGCTGACAAAGTAGGTATAGCTCAACGTTAATTGACATGTATCATTGACCAAGAAGTCAAAGGTTCAATTTCCCCATCTCCAAATGTTGTTGAACTCAAAAAAATAATAATAATAATAAAATGCCAACCTGAACATAATTCAACTGATTAAGACATATATTTTCTACTTTAAAAAGTCAGAGATTTAAATTGTCACCTTTACTTGTTGAACTAAAAAAACTCAAAAAATTTAAACTAATAGATAAGAGTATATCTAATACATTATATTCTTGATATACACGCATAATCTTTCTCATGTTTAATTGAAGCAAAATGTTAGCGATTGAAGTGGGAAATATTGTATACTCTTATAGATTATATAATCAAGTTTATAATGGAGTAGGGAAAATCCTTATCTTCTTTCTAGAATGATAATATCACCAACCCACTTAATCGTCTTTATGAACTTTAAACATAATCTTAGTCTTTAGTTGATTTCACCAACCAAAACCTAGAACTTATTATTCAAACATTTAGGGTGCCTTATGAATCAGCATGCGCTTGTTTTTAAATAATTATAATGTAACCAAGTTGAAAAATTCTATAAGTTGGCACTCATAGCTTAACCACTATGGAACTTATCTTTAAAATGTGATCATTTTTCCACCATTACATAGAAAATGGGAAGTTATTTAATGTTATTTCTCTCTCAAATGAGAATTAGGGAACATCCATAAATGCTATGTAAAAGTATTATATTAATGTAAAGTCATTTCAGAAGCCACTTCCAAGGGAAGAAGAGACAAAATAAAGTACTCATTATTCTACTAAGTGGGGTTTTCATAGGTATCATAAATTAATCATGCAAATCTATGTTTGTCAAGAAAATTAATCAAGCTATTGATTTGGCAGAATGTGTACGTTGGTGTAACACCTTAGGTTCAGGATTCAGAGTTCAAATTCGGCACTTGATGCTTTCGACATTTTTCTATAATTTGGCCACGTTACTAACTTGTTTGAATTCTAAGCATGGGGCGTCACAAATGGTATAAAAGTGAAATCTTTTCTAGTACAATGTGGTTTGAGGACGAACCAAGGTGGAAGCTGGTGGGCATGTGACACGAGTTAGGAGGGATACATGAATGAACTAACACCACATCATAATGAGAGAGATCTTGAGGCTATATGCAAAGCATGGTTAAGAAAAAGCGTAAAAGAACTGATAGTACTACCTATACCAACAAATTGGACCTTCCTTTTTGGTGGCTTCAATCATAGAAACTCTAAAGTTAAGTGTGTTTGGTTTTATAATTCTATGTTGAGCGACCTTCTAAAATATTTTTCTAAGAAGCATGTCAGTGAGGACAAAGTATGTTGAAAGGACCAGTGTTGATCAATGGGGGTAATCTTCACTCTCACAAGCAGTTCAGGACCTAGTATGGTGACATGACCAAATCGTAGGGGATGCAGGAGAATGTCAGGGCTAATAGAGGCCAAATCTGGATTATGAATCTTGAGTTTGGGGCATTACAATTAGATAAATGGTATTAAAAAATAGCTTGATAAAATAAAGTGACATGTAAACATTATAGTTGTTGCCAAATTTTGGACAGGAAAAATCTCACTTGACCTCCACGTGACAATGGCGGTGAATTTGTAATTTGGGGGAAGAACGTGACTTGCAAGACAAGAAAAACCTAGACACCGGTATAATGTAGGCCACATATGCTCTAATGCTTAAGTCACAGAGAATTTAGAGAGAATTTGAGAATTCTAAAAGAGTTTAGGTGGCTGGAATGAGCTTACCTTGTTTTCCCCTCTAGAGAGAGCTTAAATACCTTTCTCTTAGGGTTTTATGAGATTTTCATCTTCTAATGGGAATGAAAGGACTGAACAGGACTGGACCGGGGGTACTCGAGCCGTGAGGGACCAAGGGAAGGCCCAAAGGAGGGCCATGCCACGTGGTCGGCCTCGGTCAAGCCGAGGCCAAAGCCAAAGCCCGTTTCTTTGCCCTCTCACGTTGTGGGTCGGTTTCATGTCAGTTTTGGTCAGTTTTGACTTCTTATTGGGCTTTTTTTCTTGTTTAGCCATTTATTGTAGCATTTCATTCAATCCATTCTTGTTGGTCCAATTTTACTCATAACAAGTATTAAAAAAATAGCTTGATAAAATATAGTGACATGATCTATAAAAAGAATTTGATAGGTTACATAATTCATATTTTATTTTGTTTAATTGTCTACTTTTTTCTATCCTCTATCTTTCACATCATATCAAATTAGTTAATATTACAGAGTAAACATCTCATGTGTAATAATGTAGTTAATGACATTAGAGACAAGAATTATATAGAATATATTAGAATTCAAAATATGATTGAAAATTTTTAAGATTTAAAAACTAAGGCCCCGTTTGATAATCATTTGTTTATTGTTTTTGGTTTTTGAAAATTAAGCCGACAAATACTATTTCACCTACGAGTTTCTTTGTTTTGTAATCTATTTAAACATATTTTCAAAATCCAAAGCCAAATTTGAAAACCAAAAAAATATACTTTTTGAAAACTTGTTAAATTCTTTAAGAAAGGTAAAAATCATAGTATAGAAATGGTAAGGAAGCAAGCACAATTTTCAAAAACATAAAATTAAAAACATAATCATTATTAAACAGAGCCTAAATATTACAAACCATAATAATTTAAGTAGGCAATTCCATCTAACAATTAACAATTATGAGTCAGAGACCATTTAAAAATTGTTAACATGAATATAGTTCAACTGGGTAAGATATACATTTGACCAAGAATTCAAAATTAAGAAATCAGTTGGAAATTATCTGATCTATTGTGTTAATTATTTTGTTTGCAATAAACAATCAAGTTTAATTATTAACGGAAACTAAAAAAAGTTTAATTGTTAAACTTAAACGGAATAATTAATAGTTATTTTGTTTTTTAAAAAAATTAACTATAAAATTTTAAAAAATAATATAAAACTGACTACCCACTACAAATTAATTTTTTAAAATTAAATGATTATAATCACCCAGACTTTAATACTTTGATATTTTTTGTAAGAAAAGAATAAACCTAAGAAGCATTAAAGATATTTTTAGATCAAGAACAAAGTTAAACTGTTTGAGCCCAATGTGGTAATAAACAACAAAAACAACAAACTAATGCATATGCCTCTTCAGCCACAAAGGAGATGTATCCAACTTCACTTTTTTGCATGTGCACCCTCTTACCACTAGGCACTTAGTGGAGAAGCGGATGAACCCCTCCACCATTTCTTATATAAAGGGATCAATGGATTCATTCTAAATCATCCTTTATCTATGGCTATCCCTAAACGTTTGTCACTTAGTTTTCTTCTATTGGTGGGTTTAGGTTTAGCTTCGGCTGCCAGAACCCTTCTCTCTTATGATCCTCCACATCACTCAGATGTAGGGTATGGATACGAAGGTCCTGTGCATACTCCAAAAATAGGGCATGATCATGACCATCATGATGGACCTTATGGTGCATATGGCGGTGGTTCTGGCGGAGGATATGGAGGCGGAGCTGGCTCTGCTCTTGGAGGCTCTGAATATGGAGGTGGAAAAGGTGGAGGAGGTGGTTCTGGATATGCAGGTGTAGGAGATCATGGGGTTGGTTATGGCAATGGTGGAGATCATGGATACGAAGTAGGAGACCTTGGAGGTAGTGGATATGGAAGCGGTGGTGGCGGAGGAAGTGGTCTAGGATATGGAGGAGATCAAAGAGGACATGGAAAAGGTTATGGTAGCGATAGTGGTAGAGGAAGTGGATATGGAGGTAGAGCAGATCATGGAGTTGGTTATGGTAGTGGTGGAAGCGGAGGATATGGAAGTGGAGGCGGAGCTGGATATGCTCCTGGAGGAGACCATGGTGTTGGCTATGGGAGTGGAGGAGGGGGTGGGTATGGTAGTGGTTACGGTGGTGGAGCCAAAGGATATGGAGGAGGAAGTGGCGGCGGTGGTGGAGCAGGTTATGGTGGTGGAGCCAAAGGAAGCGGATATGGGAGTGGTGGTGGCGTCGGAAGTGGCTATGGTGGTGGTGAAGAAGGAGGATATGACGGTGGATATGCACCTTAAACAAACACCATGTCAAAGTTTATCCTTTATGATCCGTAAAGGGAAAACTCTTACCTAGTATTCAATGCGTGTTAGCAAAAATAATAAGAATTTGGGTAAGAATGTTGTGCTTCTATATATGAATTTCAGTACTTTTGATGAATTAATGTGATATATAAACTAGCTATTCCATGCGTTCTAAAGTTAACAAGCATGAAATATATTCTCTTTTGTCACCTTAAACTTGCAATCACGCACTATTCCAAGTATAGCGCATTCTTTACATTAAAGTAACTTATATCCTCGTTCAAGACAACACTAACAGTAATCTAAATAGAAATATTAGAAACTTATGTTACGGTTGGTTCGTAAGACTGTTTTCAAAGCAGTTTTTACATTTGGATCTGAATTAAACCTCTTTTTAAGAATTATAATGGTGCCCCTTTAAAAATTAAGTTGGTTACAATACGTTTAAAAGATGAAATTTAGTTATAAAATAATTGGCTATTTTGAGAACAACCTAAAGAAATTAAGAGAAAACCACTTTTAAAAATAATGAAGCACAAATATGTTTTCACGGAAATTTAATTTTGTTATAAAAAAAATTAATACTATTTTTAAAACAACCTTCAAACAGTCTGTCAGCTTTAAATTCTTGTATGAAGTTTGGACCCTTTTCATATTCGCAAAAGTGAAAATAAAGGGTCAAATGCTCAATTGATTATGATATTGTATTCTCAACTGAGGTCGGGGTTCGAATCTCTAAATACATGTTGTTTAACTAAAAAAAATAGTGAAAATAAAAGAGAGAAGTACAATCAAATTCACTTGAGTGCAAGACAATTAAGAGAGGAATATAAGACATCTATTCCTTGTTATCATTGGCTTTGAATTTGCGGGTAAAGAATCTTTTGTACTGTTTGCTTCAAGTTGAAGGTGTTTATATTGGTGAAGTATTTAATTAATTTTGAATTTTGGTTTTGGGAATTTAAGAACAACATAAAGCTAGCTCATATGGAGAGCACTTTGGTTCATATACTACTAATGTAAATTGGGTGATGAAGAACTTAAAAAGAAAAAAAGCACCCAAAAATATGTGACTTTAAAGGTTTTTATTTATTTAATTTTTTTTACAACATGTGGGTTGGGAGATTCGAACCTCTGATCTCTTTGTCGAGTGTATACACTTTATACCAGTTAAAATTATATAGTTATGGTTCCTAAAGTTTACCTTTATTATCAATTTAGTTTTTAAAGTTTACAAAAATTTTATATTAGTAACTTGAATTCTGATAAAGTTCTAATAATATTTTTTTACTAAAATAAAATTTGAGTTAGCTATTAAAGAAAAAATGACATGAAACGATGCCAATTAACATCTATGTACAATTAATAATATATGATATGAGAATAACAAAATTACACGCTTTAAAACTGGAAATACATAGGACTTAAAAGTGTGTTTAATAGCTAGAAAATATATGAAAAATTGGAAACATTAAAGAAATCTTGCTAGAAAGTTTTGAACATGCTAAAAATTGTACGTGTCAAACAAGGAAATAACAAGCTAGTCACTTTTTTGTTAAAGATTTTAATAGGAAGGATTGAACCAACGTATTAGGACATAAAATGAGACAAAAATAAAAAACTTTATTAAGACTTTAGAAGACAGAATACATAAATCATGAGGGTAAATTTTAGGGACCAAAATATAGCTATGAGCCTCACCTTCCACATGTAACTCCATTAATTTCAGCAAAAAATAAAAATAATAAATAATAAATAATAATAATAAATTCTTGCTGCATTGTTGAAGATCTTTTCAAGAATTTATCTGGCTTGGCTAAAATTTGGGTGTTGTTCTAAGCGTTCTTAGTCCTTAGTTAATCTGTTGTGAAATTTCTCAATAAACTCACTGCTTTATCGACAAACACAACAAACTAAAAGCGAATTAATCACACTAAACAATATCAAATTTAATGACTAAATCAAGTATAGTGAAGTTGAGAAGAAGACACAGAAATTTATAGTGGTTCGACCAATGAGGTCTACATCTATGGTGCAAGACGAGATCAATCTTCTATTAACTTCAATATCGAGAATGGTGTACAATCGAAAGTGAGGAGAAAGAAGAACTCCAAAAACTCAAACTCTCTCATACATAGAATCAACTCCAATCAAAAACCAAGAAACAATACAAAAGAAAATGAGAAACTTTTCACAATCTCCTTGCTTTCAAACAGTTCAAAAAATGGTTCCTCTGTCTACTGGTTTTTTCACCCTTATTGTACGAAGAGAAGAGCACGATGATTCTGCCAAAAAACCAATTTTCAAGGCTGGGCTAATAATGTGAAGTGGAGAAAAAGAACTTGTTGCTTACTTGGGTTTGCACAACTCATAAGCCCAACCACACATCATTCGGCTTGTACAAATTAATAATAAGCCCAAGCCAACTTCTAATTAAATGTCTGCTGGATATGACTTGAGTCAAAACCAAGCGAAGTCAACAAATCACCCTCTTGAATCAAGAATATCCTCAGATAAAGAAGCAAATACAATCTTGAACTCACTCTGCACTTTAAGAACAAACAAGCAACATTAGCCAACACCTACTTTAAGTAGGTCATAGAAGAATTTAAATCTCACTCCTGACTAAGACTTTGTAAACATATCAGCAAAATTATTTTCAAATGCAATCTTCTCTACCTTCACTATCTTCTTGTTCACTTAATCTCTCAAGAAATGAGACTTAACATCTACATGTTTGGTTCGATCATGGTATAAAGGATTTTTCAAAAGTGAAAAGAGAGCACTTTGACTATCACAGTGTATGGTAGGTTATGCTATAACTCCCAACATGTTTGAAATCAATCCTTTCAACCAAATTGCTTCCTTAACTGACTCAGATAGTGCTATATACTTTAACTCAGTGGTAGATAAAGCCACTACAGATTGAAGTGAAGATCTCCAATTAATTGTGTTACCAAACACCTTAAACACAAAACCAGCTATAGATCTTCTTTTACCTAATTTAGAAGCGAAATCAACATTAACAAAGCCTTCTAAACACTGAACATCAGAATCATAACCTGTGTAAATTAAACCATAAATCTTAGAACCTTTTACATATCTCTGATAACCCATTTTATAGCTTTCTAATGATGTTTACCGAGACAACTTACAAAACAGCTAACGACACTCATTACATAAGCTAAATCTTGACGAGTACATGTCATTCCATACATTAAACATCCCACTGCCTTAGAGTAAGGTACCTTCGCCATAACTGCAAGTTCTATGTATGTCTTTGGAGACTAAAACTTTGACAATTTGAAATGAGAGAACAAAGGGATAGTCACTGACTTTGCAACATCAAGATGAAACTTCTTAACCATATTGTCTAGGTAACCTTGTTGAGTAATTATGAGTTTGCTAGTAGCTCTGTCTCTGAAAATTTTCATGCCTAGTATCTTTCTAATTGGACCTAAATCTTTCATATAAAATTCTTTGCATAATTCAACCTTTAAGTCAACAATTTTAGAATATAGATGAGAAGATATAAGCATATCATCTGCATACAATAATAAAAACACAGACACATTTTTTGAAATATGTTTTACGTAAACACAGTTGTCATAATCACTTCTACTAAAACCACATTCAACGATAAATGTGCCAATCCTCTTATACCATTGTCTTGGAGATTGTTTAAGTCCATAAAGTGACTTTTAATTTTCAATCTACAACCATATGTTCTTTTCCTTTTTCAATGAAACCAAGGGGTTGAGGCATATAAAATTTTCCCTCTAACTCTTTATGCAAAAAAGTTGTTGTCACATCCATTTGCTCTAATTCAAGATTAAAATGAGCAACTAATGACAACATAACACGGATTGAAGAATGTCTTACAACATGAGAATAGACCTCATTATAGTCTATTCCATATTCTTGAGTAAAACTCCTTGCAACCAACCTAGCTTTGAATCTAGGTTTGTTTTCACCACTAATACTAAGTTTTACTTCAAACAATCATTTGCAATTAACAAGTTTATGGTCTGGTAGTTTTTTTGTAACCACCCAAGTCTCATTCATCATCATTGAGGACATTTCTTCATTCATAGCAATTAACCACTTTTTTTTTTTTAGACTGCATTGCTTCATCAAAGTTTGAAGGTTCATGACTTAACAAGATTTCATCACAGTTTAAGTCATAAGTTATTTCCTTCTCCTATTCTACTACATAACTTGCTTTATCATATCTTGATGGTGGTCTAACAACTCTTCTCTGTACTCTATCTCTAGTTAATTGTTAATCAGAAAAGCGAGATTCTGATTGATCATTCCCAGTACCTATAGACTCAGTTTGTTCCTCATATAATTCACCTGTCAACTGATCATCAACTCTTGCAGCTTTATGATTAATTAGAAACAGATTGCTCCCTTGAAGATCCAGCAATGTGTGTGTTTTCTAATTCAATCTCAAAAGAGTTTGAAGACACATAATCAAAAGATTTCTTAAAACTCACTGATAATTCTCATTTATGAGGATTATTTAACCCTAACTAAGTTATTTTTGTCATTTTTGTATACTTTATTGATTACCGAGCAAGCTAAAAATAGCATTTATAATATATATTCATGCAAGCTTGTTGGAGTTTGATAAAAGAAGGAATTAAGTGAAAAGATGCAAGAAAGTTGGCTTAAGTTGAGTTTTTGTGCAGATTTGAAGAATTGAAGACATTGCAAATGGAAATGCAATTGCATTCCCTTGGGAAGGCAAGGTGAAGAACAAAGAAGAAGAATGCAATTGCATTCTCTGCACCTATCAAGTCATTACGGAAATTTCGAGAAATTCACCAAGATTCACGCAGTTTGCTCGATTTATGGAGAATTTCAAGCCCGAACTCATGCCCAACCCTTGACCCATGATTGAAGGAGCATATAGATGGAAACCCTAGCCCTCAATGTCTATAAAAATGGGGAAAATGATCCAAATCGTGGCTGGGTTTTCTTCTGCTCGCCCACATTCCGTAGCAACGTTTTTTCCTTAGAGAATTCGATTTTCTGGGTTTATTTTTCTGTTTTTACTTTCGACAGCAGCAACAATTTGATTCTCTCTTTTTTTAGCATTTCATTCTTGCAGTTTAGCTCGATTAAATTCTGAGTTTGAACCTTTCTTCAACGAGGATTTCAGACTCTGTTTTTTGTTTCTTTTTGGTTTTAGACAGTAGCTTTTGTTTCTTTTTCTGTTCTTTTTTTCTTCACTTCATTTTATGTCTTTCTTCTGTTCTTCACTTCCAATTTCCCGTAGCTTCAGTTTCAATTTAAAGGGTAATGAATTAGTTAAAGAATGGGTAAGGAATGGGTGTTTTTTTTTGAACTTCAATTTAAATTTCCTTTGTGAGTATTTTGGGTTATTGATTTAGATTCACAAATTCTTAGTAATTTGCAGTTTGTTTTACTCTAATTTTAGAATTTTAATTTCGGTATTGTGGTTATTAATTATGAGATTTATAGCAATTAATTTTTGGGTTTTCATTTTCTCCATAATGAGCTAAATTTTCTTTGGGGGTTCGAGTTGGTGAAAGCCCTAAGGAAAAATGTAAAAGCTCTAAAGCATAAACAATCTAGTTAGCATGTGAACTTTGTTTGCTTTTGTTGAATTTAGATTTGGGTAAACCTAGCCGGCCAACTAGTGATTGCTCGTCAAGCTTGAACTTAATATCGAAAGAGTTAAGGGAAAGCCGATGTCACAAAAGCAATGGAGGAAAAAGCTTAGAAATAAGTCCTGAACATCGACCCTAGACATAGGGTGAGACTCCAAAACCACTAGAGTTATGTGCGAAGTATCTAAGTTAGATTAGCCATAGACATATAGGTTTAATCACTTAGTCTCCTAAAGATTTTGAATCAAAATTGAATAGGAATTGAACTCGGTTTACTTAGTTTTCACATGTTAGCTATGATTGCAATTGCATTTGAATAGCATTTTTTCTAAAGGTGCTTGAATCACTTGAATCCCTATTTTAACTCATTGATTTTCCATTATTTTCTTTAGCCAAAAAAAACCTTCCTTAAATTTTTACATCTTCGGTTCCTACAATTGCATTTTGTAAGCAAATTTGTGCCGTCTTAATAAGATTTTGTTAAAATCTGTTCCCTTGGGTACGATACTCTGGAATACTTCCAGTTTCTTTATTACTTCGATCACGTGCACTTGTGTGTTGTAGCAAAGCATAGGGATCACTCACACTACCTGATAACTCTCCAAGGCATGTCAAATTCATCAAATTTCACATCTTTATTGATAATACATCGTCCCTCACTTGATTGAAGAAGACATAGTTTATAACTTTTCACCTCAATGGATAACCAAGGAAGATGCACTTCCTTGCACGCGGCTCTAGCTTGTCATGTTTAACATGGGCATATGCGGCACATCTGAATACCTTCAAATGACTGAAATTTGGAGGTTTTCCTGACAAAACTTCTTGAGGAATTTCATATTCAAGGAAACCGGATGACTCTTATTTATGAGATACGTTGCTGTCGAAACTGTTTCACCCAAAAATATCTTAGGAAGCTTTGCATTTGCTAGTATACATCATATATTGAACCATTAGGCAAGATCGTTTTGTTGTGGCGTGTAAAGAGAACTGTGTGATGTCGTTTAATTCTAGCTTCTTTACACAAAGTTACAAAGCTATAATTTAGATAATCCAGACTGTTATATGTTCTCAAAACCTTAATTCTTTTCCTAGTTTGATTTTTAACCAGGATTTTCTAATGTCTAAAGGTTTCAAATTCATCTTCTTATTCTTCAAAGTAAACACCCATAATTTCCTTGAGAAATCGTCAACAATAATACTCATAAATTATTTTGCTCCTCTAAAAGTTGAGACCCCTGCTAGTCCCCACAAGTCTAAATAATGAACATAATATAAAATCCCTTTGAATAACTCTGTGCTCTTAGAAAATTTCACCCCGATTGATTTTCCAAGAGTACAATGTTCATAAAAAGATAATTCTGAAGGCTTGAATTTACCAAACAAACCTTGTTTGTGTAATTCATTTAAGCCCTTTTGAGGGAGATGAGCTAATTAATTGTGCCAAAGGACAGTTTCTTGATTACCTTGACCTAAAACTACATTTGCACAATGAGCTACAACTAAGGTTCCATTTAAAACATACAACCTTTCATTTCTAGAAGTGGACCTTTATAAATTCGAAGTACACCTCCCTCTCTAACTTGCAATTGAAAACTCCTTTATCAAGTTGTCCAAGAGAAACCAAATTTCTCTTTAGATCTGGAACAAACCAAACAACAAACAAGACCTTCTCCATTCAATCATAAAGTTTCATCTTGATTGATCCTATACCTTTTACAAAACAAGGATGATCATTGCCCATCAAAACCTTGCTACTTTCAAGTTCGGAACTTGAAAGTAATGTCTATGAGGCGTCATATGATAGGAACATCTAGAATCAAGTTTCCACTCATTACCAACTGCATTTTCAGACACAGTTAACACTCTTGCTAATTCATATCCTTCTTGCACATTTGCAATGGTTTGTTCATCATTTTTCTCCTCCTCTTGTTCATGTTTTTTAACTGAAAGCAATTTTTAATCAAGTGTCATTCCTTATGGCAATAATAACATGTTTTCTTCTCTTTACCTTTAGATTTAGATCTATACTTAGTGTTCACTTGTGATTTTCCTTTAGATTCTGATCTCCCTCTAACCATTAGGACTTCAACATCCTTTTTCTTAGATTTGATTTTGATAAGAGGGCTTGTCGAATGCCCTATCAAATAATATTTATTAACCGGATCTCTAAAACTTTGCAGTAATAGTGGCTAGGGTCGATCATAGAGATTGAAGTTCTTAGATTAATTAAGTAGCAAAGTTAATTATGCCTAATTTTATTTAGAGAAATAAAATTTTAGATTGAGGTCAAAACAAATAAAATAAAACCTAAACTACTATTTACAAGGTTGGAGTCCAATTCTTGAGAAACATAATGATTGATTAAACTAAAGCACAACTTTAAATATGAAGAATTGATTGCATGCCTTTAATCTTAAACCAAGAATTACTAAATTATCAACATCTTATCTCGAGCTCAATTGAACTCATGCATAGTAACAAATCAACCTATCGGTCTATTTTTATTACTAAACACAGTATTAAGTGTTTCTCTTTAAGGCTTCTAAAATTAATCTACTCACTCTCGTGCAATAAATTAAATCTAGTCATGCATCTATTGTTCTATGGATAAATTTACTCTCTCGAGCTAAATCTAACCTAACATGCAAAACCTTGAGCAAAGGTTTAAGCAATAAAATCAAGATGCATAAAAGATAATACTACAAGCATTCAATTACAAAATCATCAAAATTCTAAACATACAATCATTACTTGTCTAAATACATAAATAAACAATGCATAAGTCAATAACAAAACTCCTAATTCCAAAACAAAAAGTAAGGGAAAGAGGTCGCGTGCCAAATGTCCATGATCTCGAGCTTCGAGTTCCTCCTTGGCTCTCCAAAACTCTCCTCCAAGCCTTTGGACAGTGTAGAAATCGAGATTAGGGTTTTGGTGTCTCAAAAACGGCTCTCCTTATACAAATGTACAAACTTCCTATTTATATACAGGGGACAACGTTGCAATGCTAGGGGCAGCATTGCAACGTTGTCCCTTTTCTATATTTACAAAATCATGATAGCGTTGCAACGCTACCCTCACGGGTTTGCAACCTTGTTCTTCAATTCTTCTTTTGCCCAAATGTCAAATTATGTCTCCAAAATGAATATTTTGCCTCTTTTTCTTCTCCTTTGCCAATTTTACCCTCGATTGCTCGATTCCTACAAAATGAACTCTTAAATATGGATGAAAGTATTCGATACAGCCTTTAAAATTGCAATAAAACATCCCTAAAAATGCATCATAAATTACACTTATCAGATTTTAAAATCTTTGGATCTCAAAGCATCTAAAACAGTAGCTAAAGTCAGCAAATCTCTACCATATTTTATTGCAGTCTTAACTTCCTTATAGCTTCCAGTTAATGAATTTGGTAGAATAACGACTTGGTTTTCATCATCTAATTTCTCTCATGTATTTGCTAGATCTACACATATCTTTTTGAAATCATCAAAGTTTTCTTCTAAGGATTTTGACGATTGCATTTTAAATCAAAAAATCCTTCTTTGTAAGTAAATCTTGTTTGTCAAAGATTTACTTATATAAAGTGATTCCAACTTGGTCTACAATTCTCCTACTTTTTCAATATCATTAATTTGTTGAAGCACTATCAACAAGGTGAAGAAACATTGTGTTGTAAGCTATTTCTTCCATCTCAACTTGTTTTTTCTTTGCTTATCTCTTTAAGTGATGTTTATGATTTTTCTAAAATTTTACCCACTTTCTCTTGTACAAAAAGAGGTTTCAGTTCATGAAAAAAAAAAAAAAAAAGGTTTCAGCTTCTTTCTCTAAAGACTAAAATCTTCATTTCCATCAAACTTATCAAGGTTGAATTTTGCAGGCATATTTGGAAATTTTAACAGCCAAACAGAAATTACTGACCAACCTAACATAAGCTTTAGATCATCCCAAACAATAGCTACAAACCAACTAAAAAAAAAATTCAGATCAGTCCAACCAGTAGTACGAATCAGCCAAACAAAAAATTTTAGACCAGAAAACCAAATCAGTGAAAAACAGAGAAAAAAAAAAGACACTCACAAGCAACTACTCATACGTTTAAACAAAAGTTTACGAATTCAAAAAACAGAAAACCACTGGTACTGATTGATTTGCCACAGCTCTGATACCATTTGTTGTTAAGAATTACAATAAACCTATTGCCTTATCAACAAACACAGCAAACCAAAAGCAAATTAATTATACTAAATAATATCAAATTTAATGACTAAATCAAGTATAGAGAAGTAGAGAAGAAGACACAGAAATTTATGGTGGTTCAACCAATGAGAGGTCTACATCCACTATGCAAGACGAGATCAATCTTCTATTAACTTCAATATTGAGAACATGGTACAATTGAAAGAGAGGAGAAAGAAAAATTCCAAAAACTCAAACTCTCTCACAAAGAGAATCAACCCCAATCAAATACCAAGAAACAATACAAAACAAGAGAAAAATTCTCACGATCTCCTTGCTTCCAAAAAGTTCGAAAACGGTTCCTCTTGCTATTGGTTTTTTCACCCTCACTGTACGAAGAGAACAGCATGATGATTCTGCCAAAAAAACAAAATGGCAACAAGGAGAATGTCTAAATTTAACCCACTTAACTTGAAAAATATCTAAACAGGTTTTAATTTGTAAATATGGCTAAAACAGTTTTTAAGTAAAATCTAATAATTGCATTGGAACAAAAATACCCCCGTTGGATATTTATAAGTTTATTCTACCTATAAAAGTGACTAACAAAAAACAATGCATCAAATAGGGAAATACGTTGGATTTTTTTTTAAATAATTAAATATAAGAATTGAAAATTTGAAACAAAATCTAAAGATGAGAGATGGAGGTTGTAGAAACAAATGTAACAACCATGAATAAAATCTAGAGATTGAAAATTTGAAAAAAAAATATTGAATTAAGATAAGATATATAAATTGTAATTTGTTAACTTCACATTATTTCGAATTAATTTCTAGACTCTTGATATGACAAATTCAAATACTAATTTCAATTAATTTCTAGACTCTTGATATGACAAATTCAAATACTAATTTCAAAGACAAAAATGTCAATAAAACCCCACTGTAGTGAATTAATAAAGAAAGTCATGAGCACACTGGTAAAGGATAAAGATGATGGCATAGATAAGTACCAACGAGGAGTATATATTCGGAAATACATTTGTATTTTTCATTTAACTTGAAGTTGGTAACACTAACCATTGAGCTATATGATTATAAAAACACGATGCAGTAGTGTGTGATATCACATTTAGTAATTTCAGCTATGAATCTAATAAAAACGAAACTTAAGATAAGTCGCAATAAGAATATATATTCATTACGCATATAGAAACAGAATGATGACCCATTATTTTTCAATTTGGAAACACTAATACATCAATCATCAATTACATTTACTTGCCATCATTTATGAAGATGTTCCACACTTGAAAACCCCTTGTGCCTCATCGATGGATATTCTTGTATTTTCATCCATCTATGTATGTGTCAGACAAAAAATGTCATAAATATGAGTATAAACATGATGTATAAAATGATAAATATTAAACTTAAAAGGTATATACCCAGATTTTCTCAATCAAATTGGCTGCAAACCAAAGAATGAAGGTGTATACCTCTTCAGATGGACTTCTAATCAGGTTTACAACCTTCTCTCTCCCTCCACACTCTGTCATAACTAATCCTAATCCCAGATGAACCTCTTCTTTCTTCTACAGTTGGCCAATATTAGATCGATTTCTCCCATTTCATTGCTCCCAGCACCATCATAAGAAATTTTTTCCAATCATCAATGTCAAGTCTTGCGCCAAACTTAGAAGGTCGTCAAAATTATGAATTGTAGATAGACAATTCATATAGTAAAAATTTTGTTAACATAATCTGGACTGCAATGGATTTAGAGAGTTCCGAAAGAGTTGCAACATGCCCGACTACCACTGAGCTGGACTTGTAATCCTTGTAATGATTCTCCTTGTCCCAAACACCATTAAACAAGATGGGTATACTATGAGAAGCCATTAACGATTGATATTGACCTGCAAATGCGTAAACTTAGGGCAGAATGTGAGGAAAGGTTTTTACTGATTTCTTCTGGAACGTGGACAATGAGAAACCTTGCAACCTTCATGCAATCTCCATGGAGAGAATTGACAACCCCACATCCACAAAATTCGATCAATCCAATATGTTGCAAAAAATTAGGGTGATTTTGTTGTAGAGGATCTTGTGGTGGACTTGTTGCAAAAAGTTAGGACAATTTTGTTGTAGAGGATCTTGTAGTGGACTTGGGCTGACTGTAGATACCAATATACACCGTGGGTAAAATGGCCATAACTTTTTCTTCACACTCCTCCCTGAAATATAGGTAGACAAAATTCCAATTATGAAATATTTATATCCCTTTTTCATCATATGTATTTTTTTTGTAGGCATTACTTACAATTTTCCAAAAAAAAAACCTGCTGCTTATACTTGGGCTTGCACAACTTGTAAGCCCAACCACACATCATTTGACTTGTACAAAATCAAAAGCCCAGCCAAACTTCTAATTAAATGTCTGCCGAAATGACTTGAGTCAAAACTTAAGTCAACATAATCAACCAAAAGTTCAATCTTAAGGTAATTTCAGTCAAACTTTCAATTCCTTTAAATCTTAACGTCTTCCATCTCTCTAATACCTTCATAATAGAAAACCATTCACATTTTTAAACAAAAATAAAAAGAATAATAATAATAAAATTAAAATAAAAGACAAAAGACAAAGAACCAACAAAAAAAAAATTCAATTTTTAATCATGGACTTGACAAGTGTTATTAATTTTCATCATAAACTTTCGATTTCATCAAATTCATCTGTAAAATTGAACATTTGCTGTAATTTTTACCATATGTTCAATTTTTGCTAAAGTCACCTACTAATTTTTAACAAAAAGTAAATGTAAAAATATTATAGGGAAAAGATTAATTTTTACCCCTACACTTGTTATATTGGCGTATCAATTTTTGCCTACACTTTCAATTTCATCAAATTGTAACTAGTGTAGCAATTATTTTAACTCTTGATTAGTTTTCGTTTGAAAGATAAAAAAAAATATATTCTCATATGCATTTAATGAATTCTAAAATATATGTATGGTACAAAATTGATGAAATTTCAAAGAAAACGACATTGGAGCTACATTTTTGTTGAAATTTGTAAATTTTGGTAAGATTATTCAATGGCTAATTTGTACATCGATCAAACTTAATTTTGTGCAAAGCTTGATTTTATTGAAATTAGTGAGTTTATAGATATTTATACGTTGCTTTTTGTTAAAATTAGTGGGTGAATTAGCATATATTAAATATTAGGTAAATATTGCAATATTTGTCTATGTTTACAGTACAATTTGATAAAATTGAAAGTTTATGGTAAAAATTGATACGATTGACAAGTTTAGGGGTAAAAATTGAATTTTTTTTCTAATATTTTAAAACTCAAATCATTTCAACAAAAATCAAGTTTTGCAAAAAAATTAAGCCTAGATAATGTACAAGTACAGCTACAATTTTGGAATTTTATGTCATTGAAAAATTGTCATAAGCACAAGGAAACTTTATACATGACTCTATGAAAACATTGTCATAATTATTTTTTTATGACACTTAACAGCTGTGAATGACATTTGTTAGTCGTCACAATAAATTTATTTATGACAATTAAACATTGTCAATAAATAACTCCTAAAAATCACTTTTCAATCAAGATATATATATTAATAATAGTTAACTACCATCAACAAAACGTTAGTAATGATACTTTTTAAACGTCACAAAAATTCTGTTAATGACATTATTGTAGTGTCAAACAAACGTTTTCTTTCATAGTTTTTTATTGTCAACAAAAACATGTCATGATAGTTTTGAACGTTACAAAAATACTTATAATGATGGTGAATAGTTGTCACCCAAATAATTTCTATGACTTTGATGAACCATCATAAATAATGATATATTACTATTTATTTATGACTGTTCATCAAAGTCTGAAATTATATTGTCTGATACATGTCATCACATATATTTCTAAAATAAATTACTCCAACTTTGACACAAATAAATACATAAACAACAACTTTTATATATCATTGAACCAAATTTGGTCAAATTTAAAATAGTAAAACTGTGTTTCATCGATTGCATTAGGGCTTCGACCAATTAGAGGGAACAAGAAAGAGAAAAAAAAAAGGAACAAGATATTTTTACTGAGTTAAGATCAACGATAGAGAAGATGATGCTTGAAGGGCGAATGATCGGTGGTGAAGTTGCTTGAACTGAATGAAGGAGAATGATGGAGAGAATGATGAAGAAGACAGAGGCAAAAGCACGAATGGTGGATGATCGCCAGAGTTGTTCGAATCGTAGAGATGCTCAAAAAAATATTCTTAATTAATGACAGCTAATCAAAGTCATATATTTATGATATTGAAAGAATGTCAAAAATATGAAAATTTCCATTTTTCTCCACAAAAAAACATGCGCCCAGTTATTTATGACATTTTTTTTCTTCTTTCCCTTTATTTAGTTTGGCTATGGCGTCATAAAATGTCAAAATTGTAGTAGTGAAGATCGAAAATTGAATAAATCTTTCAAAACTCATAAATTTAAACAAAAATTCAACTCTAATGTCGTTTTTCTTTAATGCCTTATTAATTTTATCCTAGAAATATATATTTTATATTTATTAAATGCACATAGAAATATTTTTATTAAAAAATTTTTGAATAAAAATCTATTATAAAATAAAAGTTACAACACTTATTAAAGTTTTTAATAAAAAAAATTGATACAACTTGCTAAGTTATTTATGATAAATTTTGATATTTTCACTCAAAATAGAATTATGTTATTAATAACGAATACTTGATAATTTTTTTTTTTTTGAGTTCAACAATATGGGGATGGGAGATTCGAACTCATGATCTCTTGGTCATAAATACATATTTTATGTCCGTTGAGCTATGTTCTTGTTGGCAATACTATTGGACATAGTACATAATGGATTTATCGTTAAATGTGATCATTATTCCACCATTGTTAAGCAAATGGGAAATTATTTATTTTCTCTCTCAAATGGGAATTAGGGAAACGTGTATAATAATGCTATGTAAAAAATTATAGTAATGCAAAGTCGTTTCAGAAGCCATTTTATCTTTGAATTCTCAATCTCATGGCGGCTGCAGTACAAACGAAGAAAAGGAACTTTAATAAAATATGCTCTCTCGACTTAGTGGACTTTTATCCGCATCATAAATTAATCAAGCAAATATCTTCATAAAGGGAAGAATGTTTGTCAGGAATTATCATGTCGATTTTTTCCAACTTTCAACTTTTTAATTTCATAAAATTGAACTTCAAATATGAAGATATAACTGAAATTAATACATTCTTAAGATCAGATTAAAAAATTTCCCATGCATCATCCAACCAAAAAGTGGCTAAACCCAACAATATTAAACCACTCAAAACTCCAAATAGGAATAGTTAAAAAAACATACATCTGAAGCAAAAATATAGCTTCGTCCAGCAACAAAAATGGTTTGGTACAGTCACAATATAACTATAACTAGCCAAACATTTGAAAAAAAAAAAAAACTAATAAAAAAAAGGTTAAATTATAGAAAATACCCTTGAATTGTGGGTTTCATTTCAAAAATACCCCTCAACTTTAAAAAGTTTCAAAAATACCTCTAGCCTTTTAAAAACGTTAAAAAATACTCTTACCGTTAAGTTTTGGATGAATATCGTTAGGGGCTGTTTGGAGCGCTGAGTGAGTTATAATAGTCTCGATTATAATAATTTGTGGGTTATAATAGTCTGTGAAGTCATATAATCTGTGTTTATGATGTAGAGTTATTTAGTCTGAGTTATAATAGTCTGTGTTTAGGGTGTAGAGTATTCCACAGACTATTGTAACCCATGTTAAGGATCCCACATTGGAAAAATGTAAAGAGACCTCACAATTTATAAGATACATGGGCTACTCCTCTCATTGCCAATTGGTTTTGAGATGGAACCCTATGTAATCTAATATGGTATCAGAGCCCATTAAACCCAAACGGGTATTCGGTCCAAAAAATTAAAATTGAGATCCCATTCAAGAATGGTGAACCCAAAGTGGCACCATCTTGAGGGGGCATGTTGAGGATCCCACATTGGAAAAATGTAAAGAGACCTCACAATTTATAAGATACATGGGCTACTCCTCTCATTGCCAATTGGTTTTGAGATGGAACCCTATGTAATCTAATAACTCATGTCCCAAACAACCCCTTAAAGTTTCATTAATAGTTTTGACCTTTTAAAAAATTTCAAAAATACTCTTACTAGAAAACCATTCTTCTTTTTCTTTCTCTCTCTACAAATTCTTTCTACATAAAAGCTAAAGTAAAACTTTGCTTATAAAGACTGTGCAACAGAAAACCAGATGAAAACAAAGTTTGAAATCAAGTTTTCTCTTTTTAAAAGTGTAAAGAAAATAAGTGGAAGAAAAAAACGGACGTTTTTTTTTTCTTTTTCTTTTTGCTCTCTCTATTTGTGTGTGTTAGTGATAATCCGGAGATTAATATGGTTTTCAATTATAATGAATAGGTTGTAAAGGAAGAGAGTTATGAGGGAGGGTGTTATGGTTATGGATTTTAGATTTTTAGAGCTTATTTGGTCAAATTCTTGCTACGACCTTAAACTTGAAAAATGGGAGTTTGATCCAGTTTACAAGGTTAATCAAAAGTTTGTTACATGACTATTTTTTTTAATATTTAAGAAGTGTTAGAATCACTACTATATGACAATATTTTCATTTATTATGTCTAAAATGAATTTAAGGAAAGTTGATGGGTAGTGACTAGTGAGGAAATAGCAATGAAAAGGCTATTAACAAAATCAAGTAAAAAACATGAAGAATTCAAGAACTAAGCAAAAGTCATCTTGAAGTTTCAACATAAGAATATGGTCCGACTCTTGGGGATGTTATGTTGAAGGAGAATAAAAACTTATGGTCTATGAAAACATGACAAATAAGTAAAGTTTCATTTGCAAAGAGATGAAGAAGAAGAAACATTTTCTAGTAAGGATATTTTTGAAATTTTTTGAAAGATTAAGGGTATCAATGAAACTTTAACGGTTTCCATCCAAAACTTTACAGTAAGGATGTTTTTGAACGTTTTTTAAAAGTCAAAGGTAATTTTGAAACTTTTCAAAGTTTAGGAGTATTTTTAAAACAAGATCCATAGTTTATGATATTTTATATAATTCAGCCTAAAAAAACCTTAATTAATTTCACCACTACGCCCATTTTTCCCCGATGTTTCTTCTAAATCTTACAAAATCTTACCAGATTGTATCAGTGGGAGATAGGATCAAAGTCTTACATAAGTATTGGTATATGAATCAGTTCATATCTAACTTTTGAGCGTAATGACAAAAGGCCGCACTATAGTGCTACTCTTTGAACCTCCGTGGAGGTGCATATCCAAAATATTTTTATTTGCATGTGCGCTCTTTTAATCACTAAGCACTTAGTGGAGAAGCTGATGAACCCCTCCACCATTTCCTATATAAGGGAATCAGTAGATTCATTCTAAAGCATCCTTTCTCTATGGCCATTCCTAAAGCTTTGTCTCTTAGTTTTCTTATGTTGGTGGGTTTAGGCTTAGCTTCGGCTGCCAGAACCCTTCTCTCTTATGATCCTCCACATCATTCAGATGTAGGGTATGGATACGAAAGTCCTATGCATAACCCAAAAATAGGGTATGATCATGACCATCATGATGGACCTTATGGTGCATATGGCGGTGGTTCTGGCGGAGGATATGGAGGTGGAGCTGGCTCTGCACTTGGAGGGTCTGGATATGGAAGTGGAGGAGGCAGAGGAGGTGGTTCTGGATATGCAGGTGTAGGAGATCATGGAGTTGGTTATGAAAATGGTGGAGATCGTGGATACGGAGTAGGAGACCTTGGAGGTAGTGGATATGGAAGCGGTGGTGGCGGAGGAAGAGGTTTAGGATATGGAGAACAAGGAGGACATGGAAAAGGTTATGGTAGCGATAGTGGTAGAGGAAGTGGATATGGAGGTAGAGCAGATCATGGAGTTGGTTATGGTAGTGGTGGAGGCGGAGGATATGGAAGTGGAGGCGGAGCTGGATATGCTTCTGGAGGAGACCATGGTGTTGGCTATGGGAGTGGAGGAGGGGGTGGGTATGGTAGTGGTTACGGTGGTGGAGCCAAAGGATATGGAGGAGGAAGTGGTGGCGGTGGTGGAGCAGGTTATGGTGGTGGAGCCAAAGGAAGCGGATATGGGAGTGGTGGTGGCTCCGGAAGTGGCTATGGCGGTGGTGAAGAAGGAGGATATGACGGTGGATATGCACCTTAAACAAACACCATCTCAAAGCTTATCCTTTATGGTCCGTAAAATGAAAACCATTACCTAGTATTCAACGCATGTCAAGCGAAAATAATAAGAGTTTGAGTAAGAATGTTATGCTTCTATACGAATTTCAGTATTTTTAATGAATGTGATATATATAAATTAGCTATTCCATGCATTCCAAAGTGAACAAGCATGAAATATATTCTCGATTGTCACCTTAAACTTGCAATCACTCACTATTCCATGTATACTGAATAATCTAAAGAAACTTATCTCCCAGCATTCTTCCCATTAAAGTAACTTATCTCCTCCTCCAAGACAACACTAATAATAATCTAAATAGAAATATTAGAAACCTATGCTTGGTTCATAAGACTGTTTTAAAGCCCTTTTAAATTTGGAATAAACCTATTTTTAAGAATTATAATGGTGCCTCCTTAAAAATTAAGTTCGTTATTATACAACTGAAAGATGAAATTTAGTTATAAAATATGTGGCTATTGTTGGAAATAATAATTCGCTGTGTATAAGAACTGAGTAACACTAGCAAATTTGATTACAATTTAATTTGCAACAAACAATTACAGTGTAAACAATAATACAGACACTGTATGTAATAACAATTTCAAAACTCAAGAATAAGGATAATAAGTAGTCGAGGCACGCTTATAAAGCGCTGTCCTGAAGACAATTATTCACTCTGCACGGGTTGCAAGCAAGCTACAGCGATCGTCTCAGCAGGATACAACGGCTAACTCCAATAGAACAACAACCTTGAACTACACGGATCTGGCAGAACTCTTGGATACTTGCTCTCAACTTGACTCAAGATTAAAGAAAAGAAAGAGAGGAGAGAAGAACTCTTCAATTGGAATGAAATACTCCAAAATGGAATGAGATGCTTCAAATGAAGAAACAAGTTGCTATTTATAGGCTAGCAACTTAGTAACTCTCCAAAAATAAAATTAATATAAACAAAATGAAACATACATAAAAAGTAACTCAATTGTGTAGTTACTTGTAAAGATTCAAAAATAACTCACAAATTTAACTTTTAAGTTAAATTTGTAAAAGAAACATCAACACATTTTTTGATGTTTCAAACCATTTTGAAACTTTTGAATTTCAAGTCAAGTAACAACAACATAAATGAAACATCAATTCATTTTTGATGTTTCAAACCAACACTTTCTTTCACAAATTTTTACTATAAAATTCAACAGCTATCTCGAGAACTAACTAAAGAAATTAAGAGAAAACCACTTTTAAACATAAAAGCACAAATATGTTTTCACGGAAATTTAATTATGTTATAAAAAGCTGAAAACTATTTTTGAAACAACCTCCAAACGGTCTCCCTTTAAATTCCAGGTATGAAGCTTGGACGCTTTCAACGTTGACAAGAGTGAAAATAAAAGAGCCAAACGCTTAACTAATTACTCAACCGAAGGTTCGAATTTTTACTCTACACATGTGTTGTTCAACTAAAAATACCTATGAAAATAGAAGATTAAGTGTAATCAAATTCACTTGGGTGCGAGACAATTGAGAGAGAGGAATGTAAAACATATCTATTCCTAGTTAGCATTGGCTTTGAACTTGCTGGTAAAAAAATCTTAATACTCTTTACTTCAAGTTAAAGGGGTTTATATTGGTGAAGTATTTAATTAATTTTTAATTTTGGTTTTGGCAATTTAATGATAACATAAGCTCATATGGTGAGAATTTTTGTTAATGTACTACTAATGTAAGTTGGGTGATCATGAATTTAAAAAGAAAAAGGCACCCAAAAATGTGACTTTAGAGGTTAAAATTATATAGTTAGGATTCCTAAAGTTTACCTTTATTTTCAATTTAGTTCTTAAAATTTTAAAAATTTTATATTAGTACCTAACATTTTAATAAGTTCTAAATTTTATATTGACGGCAAACGCAAACTTGGGATTGGGAGACTTAGGGCCCGTTTGATAACGTTCCTGTTTCCTGTTTATTGTTCCTGTTTCTCATTTTTCAGAAACAGACATGTTTGATAAACGATCTTGTTTCTTGTTTCTTAGTTTTTTAGAAACGTTTCTAAAAAAATGGCAAATTTTGAGAAACTTCAAAAAGTAGTTTCTCAAATTCTGTTTCTGTTTTTTTTTCCAGTTTTCATGCATGTATTCCTATTTCTATTTTTACTCATCTCTCCCCTCTCTCTTCTTTCTCTCTCTTCCATTCTATTTTTTTTCTTTTAATACTTTTTAATCTTTTTTTTTCTTCATTTTTTTTCTTCTTTGATTTATTTCTTTCTATTCGTTCTCTCTCTTTCATCATAATCTTTTTTCTTTTAATAGTTCATTATCTTTTTTTATCTTTTTTTTTTTTACTTTTTTCTTTTCGTTTATGTTTTTCTCTTCTCTCTTATCTTCTTATTTTCTTTTACTTTACATTAACGAGCTTATAGTTATTATTTTCTATTTAATTCTCTATTATTTTTTCTTTTGGTACAATTTTATTTTTTTATTAAATAAATAAACTAATAATGTATTTCATGTTTACCATTAAATTTAAAAAATATATATACATTCTCTCTCTTTTTCTGATTTTACTTGCGTGTATTATTGGCTAATGCATTTTTAAAGAAAAATAAAAATAAAGTTTATTATTAAATTAAAGAAATGTGGGTATGTTCGATTTTCTGACCTTAGACAATTTACAAATTCGTCTAATTGAACTAACTCTTGTAAGTCAAAATCGTTCAAGGTGAATTGATTGAAATAAGAAATAACATTGCAAATCAAATTTGAACAAAATTTGAAGGATAACTTTTATTATTATTATTATTAATTAGGTGTTGGGCCTTAATAAAATATTATAACCTCTTTATAATTGTTTTATTTTTATTTTAATGCATGTTATATGTTTTATTATAGTATATGTACTAAATTTATTTTTACCAAAAAATAAGAAACAGAAATAGTTATCAAACATGTTTCTGTTTTTAGTTTATAAGAAACAGAAACGAGAAACGAGAAACAGAAACAGGAAACAAGAAACGAGAAACAAGAACGTTATCAAATGGGGCCTTAATTTTCTCACACTCTATCGCCAATTAAATTTGCAGTTTTAACTTTTAAATTCATTAGTGTTTCTTTCTTTGTGGAAATTTCTAGAACTTAAATTGAGAAATGATTTTTGGAAAAAGAAATGCTTTCTTATCCATGAACAGAGTTTTGTTGTTTGACCGACCAAAACCATGAGGAGGAAGAAGAAGAAGAATGTGTTCGAAGACCCATTCCTTTAAAATAAGGGTAAAATAAGATTAATGATTTGTCAATATTTACAAATCTTTTTAAAAAAACCCTATATTTGCAAATAAAGAAACTAGTTTGCCATCCATTACAATCCCCCTTTATTTTTTACTAAAATAAAATTTGAGTTAGGAATTTTTTTAAAAAAAATGTTTTGATTTCGATTAACAACTACATATAATTAACAGCTCGTGATATGAAAATAACAGGATTAACGTATATTATGTATCATACGCTTAGAAATTGAAAATGGATTGGACTTGAATCCAATGAAAGTGTGTTTAATAGTTATAGAAATATGAGAAAAATTGGAAATACTAAAGAAATCTTGCTAGGAAATTTCGAACGTACTAAAAATGGTATATGTTAAACAAGGAAATAATGAGCTAGTCTCTTTTTTGTTAAAGGTTTTTTTTTGCTAGGAAAAAAGTTCTTTAACAAAAAAGTGACTGAAACCTTGAACTTATTAGAAAATAAAAGGAGACAAAAATAAAAAACTTTATTAAGACTTTAGAAGACAATACATAAATGAGAGTAAATTTTAGGACCGAAATATAGCATACAAGTCTCACATTTAAGAAAAAATATTCAATGAGACCATTACAATATGACTATATCTTATTAACTGTTGGATGTAGATCTAAAAATCTGCATGTCCCTAATAATTTGTGGATATAAATTCGATGTACTTTTACAATTTATCTCTCATACATCTAACGTTGCAAAACTGTCAGTCACATTGTGGTAACCTCATTGAATAATATCTTCACCTTTCACATGTAACTCGATCAATCTCAGCCGATAATAATAATAATAATAATAATAATAAAATAAAACATAATAATAATCCTGCAACATATAGTATTGAAGATCTTGAATTTCTGGTTAGTCTACAATTTGAGTGTTGTGATAAGCGTTCTTTGTCCTTAGGTTGATCAACCAAAAGTGTTAAATCTCAAGGTATTTCAGTCAAAACCTTCATTTCCTTTAGATTTTAACGTCTTTCATCTCTCTACTTCCTTCTAAATAGAAAACCATCCACACATTTTAAAGCCAAAATAATAATAATAATAAAATAAAATAAAAACCAACAAAAAAAAATCAATTTTTAACCATGAACTTGGCCAGTGTTTATCATATGCTGCAATTTTTATCATAAACTTACAATTTCATAAAATTGAAGTGTAAACTTAAATATTTACTGCAATTTTTATTATATGCCCAGTTTTCACTAAAGTCATCCACTAATTTTTGAAAAAAAGTAATGTAAAAATATTTTAAAACTCACTAATTTCAACCAAAAAAAAATCAAGTTTTGTATAAAATTAAGCCTAGCTAATTAATGTACAAGATTGAAAAATGAGTAAATTTCAACAAAAATCTAACTCTAATGAATAAAATTAAGCCTAGCTAATTAATGTACAAGATCGAAAAAATGAGTAAATTTCAACAAAAATCTAACTCTGGTGTCATTTTTCTTTAAAGCTTTATTAATTTATACTAGACATATGTTTTATATTTATTAAATGCACATAGAAATATTTCCATTTAATTTTTTTGAATAAAAATCTATTATATGGTAAAAGCAAGGTTAAAATGTCGACATTGACGAAAATGTCAAGATCTCAATTTTATGGAAATATCAATAAAAATATCGAAAAATATCAATAAGTTTAGATATTTCTAGAAAAATTTTAAAAACAAAAAATTCAAGAAAGATATTTAAATTAATAAGTAAATACTTTTACACTTTTTAAATGAGTTAAAATACTTGTTATAATATTATATTTACATTAGGTTATATTTTTTTGCTATTTTATTAATATTTCATCGATTTTGTACGGTATAATGGAAATTTCGTTTCACCCCTTATGTTGATGTCGAACTCATGGACATGTGAAAATGTTGATGGAAATATCGACATGTTATTGAAATTTTAATATCAAGAGTAAAAGTTGCAATAAATATTAAACTTTTTGATAAAAAAATTGATACAACTTGCTAAATTTAGGATAAATGTTGATATTTTCCCTCAAAATAGAACTATGTTATTAACAACCAACTCGAGAATTATTGGACATAGTACATAATGGATTTAATCTAAATTGCCTCACTCATTGCTTAACCACTATGAGATTTCTATCGTTAAAATGTGATCATTTTTCCACCGTTGTATAGCAAATGGGAAATTATTTATTGCCTTTCTCAAATGGGAATTAGGCAAACATGTATAATTCTATGTAAAAAATTATAGTATTGCAAAGTCGTTTCAGAAGCCATTTCATCTCAATCTCGTACCCCAATAAAATATGCTCTCTACTTGGTGGATTTTTATTGGCATAATAAATTAATCATGCAAATATCTCATAAATGGAAGAATTTTCTTCAAGAAAACTAATCATGTCGCAAATAATCATTTTAATTTTCTTAATGCTTGATGAAACACAAATTAGATTGCAACGTCTCATGTAAGGAAAATATATTTAGTTGAGTGAGTGAATTATTTCGACTTTACCAAAGTGAGCCCAAAGGTAATTGATATGTACTCATTCTTTTGAGATTAGATGTTTAAATTCTCATATCCCACATTTGTTGTACTATAAAAAGAATTATTTCAACTTTCAGGCTCCGTTTGATAACCATTTGGTTTTTTAAAATTAAGCTTATAAACACAACTTCTACTTGATGGTTTTTTTAGTTTTATTATCTATTTTCTACCAATATTTTCAAAAACCAAGCCAATTTTTGAAAACTTGTTTATGTTTTTGGAATTTAATTAAGAATTCAAATGTTTCTTTAAGAAATGTGAAACCATGATAAAGAAATTATAGAATAAACAAGCATAATTTTTAAAAACTAAAAACGAAAAGCCAAATAGTTATCAAATGGAGCCTCAACTTTTTAATTTCGTAAAATTGAACTAATTCAAATATGAACATATAACTGAAATTACTACATTCTTCAAGATCAGATTAAAAAATTTCCCACGCATCATCCGACCAAAAAGTGGCTAAACCCAACATTAAGACACTCTACTCCAAATAATAGTAGTAAGAAGAAGAACCTAAGCAAAAATAGCTTGGTCCAGCCACAAAAATATTTTGTACAGTCACATTATAATCATAACTAGCCAAACATTTCAAAAAAAATATTAATTTATTTCACCATACTACACCCATTTTTCCTCAGGGTTTCTCCTAAATCTTACAAAATCTTACAAGATTGTATTAGTGGGAGATGAGATCAAAGTCTTACATAAGTACTATTGGGGTATGAATCAGTTCATATCTAACTTTTGAGCTTAATGACAAAAGGCACGCTATAGTGCATTTAATCACTAAGTACATAGTAGCGAAGTTGATGAACCCTCCATCATTTCCTATATAAGGAGATCGATGAAGGCATTTTAAGACATCCCTTCTCCATGGCTATTCCTAAAGCTTTGTCCCTTAGTTTTTTTCTGTTGGTGGGTTTAGGCTTAGCTTCGGCTACTAGAACCCTTCTCTCTTATGATCCTCCATATCACTCAGATGTAGGGTATGAATATGAACGTCCTGTGCATAACCCAAAAATAGGGTATGATCATGACCATCATGATGGACCTTATGGTGCATATGGGGGTGGTTCTGGCGGAGGATATGGAGGCGGAGCTGGCTCTGCTCTTGGAGGCTCTGGATATGGAGGTGGCAGAGGCGAAGGAGGTGGTTCTGGATATGCAGGTGTAGGAGATCATGGGGTTGGTTATGGCAATGGTGGAGATCGTGGATATGGAGTAGGAGACCTTGGAGGTAGTGGATATGGAAGTGATCTAGGATATGGAGATCAAGGAAGACATGAAAAAGGTTATGGTAGCGATAGTGGTAAAAGAAGTGGATATGGAGGTAGAGCAGATCATGGAGTTGGTTATGGTAGTGGTGGAGGCGGAGGATATGGAAGTGGCGGTGGAGCCGGATATGCTTATGGAGGAGAGCATGGAGTTGGCTATGGGAGTGGAGGAGGGGGTGGGTCAGGTAGTGGTTATGGTGGTGGAGGCAAAGGATATGGAGGAGGAAGCGGTGGCGGAGCAGGTTATGGTGGTGGAGCCAAAGGAAGTGGATATGGTAGTGGTGGTGGCGCAGGAAATGGCTATGGCAGTGGTGAAGAAGGAGGATATGATGGTGGATATGCACCTTAAACAAACACCATCTCAAAGCTTATCCTTTATGATCCATAAAATGGAAATTCTTACTTAGTATTCAACCCATGTTAGCAAAAATAATAATAATTTGGGTAAGAATGTTATGCTTCTATATGAATTTCAGTACTTTTAATGAATGTGATATGTAGCTACTTTTAATAAACTAGCTATCTCATGCCTTCCGAAGTGAAGAAGCATGAAATATATTTTCCTTTGTCACCTTGAACTTGCAACGTTATGTGTTCCGTATTTCAAGTGTAGCGTTCTTTACATAAAGTAATCTCTCTTTTTGACAACATGAACAATCTATATAGGATTAGCAACTTAAGATTAGTTCATGAGACAATTGTCAAAGGCAATTATTTTTCTTTTTCTTTCCTATCGAGCTCAACATGTGGGAGTGAGATAAAAATTCAAGCTTCTAACTTTTTGGTCGAAAATAAAATGCCTTAAACTAATTAATCTAGGGTTAAGGTTATAATTAAAGTCGTTTTTACCCTTGGGATTAAACCTTGTTTTTAAGAATGATATAATAATCACCTCTTAAAAATTAAGCTGGTCATAATAAATTTGAAAGATGAAAATTAGTTCTTAAATGATAGGCTATATCTTGATTTTAAAAAAAAAAACAAAAGAAATTAAGAGAAAACAACTTCTAAAACAAAAGCTCAAATATGCTTTCATGAAAATTTAATTTTGTTATAAAAAGGTAAAAACTATTTTTAAAACAACCTTCAAACAGTATCCTTTAAATTCTAGTATGAAGTTGGACTCTTCGATGTTGGCAATAGTGAAAGTAAAGAAGTGCTATCAAATTCACTTGGGTTAAGTCAATTGAGAGAGAGTGGAATGTAAACATATTTATTTTTTTCTTTTTTAATTATTTTATAGCATTGGCTTTGAACTTGCTGGTAAAAAAAAATCGTAATTCTATTTACTATAAGTTTAAGGTGCCTGCCAAATTGAGTATAGCTCAACTGACATAAAGCATATTTCCTCGACTATGAAATTAGAGATTCAAATTCTCTCACCTCCACTTATTGTTGAACTCAGAAGAAAAAAAAAAGTTGAAGGTGTCCATATATTGGTGACGTATATCTAAATAAGTTTTAGGGAAAATATCAATTTATACCCCTAAATTTTGGAGTTGTATAAATTAAAACCACAAACTAATAATTGTATCAATTTAAACCCTTAACTTTCCTAAGTAAATCAATTTAGACGACTCTCTGTTAGTAATTTATAACTATTTCAACTTGATTCTATTTAAAATCAACTCAAAATTACCAATAAATAAATTTATTCTTCTCCCAAAATCCTATCAAGGTAGCAAGAAAAATTATCACGTAATTCTTCATAAATAAATAGAGAAAAATAGAGAAAGATGATGAAGATGAAAAATCACTCATATTAATGAAAATTTGCTACTATCCATTTGATTTCAGCATTTTTCTCAGTAGCAAATTTTAGGGGTATAAATCACCTAATGTTTAGGGGTATAAATCACTATTTTCAACAAAAATCAAGCTTTGCACAAAATTAAACTCAATTAATGTACATGATCGATAATTGAATAAATCTTTCAAAACTCATATATTTGAACAAAAACTAGCTCTAGTGTTATTTTTCTTTAAAGCTTCATTAATTTTGTACTAGACATATATTTTATATTTATGAAATAAACATATAAACATTTTTATTGACATTTCAAATGAAGAGAAATATCATAAAATATCATAAATAGAGAAATGACGGAATGACTCTTTAAATTATGTCCTTAAATTTGATTTTGTAAAGAGGAGATTCTTCTACTAGGATATGTTCTTTAATTTTTTTATACAAATAGGTCTAGGTGCATTTTACTTATGTTTGGAGGGAGGGATTAGTTATGGTTGGGCTGGTAGTTACGGGTTGGGTAGTTACAATGATGGACTGAGTTGAGTAAAAGGCAGGGTGTATATTGTAGAGTAGGGAGACCAAACCTCACCCCAATGCTTGGGAATTTTGTAACTCGTTCTTTTCAATAAATTAATACTTTAGTGCTATCAGTTTCACAATTATGGAACCTTGGAAATACCTTCAAAAGTTATTAATGAGTTAGAAAATTTGTTGAAGGATGACTGCTTTCTTTCAATTACCTTGCACCTTGAAAAATGATCTATCTTATGATATTTGGACAAGCATGGCATGGAAGACAAACTATGTGCTACAAGGGCAGAAAATGAGGTTCCAAGCACTAAAGGCAGATGACCAAGAAGCTTACACGAGATTGGTCAAGGAGTGCAAGAATGAACAATTGGTAGGATGATCAAGAAGCTTTTGTTTAACATTCGTTTGTTAGTTGTTGATAAGGAGATCAAATTTAAACTTTCATTCTTTGATTGATAGGATAGTTATTGAGATTTTTAATTAATTGATACGTTATTAGTTAAACGATTTGTTACTTTTCTTATTGTATTACATATTTTATATTTTAATAAATTAAAATTAGTTGGGAAAGAGAAATATTGTTGGTTAGCCACGTGTGCAATCAAATTTTTTTTATTAAATTATTGATGAAATGATGACAGACATTGTCTGTCATAGAAAATCACTATTTTCAACTTTTAATGACGAGCATTGTCTGTCACTGAAAACCACTATTTTCAACTTTTAATGACGGACAGACTTTTAATGACGAACATTTAATGACATAAAGACTTTTAATGGCAGACTTTTAATGACGGATAGACATTTATTAACGTACAGACTTTTAATGAAGGTCGGATATAATGACCGGCATTGCTCGTCATTAAAAGGTATCCGTCATTGTAGGCTATGATGTCACTCGAAAAGATGTCGGGCACTTGTCCGACATCGTTTCCCTTTAATGATGGGCAATGCCCGTCATTAAAACCCAATTTTGTACTAATGTCCCCAAAGTAGAACTATGTTATTAACCGTTGAGGAAAAATATTGTGGAAGCAATAATCAAAATCTCAATATTTGTTAGACAAAGAGAGAAAATGAAAAGAAAAAAAGGAGAGAGAGAGAGAGAAATTCAATAGATGAAGAAATCAATTTTTAATTGAAGTGATACAAAATTTGGTGATAAAAAATGAATGATAGAAAACTTGGTGATACACAAAATGTGGTACAAAACTTCCCATGAAAGTTCATACTTTTTTTTGGGCAAAAATCAATTTATACCCCTAAACATTGGGGGTTGTATAAAAAAAAATCATAAACTAATAGTATCAATTTAAACTCTAAACTTTCATAACTGTATCAATTTACACCATCTGTTAGCTTCCATTTGAACAACGTTAGTTTACATGCACGTGTGCAAACTTGTAATTTTATCAATTAAAACCTTAAACTATCATAAGTTAATCAATTTAGGTCCTCAATTTGAAAATCGTCTAAGCATCAATTCTCACACATGTGTAGACTTATTCAAAAATCTAGACCATCCATTTGAAAATCGTCAATTATTTGAAACAAATGGTCTAAATTGATTCACTTATGAAAGTTTAGGCGTTTAATTGATATAATTATAAGTTTGCACATGTGTAAACTAACGTTTTTCAAATGGAATTTGACAAATTGTGTAAATTGATATCATCGAATAAAAGGAGAGAGAAAGATAAGAAGAAAAAAGAAATGAATTAGAGAAGGAGGGAGAAAAGAAGAAAAAAAATAAGGGAAAAAATGAACAATGTTGGTGCGCGATTCCAAACGAAGTGAAGTTGTGGACGTGTTGTACAAGGTGAGCTCCAAATTACAACCTAAGTGTCAACCTACAAATAGAATCTCATATTAGTGTAGTGCTCAACTCTATACACTTCAAAGCTTAAATTAGTATTAAGTCCAAGCTGGTGTCGTGGCGAGTTTAAGTAGGATTGTATACCTTTGGAAGGAATGGTCTCCACCTTTTATCGGGTGCACTTGTGAGACACGAGTCTACCACTTCTGACAGTTTGTACCTGTTAGGCAATAGATTATGTACCGATGCTATTGTGCCTACATTCAGGTCCGTCGAGTGGTTGAGCTTTTACTTGGTTGACATGTGCATTGGCGTTGCCCTAGGCCTTTCACGTCAGCGTGTCTGAGCTGAACCCCATATACGCTAGTTCATAATTCGTCCGTCAACAAAAACGCAACCCAAGATATTTATAAGTCCTAAATCTTTTAATTTCTTCCAACACAAAAGCATATATTTTAAAGTAGAAAATCCTAAATAATTGTTGGGGAAAATGTAGAAATATCTTATTGCAATCAATATCAATATATTATATATAAAATTATGAAGGCTAAACATATGTCTTATTAGTTGTTATTATTCGGGTTTTTTTTTTTTTAAATTTAGTCTTTATGATTTAAAATTTTTTAATTTAGTCCCTTATGTTTTAATATTTTTCAATTTAGTCTCTCATCATATATGAATATTAAATGTGGCTTATATATGGCATAATACTTAGTTAATTGGCATAAATTTAAAGGAGGAAAAAGGTCATCTAAAATAGAAAAGTTTCTAATTCCTCTTCCAAATTTTTAAAAAAATTAGTAGAAATTCGAGTTTTTTCTTGTCTTGAATTTTTTTTTCCTCCTCTAAAATTATGCTATGCCATGTATGTTAATAATCAACCAATTTTAACTTTCACCAAAGATAAAGAGACTAAATTGAAAAATCTTATACACAAAGAACTAAATTGAAAATTTTTAAACAATAGAGACTAATTTAAAAAATTGCCCAAACATTAGGAATTAACAATCATATACATTTAGCCAATTAATGAACTTTTGAATGGTACAAGAAGTAGTTTATACTCCATATATGTTTTCATCCCTAATATTTGGACATTTTTTCAATTTAGTTTTTATGGTTTAAAAAGTTGCAATTTAGTCCCTTATGTATTAACATTTTTCAATTTAAAAACCTTCTTTTTTTTAGATGATCTTTTTGTTCCTCTAAATTTCTACGTGTTAAATAAGTATTATGTCATGTAAGTTTATTCATCAACCAATTTATCTTCACCTTTAGTAAATGAGTAAATTAAAAGAAAAATATTAAAACATAAGAAACTAAGGCCCTGTTTGATAACATGATTTTTGATTTTTGGAAATTAAACTTATAAATACTACTTCCACTTATGAGTTTCTTTGTTTTGTTATATACTTTTTACTAATGTTTTCAAAAGGCAAGTCAAGTTTTGAAAACTAAAAAAAAAAGTAGTTTTTAAAAACTTATTTTTGTTTTTAAATTTGGCTAAGAATTCAAATGTTTCCTTGAGAAAGATGAAACTCATTGTAAAGAAAATGTGAGAAAACAAGCACAATTTTCAAAAATCAAAAACAAAAAATCAAATAGTTATCAAATGGGGCTTAAATTGAAAGTTTTTAAACAATAATAAAGGTTAAATTGAAAACCATTCAAATATGAGACTGAAACACATGTTTAGAGCCTCTTTTTAATGATATATTCATCTCATTTTCAAAATATATAACAATAGTTCGAGAATATATTACTCACGAATGAAACTATTCAACATAGTACAATATCACATTATTCATCTAAATGGTCTCACTCATAGCTCAACCACTATGAGATTGATATCTTTAAGAACTGATCATTTTTCCAACATTGTATAGCAAATGGGAAATTATTTAATGTTTCTCTCGAGTGGGAGTTAGGGGAACATGCATAAATGCTATGCAAAAAGATAAAGTAATGCAAAATCCTTTTAGAAGGCCATTGCATCTCAATTATTTCATTTCATCTAAAATATACTCTCAAATATTGTTACAGATCCTCTGCAATAATTTAAGGTCGATTTAGAATGACTTTTTAAATACTTAAAAAATGGTATAGGAAGAGCATATTGAATTGGTGGAGGAGCCGCAAGTGGTTAAGGCAGGGGTGAGGAGTACAAGGCCATGGTGGTGGTAGGGGAATTGGCTTTAGAGGAGGTTACAGCGGTGGAGTTCCACATAGAAAATGACAAGATAGTTACAAAAGAGGTTGTAAGTTAAGCATATCTCAATTGAAATTATAAACTCAACTAAAAGGTCTTACTTTACATATTTTTTAACTCTAAAAAAAAATAAAGAAAGTGAAGAGGATGAAGGATATAATCGTAGATATACACCTTTAAAATACTATCTCAAGGGAGAATAGAAAACCTTAAATTTAATTAACCCAATATTCAATGTGTCAACAAAATAAATTAATTGGCTAACATGAGTATAATTCAACTGACAATAAAGTTTGTATCTTTGACCAAGAGTTTCGAAGTTTAAATCTCCCACTCTCCACATATTGCTAAAAAATATAAACTAATTTGGAGTAAGAGAGTTTTTTTTAGTTCAACAACACAGTTGAGGGTGGGGGTTAGAATTTTACATCTTTTGGTTAAAGATATATGTCTTAATCAATTGAGCTATGTTCAAATTAGCAGAAAGTATTGTTTTCTAAATGTACGGGGATGCTGCTTTTAATGAATGTGAAATTAATAGAAATTAATTAATGTTTCCTATATGTTAAACAAATGTGGAATATGTCTTTGGGCAAATTGATTGGACCATACTTTATTTTTCCATCTATTTATTTTTTTCTCTACCACACTTGGTATTAAATCAAGCAATGTTTATCCAATAAATATATGTCTTATACTATTTTAATTAACAATGTTTAATAACGATAACTATATGAAATTATAATTAATTACAAATTCTAAAACGTGATTCGAACTTTTAAAGTTTAAAATTAAATAGATGCAACCAAAAAAAAATTTGAGACTAAATATGTAATTCAACCAACATGTTAAGCTTTGAGTTAAGTGATGATTTAACATAGTATCAGAGTAGGAGGTCCTCTGTTCAAACTCAGGTAATTGCATGTTCAAATCCCCCATTCCACATTCATGTTCAAATCTCATCCTGCATTTGTGATATGTATTCTAAAAAAAGTGTACCCTCTACAAAAATGCCAATAGAAATATTAAACTAGTTGAAATTTTTTAATGAGAAAACGATGCTCTTTTAATCTCATCCCTATAAATAAACCAAGGTACATTTGCTTTCTCATATAATTTAACAGACTTTAGGTCCCAAACGAAACCTAAAGTCTGTTAAATTATTGAAAATTGTACTTTTAGGAAAAGTAGTTGTCATAAGAAGCAGATTAGTGTTTGGTAAATTTCAATTTTAAACATAAAAAAGCAAGTCAAAACGTTTGGCAAATTCAATCAAAATTGTTGTGGTTTAGCTAAAATGACCAAGTAGACATATAATTTTAATTATTTATGTAACGCCCAGCTTTTTCAGAGGCATTATTTTCGAAATTTTGGAAATTTAAGTTGAATAATTCTTAAGTATTTTGAGATTTTGGGTTAATTTGAAATTTTATGGATTTGAAATAACAAATTTGGAAGAAAAGAGTTGGTACAAGGTCATTTTAGTCTTTATCAATAATTTTTTTTCTAATTTTCTTATCCTTATCTTCTCCTTTTCTTCTTATTCCTCCTCCTCTTTCCCGTAGCTCTCTCCCTCCCATTTCTCTCTCTCTCTCTCTCTCTCTCTCTCTCTCTCTTTCTCTCTCTCGATCGTCTCCCTCTCCCTCTCTCGATCGTCCCTCTCCCTCTATCGAATTCTCTCCCTCGTTCGACTCTCTCTCTCATGGGTCTTCCTTCCGAAATCTCTCCCTTCCTCCGTCTCTCTCTGTTCCGTCTCCCTCTTTCTTCGGTTTCGTCCAACCAGCCACCCTCACCTCTCGTAGCAAGTTGCACCGCTGCACGCCGAACGCCGCCCATACGCCAATCAGCCACGCGCGACTGCAGCTCTGTACGCCAGCTCGTCGTTTGCCGTCTCTCTCCTCTCGGTTTCTTCATAGACAGCAAGGAAGAGGAGCGTTTTGGAGTTATTTCCAGCAAGCTTGGTGTTCGTATAGCCGTATATAACCTCGATTTGGAGTGGGTAAGCATTCCGATGTTGATTTCAAGTGAATGGTTGGCTATGTATGTGATTTGAAGATTACCCATAAAGTTTTGGTTTTAATTTTAGATTACCCATAGCATTTGGGTCTTGGATTTGCAAAATCAAGTTAATTCGGAGTCAATTCAGCAAGCTTTCGGTTTGTTTTATCGTGGGTAAGTGTTTCGATGTTGATTCAAGGCGTTATTTTGGATTATAAATAAATTTTGGTACTGTTATAGCCTTTGGAATTAAATTTGATTTGTTGGATGTAATTTTAGAAAGCCCATTGTGATTGGAGAACTAATTGTTAAAAATTTTGATTAACTTGCTATAATTTTCAGCAAGCTTTGGAGTCTAAATTTGGGCAAGAATCAAGCTCGTAAATTACTTATTCGGCTTAAGTAAGTAGCAATTTGGATTTAAGCCCCTTTAAGTTTCTATTTGAGCATGTTGTATGTTTGAGAACTTGTACATTATAAGAGCATGCTTGAAATCTTGTTATAAAGCATATAATGATTTGTTGGTCGACGTGGATATTATTTGAATTGTAAATAACCTAATTATGTGGTTATAGTTGAAAATAAGAGTTCAAAGTATCGAGATATTGTAGTTAGTACGTGTAGAACCTTAAGAGTTTGCTAAGGTTGGAATTGAATGAGTTCGGTTCATGTTTGTGGTGTTTGTGGCTAATTATGCATGTTTAATATGAATATGTGGATCATGGTATGAATGGCTGAATCGTCCTAAAATTTTCCTTAAGTTTAAGTTGCTTGAGCACGTACTAAAATAGTATTAGGGACTATTTTGGAATACTTGAATAGCTAAGATAGTATTCAACTAAAAGTGTGAAAGTAGTGGATATCGGATTAGTTTGAATGATCGTAAGTGCTTGCGAAAGGTTTTCAGACGATGTTGAGATATTTAACAGAGTAGAACATTTGAAACACTTAAACGGTGGGCTGAGGTTTAGTTGCTTGGGATGTGAATAAGTAGACTGAGCGCAAGGCGCTGGAATTGTTCGATTGGGCTAGAAATCAACTTAGAATACCTTAAGGGCATACAGTGACCAGTGGTTGTCTTAAATTCTAGTGTGTTTAGGGGACTGGATTCTGGATTAAATAATTGGAGGGTAATATGCCAATGGCACAAGTATGGCTATAGTTATGCAAAGTGCTGATTTAGGAATGTGGTGTCAGGGCGAAAGTCCATACTTGAGATTCGTGTTTGTGATATATGGCGAAAAGTCACTATGATGAGATTGTGATTGTTTATGAAAGGTGGGCCTGGGTCGTACGCTACGAATGACTTCTTAAAAGAAAGAGAAGTTGATTTGGCCTAGAAAGTAAGTAGCCTTTCGGATTTGTACGCTAGGATTTGTGTTCGCCTAGTTATATATATATATGAGGCGTAAGACATTATAAATGTTGGACAGGCTTGAGGGTGGCTTTCCCCATTTGCTTGTGTGAGTTAGGGAACGTTTTCCCATTGTGTGTGCTTGTGAATTTCGGGTCGGTTGGTGATTGTGAATCAATCTTGATGGATGAATTTGGTATGATAGATGACCCGAAAGGTTCCAAAAATTGTTGTGAAAGTACAAGGCCCGTTAGATTGGTGCTACCCACCCTATCTCTGTCGTTCTGTGCGAGTTTGTAAACCTAGAACGTATGTGATGTGATGAGCATAGGGGATGTGTTTCCCTAGTGCCTGTGAGCTAGCTTAGGGGTGATTCCCCACTGTGTTGAGCATAGGGGATGCGTTTCCCTGTTGCCTGTATGCTAGCTGAGGGGATGTGTTCCCTGGTTGCCTGTGTGGCTATCATGATGTGATGAGCATAAGGAATGCGTTCCTTATTGCCGATGAGCTAGCTTAGGGGTGATTCCCCACTGTGTTGAGCATAGGGGATGCGTTTCCCTGTTGCCTGTATGCTAGCTGAGGGGATGTGTTCCCTGGTTTCCTGTGTGGCTATCATGATGTGATGAGCATAAGGAATGCGTTCCTTATTGCCGATGAGCTAGCTTAGGGGTGATTCCCCACTGTGTTGAGCATAGGGATGTGTTTCCTATTGCCGTGTGCTAGCTGAGAGATGATTCCCCAGTATGGGAATGCGTTCCCTAGCGCCTGTGTGCTAGCTTAGGGGTGATTCCCCATTATGTTGAGCGTAGGAAATGCGTTCCCTAGCGCCTGTGTGCTAGCCTAGGGGTGATTTATCCATTGAGATGAGTGTGAGGGTTATTCTAACTGCTCTTACTCACACTCGTACTCAGATTTCAAATACTTTCTTCTGTTATTCTAAAAGTCCATTTAATCTTCCACAACATTCACTACTACCTGAAGTGGGCTACTTACTGAGTATGTTTATACTCATCCTTGCTACTTTGTTTGTTTTGCAGATTGTGCACATTCTCGGGGTGGATGACGCAGGCGACGACTTGACGAGACTATGGGGCTCCACCAAATTTCTTTTCTATGTTTAACTTTTAGTTTTGTTTCTTTGTTCCCTGTTGTTTGTCGGTCTGTAAAGTTTAAATATTCTTTAGCTTCGTGTGTCTAGTTAGAAGCTTTTAGATTTGTTTGTCTGTTAATTGAGCTCAGCATCATGTATCGTAGTTTGGAGGATGCTGAGTCTATTTCCTGAATCATAGAAGTGCTCGTATCTCTTTCCAGGTCGTTGTAAATTTTGGTTTTCTCCTAGTTACGCCGTCATGCTGCCGAAATTTCGGGCATGAGCGAGGTAACTAGGTCGTGCTTCCGCATTTAGAGAGTCGTAGGAATTCGGGTCGTTACAATTTATATGTTGATGTTCAATATGTGAATTATTATAAGTTAATTATCTCTTTCGTGTAAGCAGTAAATAAAAAATAAATAAAACTTCATTTCTCTTTCTAAAATCTTTCTAAATAAAGATTTCTTTTAGGCTTTTGATTCATAACTATTTCAAAAGCCAGTATCTCATATCCCTCTCTTATAGTACAACTATATTCGTACTAAAAAATTATATTTAAAGAAAATAAACCAATCAAGAAATAAAATTTAAAAACAATAGATGAGAAAAAAGATCATAGTAACATTCAACACGTCTGAATCTAAAAAAATATTGACTTAGTTTTTCGATATTTTTGAGATGTGTAATAGAGAGAAAGCACCAATTAATGGGATGAACAAAAGGAATAAGAACATGGAAATTGAAAAAAGATGATGACGGCTAAACACAAACAAAATTTTTTTTAAAAAAAAAAAGCAAAAAAGTTAAAAAGAAAACTTGAATTGTTGCCAATGCAATGAAAATCACAAAGCTTGAAGGAATTTACTTCAAGTTGATATTGGAATTGTACAAAACCTTAGATCCGAGAGGAATTGAAAAAAATGACAGACAAACGAATTGAAGAAAACAAAATAAATGGAAGGATACGATAGCCATTTCGAGAAATTCTTAAAAAAGTCGCCTGATTATTTAGGAAGCTAAAGTCAAAAGCTACTATTTATAGGAGATTTTGAAAATCAAAGAATTAAAAATGTCATTTTGTATAGATTTTTTAAAAAATCACAATTACGAAACATCCAAAACGGTTAAGATTTTTTCAAATCGTGTTTACGTGTTCCCACGACAATCCCAAACGTAGCCTTAATGTCAGTTAGGAAAAAAAACTAGTTTTCTTTGTTTAGTGTAGATCAAAGGCAAGACAAGTCAAAGAGTTTTCTCTTCTTATTTCTTATCCATTCAAATTAATGGAAGATAAAAGTTTTCTTAATTTTTAATCTAAATAAATAAGGTCTCATTTGATAACCATTTGGTTTTTGGTTTTTGAAAATTAAGCCTATAAATAATACTTCCACCTAAGAATTTCCTTGTTTTGTTATCTACTTTTTACATATGTTTTTAAAAACTAAGCCATATTTTTAAAAACTAAGCCATGTTTTTAAAAACTAAAAATTTTTTAGTTTTAAAACATGGCTTAGTTTTTGAAATTTGGTTAAGAATTTAAATGCTTCCTTAAGATAGATGAAAACCATTGTATAGAAATTGGAAAAATGCAAGCTTAATTTTCAAAAGCCAAAACTAAATGGTTATCAAACGAGGCATAAATGAACTTCAACAACCTTAATGAATTCTTATGAAAAATAACCTAAAGTAAATAGCTATAAGATTATAAAGAAGTCACCTCGATCATTCTGTATGCATATACGTTTTTTTACAAACTATTAGAAATAGTGCATCACGCTTAAACATGCTCTGAGATTTATATCTTAAACATGTGATCATTTTTCCCAACATTTTATTGCAAATGGGAAATTATTTAATGTTTCTCTCAAGTGAGCATAAGGAAACGTGCGAAAATAATATGTAAACAATTCTAGTAATGCAAAGTCGTTTCAGAAGCCATTTTCACTCTCAATCTCATGGCGGCTGAAGAACAAAAACCGAAAAAGAACCCTAATAAAATATATTGCTCTTTACTCGGTGGATTCTTATTGGCATTATAAATTAATCATGCAAATATCTATGAGAAAGGGGAGAATGCTTCTCATGAGAATTAATCTTTCCTTTCTTAAATAGACTTGATTAACTAAACTCTTTTGATCTTTTTTCGTCTCATTTCTAGGCTTCCATTTTTCTTTCTTTATACTTTTTTCAAGGCCTACCAAGACACAGAAAGTTGAACCAGGACATCAGCTTTCTTCTTCAACTACATCCTTTCATTGAAAAAGGATAGTTTTAAATAGTAAATTAAAATTAATACACTTTCAATATTACAAAAAATTGTCATAGAATAATTAATGAAACACACCAAAATCCATCCAGCAAAACACTCAAATAAAGTTTATAAGAGAATGTCTAAATTAAAATTCAAAAAAAAATATTTGGACCTAGCTAAAAACCAAGCAACTAAGAAAGTGATGAAACACAACATTAAGTTAAAACACTCAAATCCTCAATGAAAAAGAAGAGGAAAAAACCAGCTAATGCAACAAGTAGTATTAGTCCCGGGAAAAGTAGTTGTCTGTCTAAAACACAGTCATAGCTAACTGCAAGTTAGAAAAAGTACTATACAAACAAGCTCACCGGCCTAATCCATAATATTAGCTTCACATTCCATTTTAAGGTTTTTTTTCCCTCTCTTTTCTAAATCTTACCAAATATTTTGCAAGATCGTGTAAGTGGAAAATGAGATCAAAGCCAATTATTGATGTGATTTAGTTTACATCTAACTTTTGAGCCTAATGACAAAAGGCACACTATAGTGCTTGCCTCTTCAACGTCTGTGGAGATGTATACCCAAATCATATTTTTCACACATGTGCGCCCTCTCTTCCACTAAACACACAATAAAGAAGCTGTTGAATCCTCCACCATTTCCTATATAAGGGGTTCAATGGATTGATCCTAAGCATTCTCTCCATGGCTATTCCTAGAGTTTTGTGCCTTGGCTTTCTTCTCCTCGTGGGTTTAGGCTTAGCTTCGGCGGCCAGAACCCTTCTTGATTATGATCCTCGTACACGCCACTATGATTATGATCGCCCTAACCCAAGCGTAGGGTACGATCCTGACCATCGTGATGAATCCCATGATAATGTATATGGTGGAAGCTCTGATAGAGGATATGGAGTAAGAGGCTCTGCTCTTGGAGGTTCAGGATATGGAAGTGGTGGAGGAAGTGGTTCTGGATATGGAGGTCGAGGAGATCGAGGGGTCGAATATGGTAATGGTGGAGGTGCTGGATATGGAAGTGGTGGTGCAAGATATGGAGGTTTAGGAGGACATGGAGATGGTTACGGTAATAGCGATGGTCGGGGAGGATATGGGAATGGTTATGGCCCTTCCCTTGGAGGTGGAGGATACGGAAGTGGCACTGGATATGGAGGTGGAGTAGAGCATGGTGTTGGTTATGGTAGTGGTGGAGGCAATTCTGGATATGGCCAAGGAGGAGATCGTGATGTTGGCTATGGAAGTAGAGGAGGTGTTGGGTCTGGCAATGATTATGGAGGTTCCCGTGGATATGGTGCAGGAAAAGGAAGTGGTGGTGGAGCAGGTTATGGCTCAGGAGGAGGAGCCGGTGGAGGCTATGGAGGGGGACAGGGAGCAGGAAGCCGTGGTGGTGGCAGTGGAATTGGCTCTGGAAGTGGTTACGGTAGTGGAGGTGCACATGGAGGAGAATATGATAGTAGCAAAGGAAGTGGAGAGGAAGGAGGTTATGATGGTGGATATGCACTCAAAAATTCCATCTCAAAGGAGAATTAAAACCTTTTTTTAAGTGATTAACCCAATATTCATTGTGTCAACAAAAATAAAGAAATTGGGTCAGAGAATGTTGTTTCCTAAATCTATGTCGAAGCTGCTTTAATGAATGTGAAATTCAAATCCATGGTTCAATGATAAACAAATGTGGATTACATGTTTGTGGGGCAAATTGATTAGACCATACTTTATTTTGTCCATATTTACCCGATTTTTCCTACACATTTGGTATTAAATCAAGATAACGTTAATATTCTCTACCTGCTTAATACTATTGTCTTTCTTCAAAAATATTCTCAATTGAAAAAATCAATGAAAAAGAAAAAAAAATGGTCAATATTTATCCAATAAATATATGTCATGTCACTATTTAGTTAACAATGTTAATAGCAATAACTACCATAATTAATAAGGGATTATAGGGATGGAAATATATATATATATATATATATCCCAAATCAGACACAAAAGTTTTTCTTTTTTGTTTTTTTTAATTAAAATCGACACAAAAATTTTGAATTTATACAACATTGTGTTTAAGCTCAGATGCAATAATTTATCCGATTCTTCATCAAAAAACTTAAGCATTGTTCTATGCTTCTTATTAGTTCATAATTTGTTCATCCACCAAAACGTCAACCTCAAGATGTTTATGAGTTTGTCAATCTAAACATAACTCAAGATGTTTATGAGTTTGTCAATCTAAACATAACTCAACTGATTAAGGGATATGCCTTAGATCATCAGGGTAGAGGCTCAAATTCCCTCACAGCTCCCACTCTGTTGTTGAACTTTTATATATATATATATATATAAGGTAGAAAACCCTAGAAAAATGATGTAGAAAAGTAGAAATCTCTTATTGCAATCAGGAAATATCTTATTGCAATCAGTATCAATATCTATAAATTAGAAGGCTAAATATATGTGCTTTTTTTGTCCTAATGTTTGGATCGTATTTTTTCAATTTAGTCTATTATGTTAATTTTAATATTTTTTTTAAAATTTAGTTCCTCACCATTGATGAATGTTAAAATTGACTTATAATAAACTTACATGACATAATACTTAATGATTCGGCAAAAATTTAGAGGAAAAAGATTATCTAAAAGAGAGAGTTTCTAATTTCTGTTCCAAAATTTTAAGAAATTAGTAAAAATTTTGAGTTGTTTTTATCTTAAATTGCCTTTTGTTTTCTCCTATAAATTTATCAATGCCATCTATGTTTACAATCAACAAATTTTGACATTCACCAATATTTATGGACTAAATTGAAAATTTTTAAACAATAGGGACTTAACTAATTAAAAATAAATAAATACCCAAATATTGAAAAAAATATATCAATGGAATACTATGTAATCAAGGAATGCTCTCTGTATTTTGTGTAGAATGAAAACTGATCTAGAAAGAGTGAAAGAAAAACTAATTTCTTGAAGAACAATATTATTTTCTTAGCTTTGTACATTGTGGAAGATTCAAACTAATAAAGAAAGAGAATTGTGCACAAAAGGAGAGAGACCTAAGGAATTAAATTAATTCCTTATTTGTGTCAATTAGATTTTGACTGAATATGAATAAAGGAGACGTTGGGGCGCAATCAAGGCAATCGAAATTTTCCAAAGAAAGCATGGGAGCCGTTGACATGTAACCACATAGCAGATTTTTTTTTTTTTTTTTTTTTTTTTTTTTTTTTTTGTGATTTTGGGCTAATTGAAAATCAACCCAAATGTGCCATATTAGTTCGGTTGAATTGTACCAGAGACCACAATTGATTTATTCACTTTGCGTTAAGCTGGTTGGTTCGGTTTGCATATAGCGGGTGGTTCAATTTGTGTACAGCTTGCTTTATCATATTTCCTCAAACTAGAATGAGCTTCACGAATGCCAAGTTTGTTTCGAAGATCCTTGAAGACAGATTTGGTAAGCAGTTTTGTAAAAATGTCAGCCAGCTGTGAGTGTGACGGCACATAATGTGTTATAAGACTGCCTAGTGCCACCTTTTTCCCTTACAAAATGGTAGTCCATCTCAATGTGTTTCGTTCTTGCATGGAACACCGGATTGATGGTCATGTGGAGTGCACTCAAGTTGTCACAGAATAGTTGAGGTAGTTTGTTCAATTGGATCCCAATATCTTTGAATAAGAACGTGAGCCAAGTCAATTCGGCAGTAGTTGTTGCCATGGCTCGATATTCAGCTTCAAAGCTAGAACGTGCGACTATTGGTTGCTTCTTTGAGGCCCATGAAATGCAGTTGGATCCTAGAAACACGCAAAATCCCATGGTACTCCGTTGAGTATCAGGACAACCACCCCAATCTGCATCACAAAAGGCGTATAAGTTAAGAGAGCTATATCTGTAAAAGGATATACCGTAGTCGATTGTGCCCGTTAGGTATCTAAGGATTCGTTTGATGGCTTTGAGATCTTTGAGTTTTGGTTGTTGGAGATGTTGGCAAGCTTTGTTAACGGCATGTATGATGTCAGATCTTGTGAGAGTAAGATATTGTAGTGAACCAGCCATACATCTGTATTCTGATGCATCCACAAGGTCATTGTCATTTGGGCCGGCTACGACTAAGGTTGATAATGGTGTACTATATTGAGCAGCTTCAAGCATTTTGGCCTTATTAAGAAGGTCCTTGGTTTATTTTCCTTGTGTACGCATCATGCCAGTGGTGGTGTAGTGCACTTTGATTCTAAGGAAATAGTGTAACTAGGTCCTTTAGTGCAAACTCCAAACTCAGTTTGTGGATAAGTTGGTGCACGTCCTTTGAGTTGTTTCTTGTAAGGATCATATCGTCCACATAGATTAACATTAGTATCAATGTGAAGTTTTGTTTGAAAATAAATAAGGAAGCATCGGAGCGTGAGCAAACAAAGCCAATATGAAGTAAGAATTTTGATAGCCTTTCAAACCATGCCCGTGGAGCTTGTTTAAGCCCATAAAGTGGTGTTTTGAGTTTGCACACATGATGTGGCAATTGTGGATGTTCGAAGCCGGGGGGTTGTGCCATGAATACTTCTTCTTTCAGTATGCTATGAAGAAATGCATTCTTCACATCTAGTTGTCGTAGGGACCATCCAAATGTCATTGCGAGAGACAGTACTAAGCGAATGGTGGTTGGTTTCACCACAAGGCTAAAGGTTTCTTCAAAGTCTATTCCCTCAATTTGCGAGTAACCTTGTGCTACGAGGCGAGCTTTGAATCGTTTAATGGAACCATCTTCCTTGAATTTAGTCTTAAAGATCCACTTAGAACCAACAATGTTGGTGTTAGGTGGTCTTGGAACGAGCTCCCACGTATGATTAGCGTCTAATGCTTTCATCTCCTCTTCCATGGCCGCTTTCTAGTGGGGAATTTTCATTGCAGTCTTGAACCTTTTAGGTTCCATGTGTTGATGAGTGGCCACAAATGTTTGATTTTTTCTGACACTTTGTTTGGTTAGTGAGAGTACATGATCTAGGTGGGGATCATTGCGTAATTTTCTTCTCGTCACCATGTGATGGGTATTTGTACAATGATTGGTGTCTTGGCTTGTAGTTGTTGGACTACTATCTTGTGTACCTGCAAAAGAAAAGGGAAGATCAATGTATAGATTCTCACAGATATTGGGTAAGAAACCTACCTGTTCTATAGTCAAAGGTTGGCTAGTTTCTTTATATGACGTTGATAAGCCCGTGGATTGCTCAAAGTTTAAAGGTCTATCCTCAAGTTGAGCCGGCACCTGCTGTGTTGCATCTACTGGGCTTTGTGTGGATGGGTTCATGGCCCATGTGGGCAGATCATTCAATGGGCTATTTATTGCATGACTCTCCTCCATGAGCCGTGCAACTTGCTTATCCATGTGCCTCTCAGAATTTGGACATATTTCCTCAAGTTGGGCCACCATCTGTTGTGCATCGTTTGGCCTTTGATTGACTTGGGCTATGGCTCGAGTGGGCTGTTCATTTGACAACGGTTGTGGGGACCTTTCCTCAAGTTGGAACTAATCTTTCCTCAAGTTGCGCCACCTCATGTTGTGCACTGTCTGGGCTTTGAATGGATTGGGCCATGGGTTGCGTGGGCTCTATATTCAATGGGTTGGCTGCATGATTTTCCATCTGGTGTATTCCCAATTGTTGCTTGGAGGCAGTGTTGGTTATGGTGTCGTCAAGGAACTTGAAATTTCTATTGGCTAGATATTTTTCAGCTTGTGTATCTTCATTGAAATTCTTCTTTGATTTAATTTCCAGATCTGTAAAATCAGTAACAAACAAATGCTTGTCCTCATTTTGAGGTGTTAGTTTATGAGAGCTAAAAGGAAAAACATTCTTATCAAAAACCACATGTCTTGAAATGTAAACTTTGTTTGTTTTTGGATCTAGCCATCTAAATCCGTTATGGATGGGACTGTAGCCAATAAACATACAAGGATAGGTTCTTTTATCAAATTTATTTTTGCTATACATTCTCAAGTAGGGAAAACACAAACACCCAAAAGTTCTAATGTTGTTGTACATTGGTTCTTTTTCAAAAAGCATTGTGTAAGGGCTTCTCATATCAAGGATTTGAGTTGGCATTCGATTAATGAGATACACCGCGGTTAGGAAGGCATCTACCCAATATTTTGTAGGTGTTAGGGATTGATAAAGAAGAGTTAGACCAGTTTCAACTATGTGCCTGTGTTTTCTCTCTACTAGGCCATTTTTTTCAGATGTGTGGGGACAAGAGAATTGATGGTGAACACCACTACCTTCTAAGTGTCGTTTGAAAACTATAGATGTGAATTCTCCTCCTCCATCACTTTGAAAAATTTTAATTTTCTTTTTAAATTGATTTTCTACAAGTTTTTGAAATTTAATATAACACTCAAAAAATTCATATTTTCATTTAAGGGGGTAAAACCAAGTGTATTTTGAATAATCATCAACAAAAATAACGTAATATTTGTAATTTCGACATGAAGAAATTGGCGCCGGACCCCAAAGATCACAATGTATTTTATGCAAAGGAACTAAGGAAATGTTATTAGATAATTGAAAAGGTAAACGAAAACTCTTGCTCATTTGACAAGTAATGCAAATAGAATCTTTCTTCCAACTAGAGACATCTAACAATTGAGATTCATGAAGACACTTTAAAGCTTTATCATTCAAGTGCCCCATACGTTTATGCCAAATAGTGTAAGGAGCTTTATTCATGCTAGACATGGCCACATATGCAGAAAAAAGAGCTTTTTCGTGTTCTTCCAAAGCATATAGTCCCACAGTCTTATATCCCCTGCCCAATATCATTCCCTGTTTGTTCTTAATAACAAAAGTGTTAAGCCGTGAATGTAATAGAACAATCATTATCCTGAGTTAATTTACTAATAGACAATAGGTTCTTTTTCATATTAGGAACGACTAAAACATTTTTAAGTGCTAGTGTGCTATTGGTTGTGGGAATATGATACGAACCAATGTGAGATATATCTAAACTTTCTGCATTTCCTACATAAATTTTTTCTTTTCCATGATAGATAGTTTTGTAAGGAATTTTACCTGGATTGTTCACGATGTGAGATGTAGCTCCAGAGTCAGCATACATGTTGTAATCAACTTGCTCATTCAATGTAAGTGCTGCCAAGGCTTGTGGAATATCCTCTGATTGATATGCATGGTCAAATCGGTTCCAACATTCCAAGGCAGAGTGATTCATTTTACCATAGATCTGACAAACTACTCCTTTGTTTTATTGGAATAGGATGTTGTTTGGCTGTTGTCCTGGTTGGATCTCACGACGTCTGTGAAGATTTTGGTTTTGTGCACTACTAATTTGTGTATTGGAGGGAGTGTGAGTCATTTTCCCTTGCTGATAGCCTCTACCTCTTGAAGAGAAATTACGTCATCTTCCTCTCGATCGTCCTCGTTGGCTAAAAAATGCATGATTGTGATCGAGTTGGTTGGACTTTTCTTCTTCCATGTCGATTTGCAATTGTTGCTCATATGTTTTCAGAGCCAAAACAAATTGATTATAAGTTGGGTAAGGGGCTTTAGATAACATAACAGTCCGAAACTCTTTATACTTACCTCCGAGGCCTCGTGCAAGATGAAACATCTTTGTAGTATCATCCACAGGCCTTTTTATTGTCGCTAATTTATCACAAATGCCCTTGAATTTCTTTAGAAATTCATCCAAGCTTTGGCTTCCTTTCTTCATGCTCACCAATGTCTCATTCAAGTGGATTTCATTTTCCTTGGTTAAGGTCAGGAGTTGTTCCTCAAGAGAATTCCAAACTTGATGAGCATTGTCTGTTCCTTCAATGGTTGCAAGAACTTCCTCAGTAATGGTTTCCAGCAGCCATGAGGTAAGCAATCCGTCATTATTTAGCCATTTTGCATAGCATGAATTGATTGATGTTTTCCCTTCCTCTTCCTGGAGTTGTTTTGCATGTGGGTTGTGTTCGAGTAAGTGATCTTCTACACCCAAGTTACGAACTAGGGGTAGTATTTGCGATCTCCACAACAAGTAATTTGAGTGGGTGAGCTTGATAGAGACCAAGCTGGAGCATTGATGAAAAAGTTGGATTGTAAGATCCGATTCAACCTTAGCCATAGGAATTGTTGTCACGTTTTCAGCTTTGGTGAAATCCTTTTGTGCACATTGCTCTAATACCATGAAAAAAATATATCAATGGAATACTGTGTAATCAAGGAATGCTGTCTGTATTTTGTGTAGAATGAAAACTGATGTAGAAAGAGTGAAAGAAAAACTAATTTCTTGAAGAACAATATTATTTTCTTAGCTTGTACATTATGGAAGATTCAAACTAATAAAGAAAGGGAATTGTGCACAAAAGGAAAGAGGCCTAAGGAATTAAATTAATTCCTTATTTGTGTCAATTAGATTTTGACTGAATATGAATAAGGAGGGAAACGTTGGGGCGCAATCAAGGCAATCGAAATTTTCCAAAGAAAGGATGGGAGTCGTTGGCATGTAACCACATAGCATTTTTTTTTTTTTTTTTTTTTTTTTGTGATTTTGGGCTAATTGAAAATCAACCCAAATGTGTCATATTAGTTCGGTTGAATTGTACCAGGGACCACAATTGATTGATTCACTTTGGGTTAAGCTGGTTGGTTCGGTTTGCATATAGCGGGTGGTTCAATTTGTGTACAACTTGCTTTATCACATATTAAGATTACATGGGGTTCCATCACAAAACCAATTGGCAAAGAGAGGAGTAGCTCATATATCTTATAAATTGTGAGATCTCTCTACATTTTTCCAATGTGGGATTCTCAACATGCCCCCTCAAGATGGTGCCTCTTTGGGTTCACCATTCTTGGATCGGATCCCAATTTTAATTTTTGGACCGAATACCCGTTTGTATTTAATGGGCTATGATACCAGATTAAGATTACATGGGGTTCCATCAATGAACTTTTGACTGATTCAAGAAGTAGACAATTATTTTTTAGGCCACGCACGCACGCACACGTTTTAATTTTTCATTTTTTCAATTTAGTCTCTATTGTTTACTATGTTTCATTATAGTCCCTTATGTATTAGCAATTACGTTTTAATCTTTCATTTTTCAATTTAGTCCCTATTGTTTACTATGTTTCACTATAGTCCTTTATGTATTAGTATTTTTTAATTTAGTCTCTCATCGTGTTAAAATTGGTTGGTTAAATTACTTAATGAATTGGCATAAATTTAAATGAGAAAAAAAATGTCATTCAAGAGAAGAAAAAGACTTGAAATTACAACCAATTTCTTAGAATTTTGAAAGACTAATTAGAAACTTTCCTCTATTAGATGAACTTTTTCCTCCTCTAAATTTCAACATATTAAATAGGTATTATGTTGTGTAAGTTTATCATCAAAAAATATTTAGCATTCACCTATGGTGAAGAAGTAGATTAAAAAAAATGTTTAAACAAACAAAATAATTCACACATTTTAGAAAATAAGGTCCAAATTGAAAAACACTCAAATCTTAGAGACTAAATCATATGTTTCAAGATATATTTTATCTAATTTGTAAAATACATAACAATGGTTTGAGAATATATCATTCAGATCTAAATGGTCTCTCATATTTATAGTCAACCTACATATAGTTTAATTGGTTGAGGCATATATCTTCAACGACTAAGAGGTCAAAGGTTCGAATTTTCTCCACTTTATGTTATTGGATCAGTGATTTAATTTTCCAACAGAGAAATTATTTAATGTTTCCTTTTTTTAATGAGAAATTATTTATTTAATGTTTCTCTCAAGAGAGGAATTATGAGTGGGAACATGCATAAATGCTATGTAAAGGGATAAAGTAATGCAAAGCCATTTCATCTCAATTATCTCATGTCGGCTGAAGTAGAAACAAGAGAAAAAGAGGCCTAATAAAATATGCTCTCTACTTAGTGGATTTTTATAGGCATCATAAATTAATCCTAGAAATAAATCTGACAAAGGAAGCATGTTGTCAAAAAAATTGAACATTATTCTAAAGTCTTTTCTATTTTCTGTTAAAGAGTTTTTAGAGTGCATAATTGAATTATGAAATCTGAAGTTAATTTGTCTATGGAGTTAATAAATCTGTGTTTGAAATATAAAGTTGTTTAATATAAATTAAGAAGTTTGTATTTGAAGTGAAAATTTATTTAACTTAAAGTTATTAAGTCGAAGGTTTCTGGTGCATATTTTTTTTAACCTGAAGTTCTGAAGTCTGATTTTCTGCTGATTGTTTTTATTTTCTTAACTTTTTGTTCAACTATTTAATTAGGCATATATTTGCCTAAATTTTTAACATTCAATTGAAATGTCAACTTAAAAACTTCACAAATATTTTATAATTTCTACATGTAACATTTGTACTTAAGGTAGACAAATAGTTTTGTTTGTACGTTAGACTATTGATATAATAAAATTTACCATAATCCATCAGCTTAAGCTGTTGGGTTGATTGGTGCTTTAACATGGTATCAAACCTCCCCAATTAATATTGATTTCTACTTGTTAGGCCTCTTACAAATTTCCAAGCCCACAAGTGAAGGAGAGTGTTAGAGTGTTAATATAATTAAAATTGTCATAATCTATCAGCTTAAGCTTTTAGGTTAATTGGTGAATTAACATAGTTTTGAGATGGAACTCCATGTTCATCAAATATGGTATTAGAGTCCATGAAATGGTGAATCCAAAGAGGAACCATCCACCCCATGTTTATCTAATATTTATTTCATTCCAACAAGAAAATTACAGTATGTTTTTAACATCAGTGGAATATATGAGGGGAATATGAACAAAAAAATAAGTAGGCCAACAAGGGCCTACAAACATGGTTCATAAAAAAAATTTGAATGTCCAACAAAGGGCCACATCTATGTTCCATACAATATCCAAAAAAAAAAAAAAATGGTTGATTCAAATAAAAGGGTTGATAGATACACTTTAGCCACAAGTGGTGGCTACATGAATACTTTTTTCTAAACTCAGTCCAACTCTTCTCCTCTTCTCTATATGCTTTTTCTTCCTAATCAAACAATCTCAACAAACAGCAACAAAGTTTGATTGGTTGAACCTCCAAAAAAGTGTTTTTCAAAAATGCATTTTATTTTAAACATTTTTTTATAAAAATAGTTTTAAATTAAAACACTCATATGTTTGGTTATATTTTCTAAAAAGTGTTTTTATACAAAGTTTATTTGGTTTACTTTATACTCAAAATGCTTTTAATAATGTCAAATTACCATAAAGAACGACTCTTATTAAAATACTATGATCAGCTGACCACAACCAAAAAGGTCGTCAGAGTGCCATCGGTAGCTGGAAATTGTCATCGGTGGTAATCGCCTGAAGTTTGGCAGTCGCCAATCGCCAGATAAGGTCAATAGTGGTGGATCCCAGTTGTCGGATATGGTCACTGGTGATTATCGTCAGTCATTGGAGAAGTGAGAGTGAGAGAGGGAACAAAAACGCATGAGAAAATAGTGTTACTGTTCTGAAGCCCACTGAATTGGTAAATTAAAACAGTGATAAAATATGCTAATGGGCCAAACATTGGGTTCGCTTAAAAACTCAACCCAACTCGACTAGCCAAACGGCCCTTAATGAGGTAAGAAATTAGGTTGGGTATCCAATGGGAAAAAGTATTTATTTTAAATTTTAATTTTGAATTTTGAATTTAATGAAATTAATAAAATACACACTATTCAAACCAATAAAGCACCAAAAATCAAGTCATCACTACCTTCAAAAAGAAAAAAGAAAAAAAAAAGCATGTCATTATAATATGTTGTGGGTGAAATTGGACTAAAGAGGTAAACCCGAATTACAAGAGAATCTTGCAAGATAAGATCATCATTTTCAAATCCAATTCCTAAATAGAAAGGGAAACCTTTTATATCCTTATCTAAAAAGGAATATGGAAAACAAATATCCTATAAATACGTCATTATGACTTAAAGAAATGGAGTTCAACTTCAACCCTCATTCTCTAAATTTTAGTTTGTTACACCCAAATTCTCCTTGCTAACTTAAGCATTGGAGTTAGTGTGGCAAATGTCACATCAGTGCCTAGCTTTTTCTCTTTTGCAAGTCACCTCTTTCTCCCAAATTACAAATTCACTGAGTTGTCACGTGGAGGTCAGGTGAGATTCTCCTGTCCAAAAGTTAGCAACAACATAATACATTAAACCTTACTATAGAAAGAACAAACTTGAGACCTGACTACAAAATTAAGGAACTAAAGATTTATTTGGTAACATTTGTATTTCTCCATTCTCAAAAGCGTTCCAAAAATTGTGTACAATGGAAATAGAAAAATTATTTTCGCAACTTCCTTCCAATAATTTAATTTGGTTCTTAAATTCTATAGGTCATAAACTTTCCATTTCTTCTAATTTTAAGAGCACGTGACAGCGAATATATAAATGGTAGAGGAACCACTAATGGTTATAAAGGTAGAGAGTAAGCGGCCATGGTGGTAGTAGTAGAATTTGATAGGAATGAACACTTTATCCCGCAGTTGAAGCATTGGATCGTCTTTGATTTTACTTAGAATTAAACAAAAACTAAAATTAAGCAATAAATACCTTTGTATATTATTGAGATATTTATACAGTGTCTTTAATCTTCTTGCTCCAACTCCAACGAGGTTGAAACTCCAATTCCATAAAAGCATACTTGTTATGACTTGAACACAAGACCAAGGCTTATGGGAGCCTCTTGAAAGAAAATTCACAAGGCATTGGAGAGGAAGAGATCTAGAGAGAACTCTCTAATTCTCTATTGAGAAGATGTGTGTTATAATAGCTCAACCCAAAGGTCCTATTTATAGAGGCTTGGGAAAATTTTTTGTCATAATTAAATAATATATATTTTAATATCTAATATATTAAAATACATATATTTAATCTATTCGAATCTTATTCAAATCTTTTAAATTCTCGTACGATATTTATCTCTTTATTGGAATCTTATTCAAATTTTATAAATATCTTTTCCTCAATGTATCTAATATACATTAATTATTTTAATCTTTAATATATCAAATACAATAAATATATTTTTTCTCTTTTAAATTTCATATATTTAATATATTAAATATTAATTTTAACATTTCAAATTAAATATTAATTTTAACATTTCAATTTTTTTCTTTCAATTAAATTGATCTTTTAGTGTTACTATGAACTAGCAATGGGACCTTGGGGACCTATAGATTATAACCTCCAATCATATAAAAATAATTAATTAAACTGTTTAATTAATCAATTTTTATTCATTAATTTTAAGCCACTCCACTATAGACCTAGAGCTGCACTCTTATCCACTGTAGGAAAAGTTGTGTCCATGGATATAACCATTACATGCAAGTCGATCCTTCACGAGTTGTTTGTAATTACAGCTGGGTCAAAAGTTCGTTTTACCCCTGTAATTACATCTTGCACCTTAAGTACCACTGATCCTCAAATGAACAATTTGTTTATGATCCAACCATAAACTAAGTCCCTCTCGAGCCAGTGAGAGGGTGGGGCCCATTGTTAAAAGTCTCGAAATCAGCACTTAAAGGAACTACTCATCTACTTACCCTAAATGGGAAGGAGTGAATTTCATCCTGTAAGATTATGTTCCTACTCTCTATTTGGTCAAGTCCCCAAAATGGTGGGCTTTATTGAATCAGCTACAAAATCCACTCTCACTCATGCAAATCAAAGGACATGCCCTCACAGGCAGAAGTTCATAACTCACTCAAGATTAAGATTGAGTCGCATATGATCATCCTGATGAAATATTAATATTCTTAATTAACGGATTTATAAGGATGGATTAAATATTTTGTGATCCGGTCTTATACAAACTCATTGTATAAGATACTCTCACTCACATGTCTTCACATGAATGACTTGGATTATATCATTTGTAACTATTACAAAGTGGGTCATATAAATAGTGTTATCAAGATAAGGCACTCAACATTATCCATATACTATGACCTTTTAGGTTATTTCTTGAATATGATCATCGAGATGTCAACCACATACTGTTCAAGATTACACTAATAACCTTTAATTTTTCATATAATAGATAATATTATATTGTAAATAAAATAATCAAAATTATTATTAATTATTAAATAAATCATTAATTATGAGTCTTTATGACATAAATCTCAACAGAATTGGTTCTGAAGGTAATTACAGCGGTGGAGTTGAACATAGAATGACAAAAAAGTGGTCAATATAATATGAGCATATCTCAACCATAAGGTCAAATGTTGGAATTTCCACTTTGCATATTGTTAAACTAAAAATAAAAGAAATTATTAAAAAAAAAAAGGATATTCCAAAAAAAAGTGTACCCTTTACAAAAGATACCAATAGAAAAATTAACCTAATTGAAATCTCTTATCAAAGCTCGACAAGAAAACAATGCGATTATATCTTACATCTATAAATAAACAACCGTTTCACTTGCTTTCTTATAATTTAACAAATTTAACATCAGTTAGAAAAAAAAAAATCAGAATTTCTTTTTGTTTAGTATAGGTCAAAAGACAAGTCAAAGTTTTCTCTCTTCTTATTTAGATATTTTTTCTTGATTCAAATTAATCAAAGACAAAAGTTTTCTTAATTTCTAATCTAAATAACTATTAAAATAAAGGAACTTCAACAACCAAATAGCCCAGAGTAAATAACTGTAAGATTAAAAAAAATATTACCTCGACCATTGTGTTTGCATATACGTATTTTTATAAACTATTCGAAATAGTGCATCACACTAATGGCTCAAACATGCTTTGAGAATTATATCTTTAAAATGTGATCATTTTTTCCACCATTGTCTAGCAAATGGGAAATTATTTAATGTTTCTCCAAGTGGGAATTAGGGAAACATGCATATATAACATGTAAAAAATTTTAGTAATGCATGGTTCAATGATAAACAAATGTGGATTACATGCTTGTGGGGCAAATTGAGTTAGACCATACTTTATTTTGTCCATATTTACCCGATTTTTCCTACACATTTGGTATTAAATCAAGATAACGTTAATATTCTCTACCTGCTTAATAATATTGGGTCTTTCTTCAAAATGTTCTCAATTGAAAAAATCAACGAAAAAAAATCCAGTCAAAATTTATCCAATAAATATATGTCATGCCACTATTTAGTTAACAATGTTAATCGCAATAACTACCCTAATTAATAAGGGATTATAGGGATGGAAAAATATATATATATCCCATATCATACACAAAAGTTTTTCTTTTACTTTTTTTAAAATTAAAATCGACACAAAAATTTTGAATTTTCAACATTGTCTTAAAGCTCGGATGCAATAATTTGTCCGATTCTTCATCAAAAAACTTGAGCATTGTTCTATGCTTGTTATTAGTTCATATATTGTCCATCCACCAAAACGCCAACCTCAAGATATTTATAAGTTTGTCAATTTAAATATAACTCAACTAGTTAAGGGATATACATTTGATCAAGAGGGTAGAGGTTCGAATTCCGTCACTCTCACTTTGTTGTTGGACGTATATATATATAAAAGGTAGAACACCCTACAAAAATGATGCGGAAAAGTAGAAATATCTTATTGCAATCGTATCAATATATAATTAGAAGGGTAAATATATGTGCTTTTTTTGTCCTAATGTTTGGGTCGTATTTTTTCAATTTAGTTCATTGTGTTAATTTTAATATATTTTTTTAAAATTTAGTTCCTCACCATTGATGAATGTTAAAATTGGCTTATAATAAACTTACATGACATAATACTTAATTATTCGAAAAAAAATTAGATGAAACAGATTATCTAAGAGAGAGTTTCTAATTTCTCTTCCAAAATTTTAAGAAATTAGTAGAAATTTTGAGTTTTCTTATCTAAAATTGCCTTTTGTTTTCTCCTATAAATTTATCTATGCCATCATGTTTACAATCAACAAATTTTGGCATTCACCTATGTTTAGGGACTAAATTGAAAATTTTTAAACAATAGGGACTTTGCTAATTAAAAATAAATAAATACCCAAATATTACGCAAAAAAAACATATATTTAGGCAATTAATGAACTTTTGACTGATTAAAGAAGTAGACAATTATTTTTTAGGCCGCACACGTGCGCACGCACACACACGTTTTAATCTTTTATTTTTCCATTTAGTCCCTATTGTTTACTATGTTTCATTATAGTCTCTTATGTATTAGCAATTACATTTTAATCTTTAATTTTTCAATTTAGTCCCTATTGTTTACTATGTTTCATTATAGTCCCTTATTTATTAGCATTTTTTAATTTAGTCCCTCACCATGTTAAAATTGGTTGGTTAAATTACTTAATGAATTGACATAAATTTAAATGAGAAAAAAAGTCATCCAAGAGAAGAAAAAGACTTGCAATTGCAACCAATTTTTTAGAATTTTGAAAGACTAATTAGAGACTTTCCTCTATTAGATGAACATTTTCCTCCTCTAAATTTCAACATATTAAATAGGTATTATGTTGTGTAAGTTCATCATCAAAAAAAATTTAACATTCATCTAAGATTGAAGAGCAAATTAAAAAAAAAATTAAAACAAACAAAATAATTGAAACGTTTTAGAAAATAAGGTCCAAATTGAAAAACACTCAAATCTTAGAGACTAAACCATATGTTTCAAGATATATTTATCTAATTTGTAAAATACATAACAATGGTTTGATAATATATCATTCACATTTAAATGGTCTCTCATATTTATAGTCAATCTAAACATAATTTAACTGGTTAAGACATATACCTTCGACGACTAAGAGGTCAGAGGTTCGAATTTCCTTCACTTATGTTACTAAATCACTGTGAGATTTATATTCTCAAAAAGGGATTAATTATCCAACAGGGAAATTATTTAATGTTTCCTTTTTTTTAATGGGAAATTACTTATTTAATGTTTCTCTCGATGGGAAATTACTTATTTAATGTTTCTCTCGAGTGGGGGATTATGGGTGGGAACATGCATAAATGCTATGTAAAGGGATACAGTAATGCAAAGCCATTTCATCTCAATTATCTCATGTCGGCTGAAGTAGAAACAAGAGAAAAAAAGGCCTAATAAAATATGCTCTCTACTTAGTGGATTTTTATAGGCATCATAAATTAATCCTAGAAATATATCTGACAAAGGAAGCATGTTGTCAAGAGAATTGAACATTATTCTAAAGTCTTTTCTATTTTCTCTTAAAGAGTTTTTAGAGTGCATAATTGAATTATGAAATCTGAAGTTAATTTGTCAATGGAGTTAATAAATTTGTGTTTGAAGTGTAGAGTTGTTTAATTTAAACTAAGAAGTTTGTATTTGAAGTGCAAAATTATTTAACTTAGAGTTATTAAGTCGAAGGTTTTTGGTGCATATTTTTTTTAACTTGAAGTTCTGAAGTCTGATTTTCTGCTGATTGTTTTTATTTTCTTAACTTTTTGTTCAACTATTTAATTAGGCATATATTTGCCTAAATTTTTAACATTCAATTGAAATGTCAACTTAAAAACTTCACAAATATTTTACAATTTCTACATGTAACATTTGTACTTAAGGTAGACAAATAGTTTTGTTTGTACATTAGACTATTGATATAACAAAATTTACCATAATCCATCAGCTTAAGCTGTTGGGTTGATTGGTGATTTAACATGGTATCAAACCTCCCCAATTAATATTGATTTCTACTTGTTGGGCCTCTTACAAATTTTTAAGCCCACAAGTGAAGGAGAGTATTAGAGTGTTGATATAATTAAATTTACCATAATCCATCAGCTTAATCTTTTAGGTTAATTGGTGATTTAACATCGTTTTGAGATGGAAATCCATGTTCATCAAATATGGTATTAGAGTCCATGAAACCTAAATGGGTATTCGATCTATAAAATAGGATCCGACCCAAGAATGGTGAACCCAAAGAGGAACCATCTACCCCATGTTTATCTAATATTTATTTCATACCAACAAGAAAATTATAGTATGCTTTTACATCAGTGGAATATATGAGGGGAATATGCACAAAAAATAAGTAGGCCAATAAGGGCCTACAAACATGGTTCACAAAAAAATTTTGAATGTCCAACAGAGGGCCACATCTATGTTCCATACAATATCCAAAAAAAAAAAAATGGTTGATTCAAATAAAAGGGTTGATAGATACTTTAGCCACAAGTGGTGGCTACATGAATAATTTTTTCTAAACTTAGTCCAACTCTTCTCCTCTTCTCTATCTGCTTTTTCTTCCTAATCAAACAATCTTAACAAACAGCAACAAAGTTTGATTAGTTGAACCTCTAAAAAAGTGTTTTTCAAAAATGCAATTTATTTTAAACATTTTTTTATAAAAATAGTTTAAAATTAAAACACTCATATGTTTAGTTATATTTTCTAAAAAGTGTATTTATACAAAGTTTGTTTGGTTTATTTTATACTCAAAATGCTTTTAATAATGTCAAATTACCATAAAGAATGACTATTATTAAAACACCATGACTGGCTGACCATAACTTAAAGGGTCGTCAAAGTGTCGTCGATCGCCGGAAATTGTCGTCAGTGGTAATCGCCTAAAGTTTGGAAGTTGTCAATCGCCAGAAAAGGTCACCAGCAGTGGATGTCGGTTGTCGGATATGCTCACTGGTGATTGTCGTCAGTCATCAGAGAAGGTAGCCAATAGTGGTCGTCGATTGCTGGATATGATTGTCGGTCGCCGACGGTGGCCACCGGTCATCGGAGAAGTGAGGGTGAGAGAGGGAACGAAAATGCATGAGAAAATAGGGTTACTGTTCCGAACCCCACTGAGTTGGTAAATTAAAATAGTGATAAAATATGTTAATGGGCCAAACATTGGGTTCGCTTAAAAATCCAACCCAACTCGACTAGCCAAACAGCCTTTAATGAGGTAAGAAATTAGGTTGGGTATCCAATGGGAAAAAGTATTTATTTTAAATTTTAATTTTGAATTTTGAATTTAATGAAATTAATAAAATACACACTATTCAAACCAATAAAACACCAAAAATCAAGTCATTACTACCTTTCAAAAAAAAAAAGAAGCAAGTCATTATAATACATTAAACCTTACTATTGAAAGAACAAACTTGAGCCCTGACTACAAAACTAAAGAACTAAAGATTTATTTGGTAACGTTTGTATTTTTCCATTCTCAAAAGCATTCCAAAAATTGTATAAATTAGAAATGGCAAAATTATTGTCGCAACTTCCTTCCAATAATTTAATTTGGTTCTTAAATTTTATAGGTCATAAACTTTCTATTTCTTTTAATTTTAGGAAGAGCATGTGACAGCGAATATAGAAATGGTAGTGAAATCACGAATGATTATGAAGGTAGTAGGGAGTAAGAGGCCATGATGATATGGTAGTAGAATTTGATAGGAATGAACATTTCATCCCGCAGTGGAAACATTAGATCGTCTTTGATTTTCCTTAGAATTAAACAAATACTAAGGTTAAGCAATAAATACCTTTGTATATGTTGATCCATACAATTCACCAAGTTAGAAAAACAGAAAGTAAAGGAGAGAAGAACAAGAATTGACACAGCAGTTTATAGTGGTTCGACATTTGTCTACATCCACTTTTCGAATCAAGGAGAGTGCTTATTATTTTGCCACGAACAAATACAGAGGATTAACACATATAAATGGAGCACCCACCATCCATATTTAAGGGCCTCAACATAATTCTCAAGCCCAATAACAAGTCTGTTAAGACTTCTAACAAACTCTAACTTTTACCCATAGTAACTGAATGGTAAAAGTAAATATTACAATATGTGAGTCAAACCATAGAGTCAACAAATCAACTTCTCGATGAAACATATGTAGCAGTCAAATAATAACTCCCTTTCTCTAATTCTCATCAAACTGATATGTTGAAAAATTATCCAACACCTAACTTCAGCAACTCACAAAGGTAGTCAAACCTATTTCCAGAAAGAACCTTCGTCATAATATCTGTTGGATTATGTGAGGTGCTGATTTTAGATAGGTGAAGCTTTCCTTCTTGAAGAATTTCACGAACATAATGAAATCTAAAGTCAATGTGCTTGGTACGATCATGATAAGCAGGATTTTTAGATAATGCCAAAACACTTTGACTATTACAATTAATTTGAACAAAACAAGATGAAGAAATCATTTTAGAAATAAGGCCTTTAAGCCATATTGCCTCTTTTATAGATTCAGCAAAGGGCGATATATTCAGACTCTGTTGAAGAAAGTGCAACAACACTCTGAAGAGTGGATCGCTAGCTAATCACATTACCAAATAGAGTAAAAATATAACTTGTCATTGATCGCCGACGATCCAAATCCGTTGCATAATCAGAGTTTACAAAATCAATCAAACCATCATAATCATCTGCTGATCTAGTGTTCAATAAACCCTTCGAAACTGTACCTTTTATATACCTCAGTGTACCCATTTTGCTGCCTCCCAATGTGTTGTACCTGGATTACTCATAAACCAACTAATAACACTCATTGAGTAGGCTAAATCAAGACGACAACAAATTATAGTATACATGATACTTCCTAGAAGACTAGCATAAGGTACTGTTTTCGTATTCTCAATCTCAATAGAAGGTGATTGTGAATAAGAGAGTTTAAAATGATTTGCCAAAGGAGTTTTAACAGATTTACAACTTTCCATTTGAAAACGCTTCAACACATTATTCAAGTAATTTGATGGAGAAATATACAATGAACCCCTTTGCCTGTCTCTAGTCAATTCTATTCCCAAAATCCTCTATGCATTGTCCAAATCTTTCATTTCAAAATTACCACAAAGCTGTTTTTTAAGTTTCTGAATCTCTTGTACATTATTTGAAGCAATCAATATGTTATCAACATACAACAATAGCCAAATTGTAGTACTAGAGTCAACAATCTTTATATAAACACAACTATCAAATGAGTTTTTAACAAAACCATTAGAGGTAATGAAAGTATCAAAACACGTATTCCATTGCCTTGAGGACCATTTAAGTCCATAAATGGACTTTTGCAAATTACAGACTAAATGTTCTTTGTCAGTTTCAATATATCCAGGTGATTGTTTCATATATGTCTTCATCCAAGGCTCCATACAAGAATGTTGTTGTTACGTCCATTTGTTCAAGTTCTAAATCAAAATGAACAGCCATGGATAAAAGAACTCTAATAGAAGAGTGTCTAACAACTGGAGAGAAAACTTCATCATAATCAATGCCCTCCTCTTGTGTGAAACCTTTGGCTACTAAATGAGCCTTGAATTGAGGCTGCTCAAAACCCTTAAGCCTTGGTTTGACCCTAAAAATCCATTTACAATCAACAAGTTTCTAATTTTTAGGTCTTGGAACCAAGGTCCAAATGTTATTTCTATAAAGGGAATCCATTTCTCTATTCATAGCTTCAATCCAATGTTGTGAATTAATGGAGTTAATAGCCTTTTTATACGAATTGGGTTCAAGTAATGTGCTTTCCTCAAAACAATTGAAAGCATAACCCACAAAATCAACTTCTTCATATCTATTGGGAGGTCTAATTATTCTTCTCACTCTATCTTTAGTTAATTGGTAACCGATTTGAGTGTTATGTTCTAATGGAGCTGAGGATGATATATCACCCTCTTGAGATGAAGCTTCTATTTGTTCGAATTGAACAATATAAGGTTCAAGTTCACTAGGAGAAGGTTCAGCAAAAGAACTTCTAATTTCATTTCTATGAGTGTCAAATTCAGTTCCTTGGAGTTCAATTTCAAAAGCTTTAGTATCAGTTTTGATTGTAGAGTTTGTTTGTTGAGTATCTTTCCAAGGCATTACATTCTCATTGAAGGTAACATCTCTACTAACAAAACATCTATTTACTCTAGCTTCAAGAGACCATAATTTGTGTCCATGGATATAGCCATTACATGCAATTTGATCCTTCACGAGTTGTTCATAATTACAGCTGGGTCAAAAGTCCATTTTACCCCTGTAATTACTTCTTGCACCTTAAGTACCATTGATCCTCTAATGAACAATTTGTTTATGATCCAACCATAAACTAAGTCCTCTTGAGCTAGTGAGAGGATGGGGCCCATTGTTCAAAGTCTCGAAATCAGCACTTAAAGGAACTACTCATCTACTTATCCTATATGGGAATGAGTGAATTCCATCTTGTAATATTATGTTCCCAGCTCCCTATTTGGTTAAGTCCCCAAAATGGCGAGTCTTATTGAATCGGCTATAAAAGTCACTCTCACCCATGCAAATCAAAGAACAAGCCCTCATAGGCAGGAGTTAATAACTCACTCAAGATTAAGATCAAGTCACAAATGATCATCCTAATGAAATATTAATCATCTCAATTAACGAATTTATAAAGAGAGATTAAATATTTCGTGGTCCAGTCTTATACAAACTCATTGTATAAGATACCCCCACTCACATGTCTCCACATGAACGATTTGGATCACATCATTTGTAACTATTACAAAGTGAATCATATCAATAGTGTTATCAAAATAAGACACATAACCTTATCCATATACTATGACCCTTTAGGTTATTTCTTGAACATGATCTTCCCGTATGTCAACCACATATTGTTCAAGATTACACTAATTACCTTGAATTTTTCATATAATGGATAATATTATATTGTAAATAAAATAATCAAAATTATTATTCATTATTAAATAAATCATTAATTGTGAGGCTTTAGGGCATAAATATCAACAGAATTGGCTCTAAAGGTTATTACAGCGGTGGAGTTGGACATAGAATGACAAAAAAGTTGTCAATATAATCTGAGCATATCTCAACTGGTTGAAACATTAAAAACTCAACTAGAATGTCAAATGTTCGAATTTCCACTTTGCATATTGTTAAACTAAAAATAAAAATAAAAACTCGAGAAGGATATCCCAAAAAAAACATGTACCCTTTACAAAAGATGCCAATAGAAATATTAACCTAATTGAAATCTCTTATCAAAGCTCGACAAGAAAACAATGCGATTATATCTTACCTCTATAAATAAACAACCGTTTCACTTGCTTTCTTATAATTTAACAAATTTAACATCAGTTAGAAAAAAAAATGAGAATTTCTTTTTGTTTAGTATAGGTCAAAAGACAAGTCAAAGTTTTCTATTCTTATTTAGATATTTTCTATTGATTCAAATTAAAGAAAGACAAAAGTTTTCTTAATTTCTAATCTAAACAACTATTAAAATAAATGAACTTCAACAACCTTAATGAATTACTATGGAAAATAGCCCAGAGTAAATAACTGTAAGAGTAAAAAAAATATTACCTCGACCATTCTATTTGCATATACGTATTTTTACAAACTATTCGAAATAGTGCATCACACTAATGGCTCAAACATGCTTTGAGAATTATATCATTAAAATGTGATCACTTTTTCCACCATTGTTTAGCAAATGGGAAATTATTTAGGGGGCGTTTGGCGTGCTGAGTTGAGTTGGGTTGGGCAGAGTTGAGTTGAGTTAGGCAGAGTTAGTTTGTCAGTGAGTTCATAAGTCTGTGTTTGGGGTGCAGAGTTGAGTTGAGTTGTCTGGGTATCTGATGCAGTTTTTTGTAACCCGAAGTAGACTGATTTTTAGTTGATTGTTTTTGTTTCTTTTATTTTTATTTTTTCCAATCATTCATCTAGAAACATATTTTCCCAACTTTTCAACACTGAATTCAGATGTCTACTTAAAAAAAACAATATATTTCAACATTGATATTTTTTTAAAAACATCATTATTTATCTTTCTTTTTTTAGAAATTGATTTCTTCCAAACTATAGGCAATGTAGCCTTGATTTCTCTTTTTTCTACACATTGAACTTCTTTCAATTTATAGAAATCAAATGTTGCATTCTTTATCACAACAAATAGCAATTGATGAATGGAAAAAAGGCAATGTACCTGTATTTTTTTTTTCTTTAAACACAAATTGAACTTCTATCAAAATATAGAAATCTAAGATTTCATTTTCTAAACACACATTGAACTTCTTGAAACTTACAAATGAGGACCTTATTTTGACATTTTCAATTACTAATAGAGTCTTCATTATTAGGGAGTTTTTTTTTAAAAAAAAAAAAAACACATTGACCATTACGTATTCTTTTTTTTTTTTTTTTTGCGCAAAGGAACATTGTTTGTTTACATTTGTTTAAACACATGTACTAAATTGAACATCTTTGGAAAAGAGAATGTCAGTATTTTACTTTTTCAAGATGACAAGAAAACGACAATATATTTCAACATTAGTGTCATGTAAGAGTGGAATATTCAAAAAATATCAAGGGACTATTTACATGATTCACAAAACATCATTATGGTTCACAAAATATAAGTAATGGCCAACAATTAGTCGAGTTCGTAAGTCCAAAGAAAGATTGTTGGAGCATAGAGTCAGATCAACTAAGTACACGTGCATTTCATATTATTTTGAACCATGGGAGTGCCGTCGGTCAGTGGAAATTGTTGCCGACGATAGTCACCGAAGACGAGACTGCCGATTGCGGGATATGGTCGCCAACCATTGTCGTCGATCGTTGGAGAAGGTAGTCGGCAGTGGCGGTCAATTGTCGCATATGGCCATCGGTCGTCAGAGAAGGTCGCGGGCGGTGGTCGCCCGAGAAGGTCATTGGAGGTGGTCGTCGGTCGCCGGAGAAGGTCGTCGGAGGTGGTCGTTAGTAGCCGGAGAACCTCGCCGGAGGTGATCGCCGGTCGCCAGCCACTGAAGAATGTCACCGACGGTGGTTGCCGGTCGCCGGAGAAGGTCATTGGAGGTGGTCACCGGTCGCCGGAGAAGGTCGTTGGTCGCCAGAGAACCTCGCCGGAGGTGATCGCCGGTCGCTGGCCGCCAAAGAAGTTCGTCGGCGGTGGCCACTGATCGTTGGAGAAGCGGTGATAAAATATGTTAATAGGGTTACTGTACAAGTTGATGGAGTTAATATCCTAACACTGTAGCAAGTCGGTAGAGTTGAGTTTTTTTATGGGGAGTTAATTTATCTATGGGCCAAACGGTGAGTTGGGTTTAAAACCCAACTCAACTCAACTCAACTCAGGGGGCCAAACGCCCCCTTAATGTTTCTCCCGAGTGGGAATTAGGGAAACATGAATAAATAAAATAATGTAAAAAATTATAGTAATGAATATTCTTTTCAGAAGCCATTTCATCTCTCTCAATCACATGGCGGCGGGAGTACAAAAAGCGAAAAAAAGACCTAATAAAATATCTGCTCTTTACTTGGTGTATTTTTACAGGCATTATAAATTAAATCATACAAATATCTATGAAAAAGGGAAGAATGTTCTCAAGAGATATAATCAGGTTTCAAATCTTTTTAGTTTTCTTAATCCTTCATGAAACAAAATTTAGGTTGGGAGATCGCATGCACGAAAAACTTTAATTTTTAGTTAAGTGAGAAAATTTCAGATCTAAGATTTTTAATTTCACTCGACACATGAAGATAAATAGTAAATTAAAATTAATACATGATTTTCAATATTACAAAAAAGTGTCATAGAATAATTAATGAAACACACAAAATCCATCCAACAAAACACTCAAATCAAGTTTATAAGAGAATGTCTAAATTTAAATTTTAAAAAATAATATATTTGGTCATAGCTACAAAACCAAGCAACTAAGAAAGTGATGAAACTCAACATTAAATTAAAACATCCAATCGTTTGATAACCATTTTGTTTTTTATTTTTGCTTTTTAAAAATTAAGTTTATAAACACTACTTTTGCCTATAAGTTTCTTTGTTTTGTTGTATACTTTCTACCAATGTTTTCAAAAATCAACCACGCCAAGTTTTGAAAACTAAAAAAAATAGTTTTTAAAAACTTGTTTTTGTTTTTGAGATTTGACTAAGAATTCAAATGTTTCAATAAGAAATATGAAAACAATGATAAAGAAATTGTAGGAAAACAAGTATAAATTTTAAAAATAAAAAACCAAAAACTAAATGGTTATCAAACGGACCTCAAATTCTCCCAATTAAAAAGAAGGAGAAAAAACTAGCTAATGCAACAAGAAGGTATAGGTCCCTGCAAAAATGGTTTTGTCTATCTAACAAACGAGAAGTTATTCGATGAGACCGCCACAATGTGGCCGGCAGTTTTGTATCGTTGGATGTGGGAGAGAGATATTGTAAATGTACTTTGCTTTTGAATCCAATAGTTATTAAAAAAATGACATATTTTTTAATCTACATCCAATGGTTATTAAGAGGCATGCCACGTTGTTGCGGCCTCACTGAATAATTTGTCCTAAAAAACAGTCATACCTAAGTGCTAAGTTAGAAAAAGTACTATACAAACAAGCTCACCGGCATAATAAATAATATTAGTTTCACATTCCATTTTAAGGTTTTTTTTCCCTCTCTCTTTTCTAAATCTTACCAAATATTTTGCAAGATCGTGTAAGTGGAAAATGAGATCAAAGCCAATTATTGATATGAATTAGTTTACATCTAACTTTTGAGCCTAATGACAAAAGGCACACTATAGTGCTTGCCTCTTCAACGTCTGTGGAGATGTATACCCAAACCATATTTTCCATTTATCTAGTTCCTTCTAAATAGAAAACCATGCATCCACATTTTCAAAGCACACAAAAAAAAAACAGAAAACATAATGGGCAAAAATAGAACGGAGATAAAATAAAATTTTAACCATAAACTATAATTTCATCATATTGAATCCTAAACTTAAATATTTACTGTAAATTTTATTCTATGTTCAATTTTTGCTAAATTTTCCCAATAATTTTTGACAAAAAGTAACATAAAAATATTTCAAAACTCACTATTTTCAACAAAAATCAAACTTTGCACAAAATTAAACTCAATTAATGTGCATAATCAAGAATTGAATAAATCTTTCAAAACTCATATATTTGAACAAAAACTAGCTCTAGTGTTATTTTTCTTTAAAGCTTCATTAATTTTGTACTAGACATATATTTTATATTTATGAAATAAACATAGAAATATTTTTATTGACAAGTTTTCAAATGAAAATATATTATAAGGTACGTGCAACACTTACAAAGTGAAGTCGTGGACGTGTTGTACAAGGTGAGCTCCAAATTACAACCTAGGTGTCAACCTACAAATGGAATCTCACACTAGTGTAGTGCTCGACCCTGTATACTTCAAAACTTAAGTTAGTATTAAGCTCGAGTTGGTGTCATGGCAAGCTTAAGTAGGATACATCTTTGGAAGGAATGGTCTCCACCTTTTATCAGGAGCACTTGTGAGACACGAGCCTACACTTCTGACAGTTTGTTTCTGTTAGGGAGTAGATTATGTACCGATGCTATTGTGCCTACATTCAGGTCCGTCGAGTGGTCGAGCTTTCACTTGGTTGACATGTGCATTGGCGTTGCCCTAGGCCTTTCACGTCAGCGTGTCGGAGCTGAACCCCATATACGCTAGTTCATAATTCGTCCGTCAACAAAAACGCAACCCAAGATATTTATAAGTCCTAAAACTTTTAATTTCTTCTAACAGAAAAGCATATATTTTAAAGTAGAAAATCGTAAACAATTGTTGGGGAAAAAGTAGAAATATCTAATTGCAATCAATATCAATGTATTATATATAAAATTTATGAAGGCTAAACATTTGTCTTATTAGTGGTTATTATTCGGGTTTTTTTTTTTTAAATTTAATGCCTATGATTTAAATTTTTTTAATTTAGTCCCTTATGTTTTAATATTTTTCAATTTAATCTCTCATCATATATGAATATTAAATGTGGCTTATGATAAATTTATATGGCATAATACTTAGTTAATTGGCATAAATTTAAAGGAGGAAAAAGGTCATCTAAAATAGAAAAGTTTTTAATTCCTCTTCCAAATTTTTAAAAAAATTAATAGAAATTCGAGTTTTTTTGTAACGACCGGTATATTTAGAAGCATTAATTTTGAAATCTTGGAAATCAAGTTGGATTAATTCACAAATAAGTATTTTGATTTTTGAGTTAATTTGAAATTTTGGATGGTTAGAAGGGCAAAAATGGAAAGAAAGAATTGGTCAAAGGGCATTTTAGTAATTTAAAAAAAATAATAATAATAGTTCATCCTTATCCTCTTCTTTTCTCTTTCTTCTTCCTCCTCTCCTCTCCTTCTCTCCCTTAACCGAAAACCAGCCATTTTTTTTCTTCTTCTTTTCTTTCTCTCTCCCGAAAAATGGTCTCACCGATCTCTCTCTCTCTCTCTCTCCCCTCCCGTCGACAACCATACCCGTCAGTCGCCGGAACGCCTTCAGCCTCACCGTCGCACGCCCAGCCAGCCGCCGCACACCTGTTCTCGACCGCCGGTAAAGCCACGCTGCAAGTCGTTGCCGTCGCTCATCTGTACGCCGCCGCACGCCAGCTCATCGTGGGTTGATTGCTCCTTCTCTCTCTCTCTCGGTTTTCTGTACAGACAGCAGCAGGGGTGGTGTTTTGGGGTCGTTTTCCAGCAAGCTTGGTGTTCGATCAAGCCGTGTATAGGTTCGGTTGGAGTGGGTAAGTGTTACATCAATGATTCAAAGTGATTTATGGGTTTTAGGATTGAATTGAAGGGTTGATTTAGTAAATTGAAACTAACCCATAATGTTTTGGATTTTAATCTAGAATACCCAATGTGATTGAAGGTCGAATTAGGTGAATTTGGATCATTTAAGCTGCTGTCCAGCACCTTTTGGTCACTGTTTTGAGGTAAGTTTTTCATGGGTATCAATTTTTCCAACACATTTAAGACTAAGCATGAGTTGGGTTTTAGATAGCTATGATTTAGGACCGTTTTGAGGAGTTTAGGGGCCTTTTTGTGGATTTTAGGTACTGTTTTAGTGTTCTATAATTTACCCATAATACGTTGGACTTTGTACAAGCTTACCCATTATGTTTGGAGGCCGGGTTGTCGAGTTTGGACCAATTTGACTTCAAATTTCAGCAAGTAAGGGTGTTGTTAGGTGAGTTTTAATGAGTAACTTTGTTTCAACTTAATTGGGTTCATGGTTGGAGTTTAAAATGGTTTGTTAATTATTCTTCAAGATTTTGTTTGGCATTTCAGGATCACGTAATCAATTATGGGCTACTTTGAACCTTGGAGTAAAATTGTAAGTAGTCATTTGGATTTAAGCCTCTTAAAGTTCTTTATGTTAACTTTAATGTATGATTGAGAATGTGTCAATTGTGAAAGTATGCTTGAATAATTGTGTTATGAAGATTGTTCTATCTCGTAAATTGATGTGAAGGTTGATTAAGTTGAAAATGGCCTAACTTGCGGCTATTATGGAAATAGGGGCTTAAAGTTTCAAGTTGATTGTAAATGGCACGTACAGTACTTTGAATGAGTTTTGCTTGAGGTTTGTGATTGGATGTTTGTGACTATGTTCTTTCTAATCTATGCTAGAGCATAGTATTTCAAGAAAAGCATTGATTGAATTGAGTAGGTTGCTATAGTCGTGTTGCTACTATAGTATTCGAGGGGTCTTGGTCATGTTTATATGTTTAAGAATTAACTTGATGATTGTTGTGATGAGCCGTGGAATGCATGTATGACCTTGAATATAGTTCCTCTATAAGCATGACTGTAAGAGGAAGTTGACCTAAACTGAATAGATGAATGCGGTCCAAGTCTGAGTTCAGTATGCTTGAAATGCTCGGCTGGTTGAACACGTACAGAAAACTCGATTGTTAGGTTGGACGGCTAACAATCTAAGGCACCTTAAGGGCATATCAAATTCAGGATCTTTGCCTATGAAGTTGTGTTTAAAGTAGTTCGGACGACTGGTTGTTTTTAATAGGTTCAAGATGGGTCTGAAAGTGAGTGGAAGGATAAGGGTCGCCATGACTTATGGTATGTTTAGAAGATGGGATTCTAGAGTAAATAAATTGGAGGGTAATAGGTTGCTGGCACATGTATGGGCTTTAGTTATGCAAAGTTCTAATTTAGGAATGTGGTATCGGGACGAAAGTCCATACTTGAGATTCGTGTTTGTGATCCATGGTGCTAAGTCACAACGATGCGATTGTGGTTGTTTATGGAAGGTGGACCTGGGTCATATGCTACGAATAGCTTCTTAAAAGAACGAGGAGTGGAGCGTTTTACCGCTGGCTTGGAAAGTAAGTACCATTTCGGTTGGGTCCGTTAGAATTTGTGTCTCGCCTATATATATATATGAGGCGTAAGACGTTATAGAAGTTGAAAAGGCTTGAGGGTTGCTTTTCCCCTTTGTTTGTGTGAATTAGGGGGTGGTTCCCCATTAAAAGTGTTTGAAACCTTTGGGCCAGCTTGTGTTTGTGATTTGGGCATGATGGATGAATGTGGTAAGGTGGATTGACCCGAAAGGTTCCAAAACTGTTGTGAAAGTACAAAGGCCGTTAGATTGGTGCTACCTTCTCTAATTCTGTTGTTTCGTGCGAGTTTGTAAGCCTAGAACGTATGTGATGTGATGAGCATAGGGGATGCGTTTCCCTAGTGCCTGTGAGCTAGCTTAGGGGTGATTCCACACTGTGTTGAGCATAGGGGATGCGTTTCCCTATTGCCTGTACGCTAGCTGAGGGGATGTGTTCCCTGGTTGCCTGTGTGGCTATCATGATGTGATGAGCATAAGGAATGTGTTCCTTATTGCCGATGAGCTAGCTTAGGGGTGATTCCCCACTGTGTTGAGCATAGGGATGCGTTTCCTATTGCCGTGTGCTAGCTGAGAGATGATTCCCCAGTATGTTGAGCGTAGGGAATGCGTTCCCTAGCGCCTGTGTGCTAGCTTAGGGGTGATTCCCCATTATGTTGAGAGTAGGGAATGCGTTCCCTGGCGTCTGTGTGCTAGCCTAGGGGTGATTTATCTATTGAGATGAGTGTGAGGGTTATAGACCTTCACAGGTTTGGGTTCTAGGCTACAGGACTCGCAGGTATGACACAAAGTTAGGTTCGGGTAGTAGTGAATGTTGTGGAAGGTTAAATGGACCTTTAGAATAACGGAAGAAAGCATTTGAAATCTAAGCACGAGTGTGAGTAAGAACAGTTTTCTTCTTGGTATGACTTCTTTAAATGTTGGACCCTTAAGTGGGCTATTTACTGAGTATGTTTATACTCATCCTTGCTACTTTGTTTGTTTTGCAAATTGTGCACATTCTCAGGGTGGGTGACGCAGACAACGACTTGACGAGACTATGGAGACTCCACCAAATTTCTTTTTCATGTTTAGCCTTTAGTTGTTCCTTTGTTCCCTGTTGTTTTGTTGGTCTATAAAGTTTAAATTTCTTTCGTTTCCGTGTATTTAGTTAGAAGTTCTTAGGTTTTTTTGTCTGTTGATTGAGCTCAGCATCATTTATCGTAGTTTGGTGGATGTTGAGTCTGTTATCTGAAACATAGAAGTGTTTATGCCTCTTTTCAGGTACTTGTAAATTTTGGTTTCTCCTAGTTACGCCGTCATGCTGCCGAAATTTCGGACATGAGCGAGGTAACTAGGTCGTGCTTCCGCATCTAGAGTGTCGTAGGAATTCGGGTCGTTACATTTTTCTTGTCTTAGAATTTTTTTCCCTCCTCTAAAATTATGCTATGCCATGTATGTTAATAATCAACCAATTTTAACTTTCACCAAAGATAAAGAGACTAAATTGAAAAATATTATACACAAAGAACTAAATTGAAAATTTTTAAACAATAGAGACTAATTTAAAAAATTGCCCAAACATTAGGAATTAACAATCATATATATTTAGCCAATTAATGAACTTTTGAATGGTACAAGAAGTAGTTTATACTCCATATATGTTTTCATCCCTAATATTTGGACATTTTTTCAATTTAGTTTTTATGGTTTAAAAAGTTGCAATTTAGTCCCTTATGTATTAACATTTTTCAATTTAAAAACCTTCCTTTTTTAGATGATCTTTTTGTTCCTCTAAATTTCTACGTGTCAAATAAGTATTATGTCATGTAAGTTTATTCATCAAACAATTTATCTTCACCTTTAGTAAATGAGTAAATTAAAAGAAAAATATTAAAACATAAGAAACTAAGGCCCTGTTTGATAACATGGTTTTTGATTTTTGGAAATTAAACTTATAAATACTACTTCCACTTATGTGTTTCTTTGTTTTGTTTTATACTTTTTACTAATGTTTTCAAAAGGCAAGTCAAGTTTTGAAAACTAAAAAAAAAAAAGTAGTTTTTTAAAACTTATTTTTGTTTTTAAATTTGGCTAAGAATTCAAATGTTTCCTTGAGAAAGATGAAACTCATTGTAAAGAAAATGTGAGAAAACAAGCACAATTTTCAAAAATCAAAAACAAAAAATCAAATAGTTATCAAATGGGGCTTAAATTGAAAGTTTTTAAACAATAATAAAGGTTAAATTGAAAACCATTCAAATATGAGACTGAAACACATGTTTAGAGCCTCTTTTTAATGATATATTCATCTCATTTTCAAAATATATAACAATAGTTCGAGAATATATTACTCACGAATGAAACTATTCAACATAGTACAATATCACATTATTCATCTAAATGGTCTCACTCATAGCTCAACCACTATGAGATTGATATCTTTAAGAACTGATCATTTTTCCAACATTGTATAGCAAATGGGAAATTATTTAATGTTTCTCTCGAGTGGGAGTTAGGGGAACATGCATAAATGCTATGCAAAAAGATAAAGTAATGCAAAATCCTTTTAGAAGGCCATTGCATCTCAATTATTTCATTTCATCTAAAATATACTCTCAAATATTGTTACAGATCCTCTGCAATAATTTAAGGTCGATTTAGAATGACTTTTTAAATACTTAAAAAATGGTATAGGAAGAGCATATTGAATTGGTGGAGGAGCCGCAAGTGGTTAAGGCAGGGGTGAGGAGTACAAGGCCATGGTGGTGGTAGGGGAATTGGCTTTAGAGGAGGTTACAGCGGTGGAGTTCCACATAGAAAATGACAAGATAGTTACAAAAGAGGTTGTAAGTTAAGCATATCTCAATTGAAATTATAAACTCAACTAAAAGGTCTTACTTTACATATTTTTTAACTCTAAAAAAAAATAAAGAAAGTGAAGAGGATGAAGGATATAATCGTAGATATACACCTTTAAAATACTATCTCAAGGGAGAATAGAAAACCTTAAATTTAATTAACCCAATATTCAATGTGTCAACAAAATAAATTAATTGGCTAACATGAGTATAATTCAACTGACAATAAAGTTTGTATCTTTGACCAAGAGTTTCGAAGTTTAAATCTCCCACTCTCCACATATTGCTAAAAAATATAAACTAATTTGGAGTAAGAGAGTTTTTTTTAGTTCAACAACACAGTTGAGGGTGGGGGTTAGAATTTTACATCTTTTGGTTAAAGATATATGTCTTAATCAATTGAGCTATGTTCAAATTAGCAGAAAGTATTGTTTTCTAAATGTACGGGGATGCTGCTTTTAATGAATGTGAAATTAATAGAAATTAATTAATGTTTCCTATATGTTAAACAAATGTGGAATATGTCTTTGGGCAAATTGATTGGACCATACTTTATTTTTCCATCTATTTATTTTTTTCTCTACCACACTTGGTATTAAATCAAGCAATGTTTATCCAATAAATATATGTCTTATACTATTTTAATTAACAATGTTTAATAACGATAACTATATGAAATTATAATTAATTACAAATTCTAAAACGTGATTCGAACTTTTAAAGTTTAAAATTAAATAGATGCAACCAAAAAAAAATTTGAGACTAAATATGTAATTCAACCAACATGTTAAGCTTTGAGTTAAGTGATGATTTAACATAGTATCAGAGTAGGAGGTCCTCTGTTCAAACTCAGGTAATTGCATGTTCAAATCCCCCATTCCACATTCATGTTCAAATCTCATCCTGCATTTGTGATATGTATTCTAAAAAAAGTGTACCCTCTACAAAAATGCCAATAGAAATATTAAACTAGTTGAAAATTTTTAATGAGAAAACGATGCTCTTTTAATCTCATCCCTATAAATAAACCAAGGTACATTTGCTTTCTCATATAATTTAACAGACTTTAGGTCCCAAACGAAACCTAAAGTCTGTTAAATTATTGAAAATTGTACTTTTAGGAAAAGTAGTTGTCATAAGAAGCAGATTAGTGTTTGGTAAATTTCAATTTTAAACATAAAAAAGCAAGTCAAAACGTTTGGCAAATTCAATCAAAATTGTTGTGGTTTAGCTAAAATGACCAAGTAGACATATAATTTTAATTATTTATGTAACGCCCAGCTTTTTCAGAGGCATTATTTTCGAAATTTTGGAAATTTAAGTTGAATAATTCTTAAGTATTTTGAGATTTTGGGTTAATTTGAAATTTTATGGATTTGAAATAACAAATTTGGAAGAAAAGAGTTGGTACAAGGTCATTTTAGTCTTTATCAATAATTTTTTTTCTAATTTTCTTATCCTTATCTTCTCCTTTTCTTCTTATTCCTCCTCCTCTTTCCCGTAGCTCTCTCCCTCCCATTTCTCTCTCTCTCTCTCTCTCTCTCTCTCTCTTTCTCTCTCTCGATCGTCTCCCTCTCCCTCTCTCGATCGTCCCTCTCCCTCTATCGAATTCTCTCCCTCGTTCGACTCTCTCTCTCATGGGTCTTCCTTCCGAAATCTCTCCCTTCCTCCGTCTCTCTCTGTTCCGTCTCCCTCTTTCTTCGGTTTCGTCCAACCAGCCACCCTCACCTCTCGTAGCAAGTTGCACCGCTGCACGCCGAACGCCGCCCATACGCCAATCAGCCACGCGCGACTGCAGCTCTGTACGCCAGCTCGTCGTTTGCCGTCTCTCTCCTCTCGGTTTCTTCATAGACAGCAAGGAAGAGGAGCGTTTTGGAGTTATTTCCAGCAAGCTTGGTGTTCGTATAGCCGTATATAACCTCGATTTGGAGTGGGTAAGCATTCCGATGTTGATTTCAAGTGAATGGTTGGCTATGTATGTGATTTGAAGATTACCCATAAAGTTTTGGTTTTAATTTTAGATTACCCATAGCATTTGGGTCTTGGATTTGCAAAATCAAGTTAATTCGGAGTCAATTCAGCAAGCTTTCGGTTTGTTTTATCGTGGGTAAGTGTTTCGATGTTGATTCAAGGCGTTATTTTGGATTATAAATAAATTTTGGTACTGTTATAGCCTTTGGAATTAAATTTGATTTGTTGGATGTAATTTTAGAAAGCCCATTGTGATTGGAGAACTAATTGTTAAAAATTTTGATTAACTTGCTATAATTTTCAGCAAGCTTTGGAGTCTAAATTTGGGCAAGAATCAAGCTCGTAAATTACTTATTCGGCTTAAGTAAGTAGCAATTTGGATTTAAGCCCCTTTAAGTTTCTATTTGAGCATGTTGTATGTTTGAGAACTTGTACATTATAAGAGCATGCTTGAAATCTTGTTATAAAGCATATAATGATTTGTTGGTCGACGTGGATATTATTTGAATTGTAAATAACCTAATTATGTGGTTATAGTTGAAAATAAGAGTTCAAAGTATCGAGATATTGTAGTTAGTACGTGTAGAACCTTAAGAGTTTGCTAAGGTTGGAATTGAATGAGTTCGGTTCATGTTTGTGGTGTTTGTGGCTAATTATGCATGTTTAATATGAATATGTGGATCATGGTATGAATGGCTGAATCGTCCTAAAATTTTCCTTAAGTTTAAGTTGCTTGAGCACGTACTAAAATAGTATTAGGGACTATTTTGGAATACTTGAATAGCTAAGATAGTATTCAACTAAAAGTGTGAAAGTAGTGGATATCGGATTAGTTTGAATGATCGTAAGTGCTTGCGAAAGGTTTTCAGACGATGTTGAGATATTTAACAGAGTAGAACATTTGAAACACTTAAACGGTGGGCTGAGGTTTAGTTGCTTGGGATGTGAATAAGTAGACTGAGCGCAAGGCGCTGGAATTGTTCGATTGGGCTAGAAATCAACTTAGAATACCTTAAGGGCATACAGTGACCAGTGGTTGTCTTAAATTCTAGTGTGTTTAGGGGACTGGATTCTGGATTAAATAATTGGAGGGTAATATGCCAATGGCACAAGTATGGCTATAGTTATGCAAAGTGCTGATTTAGGAATGTGGTGTCAGGGCGAAAGTCCATACTTGAGATTCGTGTTTGTGATATATGGCGAAAAGTCACTATGATGAGATTGTGATTGTTTATGAAAGGTGGGCCTGGGTCGTACGCTACGAATGACTTCTTAAAAGAAAGAGAAGTTGATTTGGCCTAGAAAGTAAGTAGCCTTTCGGATTTGTACGCTAGGATTTGTGTTCGCCTAGTTATATATATATATGAGGCGTAAGACATTATAAATGTTGGACAGGCTTGAGGGTGGCTTTCCCCATTTGCTTGTGTGAGTTAGGGAACGTTTTCCCATTGTGTGTGCTTGTGAATTTCGGGTCGGTTGGTGATTGTGAATCAATCTTGATGGATGAATTTGGTATGATAGATGACCCGAAAGGTTCCAAAAATTGTTGTGAAAGTACAAGGCCCGTTAGATTGGTGCTACCCACCCTATCTCTGTCGTTCTATGCGAGTTTGTAAACCTAGAACGTATGTGATGTGATGAGCATAGGGGATGTGTTTCCCTAGTGCCTGTGAGCTAGCTTAGGGGTGATTCCCCACTGTGTTGAGCATAGGGGATGCGTTTCCCTGTTGCCTGTATGCTAGCTGAGGGGATGTGTTCCCTGGTTGCCTGTGTGGCTATCATGATGTGATGAGCATAAGGAATGCGTTCCTTATTGCCGATGAGCTAGCTTAGGGGTGATTCCCCACTGTGTTGAGCATAGGGGATGCGTTTCCCTGTTGCCTGTATGCTAGCTGAGGGGATGTGTTCCCTGGTTTCCTGTGTGGCTATCATGATGTGATGAGCATAAGGAATGCGTTCCTTATTGCCGATGAGCTAGCTTAGGGGTGATTCCCCACTGTGTTGAGCATAGGGATGTGTTTCCTATTGCCGTGTGCTAGCTGAGAGATGATTCCCCAGTATGGGAATGCGTTCCCTAGCGCCTGTGTGCTAGCTTAGGGGTGATTCCCCATTATGTTGAGCGTAGGAAATGCGTTCCCTAGCGCCTGTGTGCTAGCCTAGGGGTGATTTATCCATTGAGATGAGTGTGAGGGTTATTCTAACTGCTCTTACTCACACTCGTACTCAGATTTCAAATACTTTCTTCTGTTATTCTAAAAGTCCATTTAATCTTCCACAACATTCACTACTACCTGAAGTGGGCTACTTACTGAGTATGTTTATACTCATCCTTGCTACTTTGTTTGTTTTGCAGATTGTGCACATTCTCGGGGTGGATGACGCAGGCGACGACTTGACGAGACTATGGGGCTCCACCAAATTTCTTTTCTATGTTTAACTTTTAGTTTTGTTTCTTTGTTCCCTGTTGTTTGTCGGTCTGTAAAGTTTAAATATTCTTTAGCTTCGTGTGTCTAGTTAGAAGCTTTTAGATTTGTTTGTCTGTTAATTGAGCTCAGCATCATGTATCGTAGTTTGGAGGATGCTGAGTCTATTTCCTGAATCATAGAAGTGCTCGTATCTCTTTCCAGGTCGTTGTAAATTTTGGTTTTCTCCTAGTTACGCCGTCATGCTGCCGAAATTTCGGGCATGAGCGAGGTAACTAGGTCGTGCTTCCGCATTTAGAGAGTCGTAGGAATTCGGGTCGTTACAATTTATATGTTGATGTTCAATATGTGAATTATTATAAGTTAATTATCTCTTTCGTGTAAGCAGTAAATAAAAAATAAATAAAACTTCATTTCTCTTTCTAAAATCTTTCTAAATAAAGATTTCTTTTAGGCTTTTGATTCATAACTATTTCAAAAGCCAGTATCTCATATCCCTCTCTTATAGTACAACTATATTCGTACTAAAAAATTATATTTAAAGAAAATAAACCAATCAAGAAATAAAATTTAAAAACAATAGATGAGAAAAAAGATCATAGTAACATTCAACACGTCTGAATCTAAAAAAATATTGACTTAGTTTTTCGATATTTTTGAGATGTGTAATAGAGAGAAAGCACCAATTAATGGGATGAACAAAAGGAATAAGAACATGGAAATTGAAAAAAGATGATGACGGCTAAACACAAACAAAATTTTTTTAAAAAAAAAAAAGCAAAAAAGTTAAAAAGAAAACTTGAATTGTTGCCAATGCAATGAAAATCACAAAGCTTGAAGGAATTTACTTCAAGTTGATATTGGAATTGTACAAAACCTTAGATCCGAGAGGAATTGAAAAAAATGACAGGCAAACGAATTGAAGAAAACAAAATAAATGGAAGGATACGATAGCCATTTCGAGAAATTCTTAAAAAAGTCGCCTGATTATTTAGGAAGCTAAAGTCAAAAGCTACTATTTATAGGAGATTTTGAAAATCAAAGAATTAAAAATGTCATTTTGTATAGATTTTTAAAAAAATCACAATTACGAAACATCCAAAACGGTTAAGATTTTTTCAAATCGTGTTTACGTGTTCCCACGGCAATCCCAAACGTAGCCTTAATGTCAGTTAGGAAAAAAAACTAGTTTTCTTTGTTTAGTGTAGATCAAAGGCAAGACAAGTCAAAGAGTTTTCTCTTCTTATTTCTTATCCATTCAAATTAATGGAAGATAAAAGTTTTCTTAATTTTTAATCTAAATAAATAAGGTCTCATTTGATAACCATTTGGTTTTTGGTTTTTGAAAATTAAGCCTATAAATAATACTTCCACCTAAGAATTTCCTTGTTTTGTTATCTACTTTTTACATATGTTTTTAAAAACTAAGCCATATTTTTAAAAACTAAGCCATGTTTTTAAAAACTAAAAATTTTTTAGTTTTAAAACATGGCTTAGTTTTTGAAATTTGGTTAAGAATTTAAATGCTTCCTTAAGATAGATGAAAACCATTGTATAGAAATTGGAAAAATGCAAGCTTAATTTTCAAAAGCCAAAACTAAATGGTTATCAAACGAGGCATAAATGAACTTCAACAACCTTAATGAATTCTTATGAAAAATAACCTAAAGTAAATAGCTATAAGATTATAAAGAAGTCACCTCGATCATTCTGTATGCATATACGTTTTTTTACAAACTATTAGAAATAGTGCATCACGCTTAAACATGCTCTGAGATTTATATCTTAAACATGTGATCATTTTTCCCAACATTTTATTGCAAATGGGAAATTATTTAATGTTTCTCTCAAGTGAGCATAAGGAAACGTGCGAAAATAATATGTAAACAATTCTAGTAATGCAAAGTCGTTTCAGAAGCCATTTTCACTCTCAATCTCATGGCGGCTGAAGAACAAAAACCGAAAAAGAACCCTAATAAAATATATTGCTCTTTACTCGGTGGATTCTTATTGGCATTATAAATTAATCATGCAAATATCTATGAGAAAGGGGAGAATGCTTCTCATGAGAATTAATCTTTCCTTTCTTAAATAGACTTGATTAACTAAACTCTTTTGATCTTTTTTCGTCTCATTTCTAGGCTTCCATTTTTCTTTCTTTATACTTTTTTCAAGGCCTACCAAGACACAGAAAGTTGAACCAGGACATCAGCTTTCTTCTTCAACTACATCCTTTCATTGAAAAAGGATAGTTTTAAATAGTAAATTAAAATTAATACACTTTCAATATTACAAAAAATTGTCATAGAATAATTAATGAAACACACCAAAATCCATCCAGCAAAACACTCAAATAAAGTTTATAAGAGAATGTCTAAATTAAAATTCAAAAAAAAATATTTGGACCTAGCTAAAAACCAAGCAACTAAGAAAGTGATGAAACACAACATTAAGTTAAAACACTCAAATCCTCAATGAAAAAGAAGAGGAAAAAACCAGCTAATGCAACAAGTAGTATTAGTCCCGGGAAAAGTAGTTGTCTGTCTAAAACACAGTCATAGCTAACTGCAAGTTAGAAAAAGTACTATACAAACAAGCTCACCGGCCTAATCCATAATATTAGCTTCACATTCCATTTTAAGGTTTTTTTTCCCTCTCTTTTCTAAATCTTACCAAATATTTTGCAAGATCGTGTAAGTGGAAAATGAGATCAAAGCCAATTATTGATGTGATTTAGTTTACATCTAACTTTTGAGCCTAATGACAAAAGGCACACTATAGTGCTTGCCTCTTCAACGTCTGTGGAGATGTATACCCAAATCATATTTTTCACACATGTGCGCCCTCTCTTCCACTAAACACACAATAAAGAAGCTGTTGAATCCTCCACCATTTCCTATATAAGGGGTTCAATGGATTGATCCTAAGCATTCTCTCCATGGCTATTCCTAGAGTTTTGTGCCTTGGCTTTCTTCTCCTCGTGGGTTTAGGCTTAGCTTCGGCGGCCAGAACCCTTCTTGATTATGATCCTCGTACACGCCACTATGATTATGATCGCCCTAACCCAAGCGTAGGGTACGATCCTGACCATCGTGATGAATCCCATGATAATGTATATGGTGGAAGCTCTGATAGAGGATATGGAGTAAGAGGCTCTGCTCTTGGAGGTTCAGGATATGGAAGTGGTGGAGGAAGTGGTTCTGGATATGGAGGTCGAGGAGATCGAGGGGTCGAATATGGTAATGGTGGAGGTGCTGGATATGGAAGTGGTGGTGCAAGATATGGAGGTTTAGGAGGACATGGAGATGGTTACGGTAATAGCGATGGTCGGGGAGGATATGGGAATGGTTATGGCCCTTCCCTTGGAGGTGGAGGATACGGAAGTGGCACTGGATATGGAGGTGGAGTAGAGCATGGTGTTGGTTATGGTAGTGGTGGAGGCAATTCTGGATATGGCCAAGGAGGAGATCGTGATGTTGGCTATGGAAGTAGAGGAGGTGTTGGGTCTGGCAATGATTATGGAGGTTCCCGTGGATATGGTGCAGGAAAAGGAAGTGGTGGTGGAGCAGGTTATGGCTCAGGAGGAGGAGCCGGTGGTGGCTATGGAGGGGGACAGGGAGCAGGAAGCCGTGGTGGTGGCAGTGGAATTGGCTCTGGAAGTGGTTACGGTAGTGGAGGTGCACATGGAGGAGAATATGATAGTAGCAAAGGAAGTGGAGAAGAAGGAGGTTATGATGGTGGATATGCACTCAAAAATTCCATCTCAAAGGAGAATTAAAACCTTTTTTAAGTGATTAACCCAATATTCATTGTGTCAACAAAAATAAAGAAATTGGGTCAGAGAATGTTGTTTCCTAAATCTATGTCGAAGCTGCTTTAATGAATGTGAAATTCAAATCCATGGTTCAATGATAAACAAATGTGGATTACATGTTTGTGGGGCAAATTGATTAGACCATACTTTATTTTGTCCATATTTACCCGATTTTTCCTACACATTTGGAATTAAATCAAGATAACGTTAATACTCTCTAAATGCTTAATAATATTGTGTATTTCTTCAAAAATATTCTCAATTGAAAAAACCAATGAAAAAGAAAAAAAAAGGGGTCAAAATTTATACAATAAATATATGTCATGTCACTATTTAGTTAACAATGTTAATCTCAATAACTACCATAATTAATAAGGAATTATAGGGATGGAAAAATATATATATATCTCAAATCAGACACAAAAGTTTTTCTTTTTCTTTTTTTTTAAAAAAAATTTAAAATCGACACAAAAATTTTGAATTTACAATAATTATGTTAAAGCTTGGATGCAAGAATTTATCCGATTCTTCATCAAAAAACTTAAGCATTGTTCTATACTTGTTATTAGTTCATAATTTGTTCATCCACCAAAACGCCAACTTCAAGATATTTATGAGTTTGCCAATCTGAACATAACTCAATTGGTTAAGAGATATGCCTTCGATCAAAAGGGTAGAGGTTCGAATTCCCTCACTCTCACTTTGTTGTTGAACTTTTATATATATATATATATATATATATATGTATATATATATATATAAGGTAGAAAACCCTAGAAAAATGATGCGGAAAAGTAGAAATATCTTATTGCAATCAGTATCAATATCTATAAATTAGAAGGCTAATATATGTGCTTTTTTTGTCCTAATGTTTGGATCGTATTTTTTCAATTTATTCCATTATGTTAATTTTAATATTTTTTTAAAATTTAGTTCCTCACCATTGATGAATGTTAAAATTGACTTGTAATAAACTTACATGACATAATACTTAATAATTCACCAAAATTTAGAGGAGATATATTATCTAAGAGAGAAGTTTCTAATTTCTCTTCCAAAATTTTAAGAAATTAGTAGAAATTTCGAGTTTTCTTATCTTAAATTCCTTTTGTTTTCTCCTATAAATTTATCTATGCCATCTATGTTTACAATCAACAGATTTACATTCACCAATGTTTAGGGACTAAATTGAAAATTTTTAAACAATAGGGACTTAACTAATTAAAAATAAATAAATACCCAAATATTACACAAAAAAGAACATATATTTAGCCAATTAATGAACTTTTGACTGATTGAAGAAGTAGACAAATATTTTTTAGGCCACGCACGCACATGCGCACACGTTTTAATTTTTCATTTTTCAATTTAGTCTCTATTGTTTACTATGTTTCATTATAGTCCCTTATGTATTAGCAATTACGTTTTAGTCTTTCATTTTTCAATTTAGTCCCTATTGTATACTATGTTTCACTATAGTCCTTTATGTATTAGCATTTTTTTAATTTAGTCCCTCACCGTGTTAAAATTGGTTGGTTAAATTACTTAATGAATTGGCATAAATTTAAATGTGAAAAAAAATGTCATTCAAGAGAAGAAAAAGCCTTGAAATTGCAACCAATTTCTTAGAATTTTGAAAGACTAATTAGAAACTTTCCTCTATTAGATGAACTTTTTCCTCCTCTAAATTTCAACATATTAAATAGGTATTATGTTGTTTAAGTTTATCATCAAAAAAATTTTAACATTCACCTATGGTGAAGGAGTAGATTAAAAAACATGTTAAAACAAACAAAATAATTGACACGTTTTACCAAATTGAAAAACACTCAAATCTTAGAGACTAAACCATACGTTTCAAGATATATTTATCTAATTTGTAAAATACATAACAATGGTTTGAGAATATATCATTCAGATCTAAATTGTCTCTCATATTTATAGTCTAACCTAAATATAGTTTAATTGGTTAAGTCATATATCTTCAATGATTAAGAGGTCAGAAGTTCGAATTTCCTCCACTTATGTTATTGGATCGCTGTGAGATTTATATCCTCAAAAAGTGATTAATTTTCCAACAGCGAAATTATTTAGGGGGCGTTTGGATCGCAGAGTTGAGTTGAGTTGGGCAGAGTTGTTTTGTCAGTGAGTTCATGAAGTCTGTGTTTGGGGTGCAGAGTTGGGTTGAGTTGAGTCAGGAAGTCTGTGTTTGGGGTGCAGAGTTGAGTTGAGTTGAGTTGAGTTATCAGGGGCATCTGATGCAGTTTTTTGTAACTCGAATTATAATGATTTTTAGCTATCTGTTTTATTGTTCTCCAATTATCCATCTACAAACATATTTTTCAACTTTCAAACCCTGAATTCAGATGTCAACTACAAAATGACAATACAATTTGACCATTTTGTTAAAAAAAAAAATATTCATTCCTTATTATTATTATTATTATTTTGTTTTAACAAAATGACTTCTTCGAATGGATGTGCAATTAATATAAATCAAATGTCTCAATTACACAGTGAAACTTCTTTTAAGTTATTGATAGCCATTGTGATAATTGATGAATAATGCATATATGTCAACATTCCTTCATTTATAAGTGGAATGGCCACAAAAATATTGGTAGGCCATCAATTTGCTATGTACATAATGCACAAAAAAACATTCAACATGAATAATACTAGTTCACAAAATGTCATGTCATAGGCGACAATGGCCACGGGTTCACAACAGATGGTCCTTCCCAATAGATGCAAACAGTACCTCTTTCTTGATTGGGGTGGGACCTGTAAAAAGCAATCTGTTTTCGATATGTCGGCGACAATCAGGTCTATAAGGATGATCCGATCATCCTCTGTCAGCCCCTCAATTGCATACAACTGGTCGATCACATAGTTGCATACACTATGTTTTACAACTTTTTAAACAAATTTTAAGGTATAATTTTAAACAAGTCTTTAAACACATGCATTGATACAATTTTTTGAACAAATACAAGTCCAACAATTCGTTGCATTTTTTTAACGAATAAGTCCACATTTTTTTATTGAAAAATTATATTTTATTGGATCAATTTGAAAACATATATTTTATTGGATCATTTTGTTACCTTTCTTTAATGAACAAGTCCACAATTTTTTTTCTTAAACCATGTATGAATCAAGTTATTAAGATGAGTCAATCGTTTAATTATACCAATTACAATTTGGTTTATTTGCCATGAGATATTAAACTTTTGAAAAAAATCAGTTTAAACTTTTTTTTTTGTTTTTTACAAATTATTTTTGCCAACTATTTTTTTCTAATAAATAAAAAAGCGAACAGTTAGGCATTGTATTATTTATGAAACTTTGCAATATAGATTACGAAAAAAAAATCTTAAATACGAATTGCACCAACATGGTATAAGAATGTAATAAGTAAACATTTCCAAACTTTAGTTCAAAGTATACAAAAAGTTTAACTAGGGACGGTAAAAAATGAACAAATACTAAAAAAATGCAAATTCACACAGAAAAATACACAGTATTTGCCAAATAATAACAAAAATGTGTATTAATACAATATTTAAAATTAAGACATTGCCATACAAAAGAGAAGAACCAGAGAAAAAGAAAATAATGCGTATATAATGTAGAAATAAGTGATTCCGAACCTCAAACTTATGTGTGTGATCGAATTAGTTTGGCCCTGCACAAATTCCACATTCCTAATTAGTTAGGAGGGAATGAACAAAACGATAGAATAAAACAATACACTCAAACTAGAACAAATTACCTTCGGTGGATCAGAGTTGGCAAGGAGGAGTCTTTCGGTCCGTGAAGTGTACACGTGGACTCTTCTAGTAGAGGGGTACCTAGCACAAATACAATGAGTTAGGATTTATTTACAAATGCATTGGATTGTATAAAAGATGAAATAAAGAGGGTAACAGCCACTCACCCGACTGGAGATGTGTGCTTAGCAGTGGAGAATTCTCAAAGAACTAATGTGGGGGAAGTCATATATAAGAAGAGGAGGTGGGTTGTTCCCACCTACTCCATTTAAATTTTGTATTAGGGTAATAAAGAGGGTGGTTGAGTTAGATGAGATTTATTAAAGTAAAATTAAAAAAAAAAGGATCAAATCAGTTCAATCATAAATGAAGGTAGGTTTCTGACATATATACAATATAAAAGTAAAGAAAAAATTGGGTTGGCCTCAGGTATAGGACAGACTAAATCATCCAAGCATGCAATACAAATCAGTTCAATCATAAATGAAGGTAGGTGTCTGACATATATACAATATACAAGTAAAGAAAAAATCGGGTTGGCCTTAGGTATAGGACAGACTCAATCATCCAAGCAAGCAATAAAAATAAGTTCCATCATAAATGAAGGTAGGTAAATGGACATCTGTAACGCCCGGCTTATTTTCATGCATTAATTTCAATTTATGGAATTAAGTGGAATGATTTTCATTTGGAAAGTTAGTTTGGAAGGTTAATTTGAATTTTTGAAGGAGAAAAAGGGCATATTTGGAATTGAATAAGTTGTTAAGGGCAACTTTGGAATTTAAATTTTGGTCAAGGGGCAAAGTTGGAAAATTCTTTTCTAAAAGAAAAGAATTTCCATCCTTATCCCTCCAATTTCTTCTCCCTCTCTCTCTCGTTAGACACACACACACACACACACACACTCTCTCTCTCTCTCTGACCGAAACCCACCTCCACTGCCTTCTTCTTCTTCTCTGACCAGTCCTTCACCGCCGGCTCCCTTCTCCTCTTTCTTCCTCTTCTTCGCCGAACGACAACAGCTTCGCCGGAGCTCGTCCTTCACCCCCGGCTTCTTCCCCTTCGTTTTGCTGCAACCCACGATGACCGCCGGATCTGAAGCTCCCTCGGGCACGGAGTGGAGCTCAACTCAAGCCTCGCCGGTGCCGTTTCGCCGCAGCTTTGTCGGAGCCCCGAAATCGCCGGTGTTGCAGCTTCTGCCTCGCCGGAGCTCTTTTATTTCAGGAAATCGCCGGTTTGTGAGTAGATTCGACCGGAAAGGGGCCGAATCTGTCCAGATCCGTGAGCCACGCGCTGATCGGAGTCCTCACGCGCCGGCCACGCGCGCCCACGCGCCGCCGTCTCCGATTCCACTTTTCGAGTCGTCTTGAACCTTGGATTGAAGGTAAGTAGTTACTTGGATTTTAAGCCCCTTTAATTCATAAATGATTTAGATTTATGTTTGATAAATTGTGACTTGTGAAAGCATGTTTGAAAGTGACGTTCGTGAGGTATTTAATGAATGGTGGTTGTATTTGGAAGTTGCTTGAGCTAGAATTGCCTAAGATGGGGATATAAAGGGAATAGAGGATTTAAAGTTCCAAATTCATTCTAGTTAGTATGTGAATTAATCTAAGAATTGCCCAAGGTTGTGATTGGTTGAGTTTGAACGTATTTATGGTGTTTTTTTATTAACCATTGGTTGTCTTAAGTCCTAGTGTGTTTAGAGGACTGTATTCTGGGTTAATTAATTGAAGAGTTATATGCCACTAGCATAGGTACGACCTATGGCTACGTGTAGTTCTTATTTGAGAGTACCATTGAACTAAGGTATAAGTTCTCACGTGAGGTTTGTGGTTATGATCTATAGTGAAAGTTCACAACGTTGCGATTGTGGTTATTTATGAAAGATGGGCCTAGATCATATGCTACAAATAACTTCCTAAAAGATTGAGAAGTGGGTCGTTTTAGTGCTGGCCTAGGAAGTATGTAGCCTTTCGGATTGGTTCGTGAGGAATTGTGTCTCGCCAATATGTGTATGAGGCGTAAGACGTTATAGTTGTTGAAAGGGCTTGAGGGTTGCTTCCTCTCTTTGTTTATTTGAAATAGGGGGTGGTTTCCCTTATCAGTGTTTGAAACCTTCGAGCCAATTTGTGTTTGTGATTTGGGGCATGATGAATGAATGTGGTAGGGTGGTTTGACCCAAAAGGTTCCAAAAGTGTTGTGAAAGTATGAAAGCCCGTTAGATTGATACTTCCAACCCTAATTTTGTTGTTTCGTGCGAGTTTGTAAGCCTAGAACACATGCAATGTGATGAGCATAGGGATGCGTTCCTTATTGCCTTGTGCTAGCTTAGGGGATGTGTTCCCTGGTTGCCTGTGTGGCTAATGAGATATGATGAGCATAGGGATGCGTTCTCTATTGCCGTGTGCTAGCTTAGGGGGTGATTCCCCACTGTGATGAGCATAGGGATGCGTTCCTTATTGTCGTGTGCTAGCTTAGGGGATGTGTTCCCTGGTTGCCTGTGTGGCTAATGAGATGTGATGAGCATAGGGATGCGTTCTCTATTGCCGTGTGCTAGCTTAGGGGGTGATTCTCCACTGTGATGAGCATAGGGATGCGTTCTCTATTGCCGTGTGCTAGCTTAGGGGATGTGTTCCCTGCTTGCCTGTGTGGCTAATGAGATATGATGAGCATAGGGATGCGTTCTCTATTGTCGTGTGCTAGCTTAGGGAATGTGTTCCCTGGTTGCCTGTGTGGCTAATGAAATGAGTATGAGGGTTATAGACCTTCACGAGTTGGGTTCTAGGTTACAGTACTCGCAGTTATGGCTCGAAGATAGGGTCGGGAAGTGTTAAAAGTTGTGGAAGGATGAATTGGACTTTTGGAATCACTGAAGGAAGTATTCGAAAACTAAGTACGGGTCTGAGTACGAGCAGTTTTCCTCTTGGTTGGGTTTCTTTAAAGGTTGGATCCTTTAGTGTGCTACTTACTAAGTATGTTTATACTTATTCTTGCTACTTGTTTATTTTGCAGACTTGTGAGCATTCTTGGGGTGGACGACGCAGGCGATGACTTGACGAGGCTATGGGGACTCCAACCAAACCCTTGTCCCTATTTTAAGTTTTTAGTTTCCTTGTTCCCTGTTGTTAGTTGGTTTGTAAACCTTAAATTTCTTTAACTTCGTGTGTTTGGTTAAAAGCTTTAGTTTTGGTTGTCTGTTATTCGAGCTCAGCATCATTTATCGTAGTTTGCTGGATGCTAAGTCTGTGATCTGATTTTAGAAGTGTTTTTATCTTTTTCCAGGTCTTTGTAAATTTTGGTTTCTTGTAGTTACGCCGTCATACTGCCGAAATTTCGGGCATGAACGAGGTAACTAGGTCGTGCTTGTGCGTTTAAAGAGTCGTTAAAATTTAGGGTCGTTACAACATCATTCAGCACTCCAACAAACATAATCATATAACTCAAAGAGGAAAATCGGCCTCAGGTATTAAGTAGACTTCATTCATACGAAAACAAAAAAAAAATCAGTATTTACATGAAAATTTTTTATAAGTAATACAATCTACATATAAGTGCATTTGAAATTCAGTACTAAATAGATATAACAGTGCATACTACAATCAATATGCAAAAAAAAACCATGAGATGAACCACATAAAAAAAATCAGGAGAAAGATTACTGTCAGAAACAGAATTAAACAAGAAAAAAGTAGATAAAGATGAACGATAAAACAACATCATTCAACACTCCAATTTTTTTTACACACAATCGGCTAAAAGGGACATGAAGCAGGGGAAAAAAATAGAAGTATGAAAGAAAAAATAGCACATAAAATCAGACGAGATTGTGTAAACATCATCGGCCAAAACGAAAAATAAGCAAGAAAAAAATAAACGGAAAGATGAATGAAATCAGCATAATAAACATCAGTCCAAATTTGTACACATCATCGGCCAAAAGGGAAAAGAATCAAACCTGTGATCAAGAACAAATTAACCCCACCACCAAGCGCCAAATGACCATTCAAATCCCCTGCCAAGGATTTTCTCACTCAAATCCTAGATCGAACATGCATTCAGCAACACAAGACACAATCGGAGACATGAATCAATGGTAGTGCGATGCATGACGCATGAGGGAGAGCATGAAACCGGCAAGGGACTAAATGGAGAGGGTTAGTTTTGTGCGGCGAGGGGAAGATCTGTGGTTTAGGGTTACAGATCTGAAAAAAGGAAAAAAAAAATTAAACGGAGACTTGAATCAACGGCTTTTCAAAATGGGAAAAATGTTAGATCTGGACAGAGGAGAAGACGAATCACTTTCTTCCATCTACTAGGGTTCGATTAGGAAAATGAAGAAGAGTGGGAGATGGGAGAAGGCGAAAAACTGATGAAAAACGGAAGATCTATTCAACGATTGAGGGAAGATGGAGGTTAATGAAAAGGGGTGGGAGATGAGAGAACTTACCTGACCCTAGAGCTTCAAGGATGTGAGATGAAAATGAGAGAAATGATCAAACCAGAGAGCATCGAGGATGAGAGAGAGAGCGAAACCGCGTGAAGGTGAAACCAGAAGACCAGAGAGCATCAAGGCTGAGAGAGAAGACAAAATGCAAGAGCTTCGTGGAATGGAAAAGGGAAGACATGGCGTTAATGCTGGGAGAGAAGACGAAACGCAAAACCTTCGTGGAATGGAAAATGGCAGAGAAAGCATTAAGGCTGAGAGAGAAGACGAAACGCAGTGGCTCCCTCTAATGGAAAAGGGCAGAGAGCATTAAGGATGAGAGAGAGCATTAAGGATGAGAGAGAGCCAAACGCAATGGCTTCGTGAAATGAGAATTCGTGGAATGCATATTGGGGGGAGTTTAGGGTGAGTTTACAACTCAACTTGGTTGAGTTGAGTTAATAAGTGGGGAGTTGGGATGTTGGTGGGCCAAACACAGAGTTGGGTTTTTAACCCAACTCAACCCAACCCAACTCACCCATCCAAACAACCCAATTAATGTTTCTTTTTTTTTAATGGGAAATTATTTATTTAATGTTTCTCTCAAGTGGGAAATTATGGGTGGGAAGATGCATAAATGCTATGTAAAGGGATAAAGTAATGCAAAGGCATTTCATCCCAATTATCTCATGTCGGATGAAGTAGAAAAAAGAGAAAAAGAGCCCTAATAAAATATGCTCTCTACTTAGTGGGTTTTTATGGGCATCATAAGTTCATCCTAGAAATATACCTGACAAAGGAAGAGTGTTGTCAAGAGAATTTGTAACGCCCAGCTTATTTAGGAGCATTAATTTTGAAATTTTGGGACTAAGATGGATTAATTCTCAATTAAGTTTTTCGATTTTAGAGTTAATATGAAATTTGGAGTTTGGAATAAGAAAGTGGCATTTATGCAAATGAAGAATGGTATAAGGGCATTTTGGTATTTTTTTTCTTTTCTTTCCCTCATCCTTATCTCCTTCTCCATTTCCTTCTTCTTCCTATTTTCTTCCTCCCTCTCCCGATAGCCCTCTCTCTCTCTCTCGCTCTCTCACCGAATTCTCTCTCTCTCACCGAATTCTCTCTCTCTCTCTCTCTCTCTCTCTCTCTCTCTCTCACCCGAACGCTGGCCGCACAGAGGCTCCAGCCACGAACCGCCGCCGTGTCGCCTAGCAACTCGCGTCAATCGCCGGCCACCGTGTCTCTCTCTCTCTCTCCCACCGCAAGCAGCAGACGGAGCCACCGACTTCAACCCAGCTCACGTCTCCATCGCAGATGGCACGCCGTAGCCACTCGCCGTCGTCCCACCGCAGCAGATACACGCCGGCCGATTACATTTCGCAAGTGTCGACTGCTCGCCGGAGTGCGCAGCTTCGCCAGTTTCCTCTCTCTCTCACTCTCAGTTTGTACAGACAGCAGGGGGCCGGTTTTGGGGGAGATTTCCTGCAAGCCCGATGTTCTATAGCTTCGATTGGTTCCGATTCGAAGTGAGTAAGTATGCTAATGTTGATTCAAAGTGATTTTTGGGTTGATAATGATGTTTTTGGTTGTTCTAGCAAATTTTGGAGATGAGCCCATAGTGTTTTGGATTTGAATTTAGATTACCCATTATTATTGAAGGTCGTTTAGGGTGAAATTGGACTCTTTAAGCTGCTGTTCGGGTTTGTCCAGCAAGATTAGTCACTGTTTTGAGGTAAGTTTTTCATGGGTATCGATTTTTCCAACACATCTAAGACTAAGCATTTGTTGGGTTTTAGATAGCTATGATTTAGGACCTTTTCGAGGAGTTTAGGGGCCTTTTTGTGGATTTTAGGTACTGTTTTAGTGTTCTATAATTTACCCATAATACGTTGGACTTTGTACAAGGTTACCCATTATGTTTGGAGGCCGGGGTGTCGAGTTTGGACCAATTTGACTTCAAAATTCAGCAAGTAAGGGTGTTGTTAGGTGAGTTTTAATGGGTAACTTTGTTTCAACTTAATTGGGTTCATGGTTGGAGTTTAAAAATGGTTTGTTAATTATTCTTCAAGATTTTGTTTGGCATTTCAGGATCACGTAATCAATTATGGGCTACTTCGAACCTTGGAGTAAAATTGTAAGTAGTTATTTGGATATTAGCCCCTTTAAGTTCCATTTAAATTGATATATGTTTGATAATTTGGAAATTGTGAAAGCATGCTTGAAAATCATATTTATGAAGTATGTAGTGATTTTTGGATTGGTGTAGGTGTTGCTTGAGTTGTAAATGGTCTTTTATATGGTTATAATGGAAATTAGGGGCTTAACGTTTTTCGAATGGCTTATGATTTAGCATGTGTAGCACTTTAAGAGAGTAGTTGTTTGAATTGATGTATGTTAAGTGGTCGTGGATGTAATTATTTCAAGTATGAAGTATAAGGGTGACCATGTTGGTCGAGGATGTTTCGCTTAGTAAATATTTTAAAAAGAGTTTTGCCTTATTGTACCTAAACCCAAGAATTTAAAGAAAGTTGTCAATTTAGTTGAGTGGCTTGGTATAAATCATGATTCCGAGTGGGGTGCTCCTAAGGACTTGGCCTTGTGAACTAGTAAGGAGTTTGGTTATATATTAACCCTTTGGAATGCATAGTTGACTATGATCGTGGTTCCTTATAAAGTAAGGACGTATGAGAAGTTATTTTAGATTGTGTAAGCATGCATATTTGGATTGTTGTGATCTGTGGCTTGAAATGAAATTCGAAGTGGCTATAAAACCTTGAACGTTGAACTAAAGGACTAAAGGGTCTAGTAATCCTTGTGTTTGATGTATTCGGAATGACGAGTGGTGTTTAACTTGTTTTGAGACGGGCTAGGAGCCGATTTCTGAGTTAAATGGTGGATGACTTTATGCTACTAGCACGCATATGGGTTTTGATTAAGTAAAGTTTTGTTTAGAAGTGCCATTGAACTAGGACATAGGTTCTTACTTGAGATTCGTGCTGGTGATATATGGCGAAAAGTCACTATGATGAGATTGTGGTTGTTTATAAAATGTGGGCTTGGGTCATATGCTACGAATGACTTCTTAAAAGAAAGAGAAGTGGGTTTGGCCTAAAAAAGTAAGTAGCCTTTCGGATTTGTCCGTTAGGATTTGTATTCGCCTAGATATATATATATATATATATGAGGCGTAAGCCGTTGTAAATGTTGGAAGGGCTTAAGGGTGGCTTTCCCTCTTTGCTTGTGTGAGTTAGGGAACGTTTTTTTTCCATTGTGTGTGCTTGTGAATTTCGGGTCGGTTTGTGATTGTGAATCAGTCTTGATGGAAGAAATTTGGTATGATAGATGACCCGAAAAGTTCCAAAATCGTTGTGAAAGTACAAGGCCCGTTAGATTGGTGCTACCCACCCTATCTCTGTCGTTTCGTGCGAGTTTGTAAGCCTAGAACGTATGTGATGTGATGAGCATAGGGGATGCGTTTCCCTAGTGCCTGTGAGCTAGCTTAGGGGTGATTCCCCACTGTGTTGAGCATAGGGAATGCGTTTCCCTATTGCCTGTATGCTAGCTGAGGGATGTGTTCCCTAGTTGCCTGTGTGGCTATCATGATGTGATGAGCATAAGGAATGCGTTCCTTATTGCCGATGAGCTAGCTTAGGGGTGATTCCCCACTGTGTTGAGCATAGGAATGCGTTTCCTATTGCCGTGTGCTAGCTGAGAGATGATTCCCCATTATGTTGAGCGTAGGGAATGCGTTCCCTAGTGCCTGTGTGCTAGCTTAGGGGTGATTCCCCATTATGTTGATTGTAGGGAATGCGTTCCCTAGCGCCTGTGTGCTAGCCTAGGGGTGATTTATCTATTGAGATGAGTGTGAGGGTTATAGACCTTCACAGGTTTGGGTTCTAGGTTACAGGACTCGCAGGTATGACACGAAGTTAGGGTCAAGTAGTAGTGAATGTTGGGGAAGGATAAATGGACTTTTAGAATAACAAAAGGAAGTACTTGAAATCTAAGCACGAGTGTGAGTAAGAGCAGTTTTCTTCTTGGTATGGCTTCTTTAAACATTGGACTCTTAAGTAGGCTACTTACTGAGTATGTTTATACTCATCCTTGCTACTTTGTTTGTTTTGCAGATTGTGCACATTCTCGGGGTGGATGACGCAGGCGACTACTTGACGAGACTATGGAGGCTCCACCAAATTTCTTTCCTATGTTTAGCTTTTAGTTTTGTTTCTTTGTTCACTGTTGTTTGTCGGTTTGTAAAGTTTAAATATTCTTTAGCTTCGTGTGTCTAATTAGAAGCTTTTAGATTTGGTTGTTTGTTAATTGAGCTCAGCATCATTTATCGTAGTTTGGTGGATGCTGAGTCTGTGATCTGAAACATATAAGTGTTTATATCTCTTTCCAGGTCTTTGTAAAATTTTGGTTTCTTGTAATTACGCCATCATGCTGCCAAAATTTCGGACATGAACGAGGTAACTAGGTCGTGCTTCCACGTTTAGAAAGTCATAGTAGGTCGGGTCGTTACAGAATTGAACATTATTCTAAAGTCTTTTCTATTTTCTCTTGAAGAATTTTTGAAGCGCAGAGTTGAATTATGAATCTGAAGTTAATTTGTCTATGGAGTTAATAAATTTGTGTTTGGAGTGCAGAATTGTTTAGTCTAAGTTTAGAAAAGTATGTGTTTGAGGTACAAAGTTATTTATATTGAAGTTGTTAAGTCAAGGGTTTCTAGTGCATATTTTTTTTAACCTGAAGTTCTAAAGTCTGATTTTCTGCTGGCTGTTTTTATTTTCTTAACTTTTTGTTCAACTATTCAAATAGGCATATATTTGCCCAAATTTTTAGCATTCAATTGAAATGTCAACTTAAAAACTTCACAAATATTTTACAATTTCTACATGTAACATTTGTACTTGAGGTAGACAAATAGTTTTGTTTGTACGTTAGACTATTGATATAATAAAATTTACCATAATCCATCAGCTTACGCTTTTGGGTTGATTGGTGATTTAACATGGTATCAAACCTCTCCAATTAATATTGATTTCTACTTGTTGGGTCTCTTACAAATTTTCAAGCCCACAAGTGAAGGAGAATGTTAGAGTGTTAATATTGTTAAATCACCAATCAACCCAAAAGCTTAAGCTGATGGGTTATGGTAAATTTAATTATATCAACACTCTAACACTCCCCCTCACTTGTGGGCTTGGAAATTTGTAAGAGGCCCGACAAGTGGAAATCAATATTAATTGGGGAGGAAATAACATTACAGGGGTTCGAACTCAGGACCTCCTACTCTTATACCATGTTAAATCACCAATCAACCCAAAAGCTTAAGCTGATGGATTATGGTAAATTTAATTATATCAACACTCTAACAAATATAATTAAATTTATCATAATCCATCAGCTTAAGCTTTTAGGTTAATTGATGAATTAACATCACTTTGAGATGGAAATCCATGTTCATCAAATATGGTATTAGAGTCCATGAAACCCAAATGGGTATTCGATCTAAAAATTGGGATCCGACCTAAGAATGGTGAATCCAAAGAGAAACCATCTACCCCATGTTTATCTAATATTTATTTCATACCAACAAGAAAATTACAGTATGTTTTTACATCAGTGGAATATATAAGGGGAATATGAACAAAAAAATAAGTAGGCCAACAAGGGCCTACAAACATGTTTCACAAAAAAAACTTGAATGTCCAACAAAGGCCACATCTATGTTCCATACAATATCCAAAAAAAATGGTTGATTCAAATAAAAGGGTTGATAGATACTTACAAACATGGTTCACAAAAAAAATTTGAATGTCCAACAAAGGGCCACATCTATGTTCCATACAATATCCAAAAAAAAATGGTTGATTCAAATAAAAGGGTTGATAGATATTTTAGCCACAAGTGGTGGCTACATGAATAATTTTTTCTAAACTCAGTCCAACTCTTCTCCTCTTCTCTATATGTTTTTCCTTCCTAATCAAACAATCTCAACAAACAGCAACAAAGTTTGATTGGTTGAACCTCCAAAAAAGTATTTTTCAAATATGCATTTTATTTTAAACATTTTTTATAAAAATATTTTAAAATTAAAACACTCATATGTTTGGTTATATTTTCTAAAAAGTGTTTTTATACAAAGTTTGTTTGGTTTACTTTATACTCAAAATGCTTTTAATAATGTCAAATTACCATAAAGAACGACTCTTATTAAAATACTATGATCAACTGACCACAACCAAAAGGGTCGACAGAGTGCCATCGGTCACTGAAAATTGTCGTCGGTGGTAATTGCCTGAAGTTTGGCAGTCGTCGATCGCCGGAAAAGGTCAACAGTTGTGGATCCCAGTTGTCGGATATGGTCATTGGTGATTATCGTCAGTCATTGGAGAAGTGAGAGTGAGAGAGGGAACAAAAATGCATGAGAAAATAGTGTTACTGATCGGGCTTTTTGCTACACGCAAGTGCACGTGATCGAAGTAATAAGAAACTTGAGTACTTCAGAGTATCGTACCCAATGGAACGGGTTTTAATAAAATTTATAAAAATGACACATATTGTTGACAATTTGCAATTTTAAGTAACCGTGGGTGAAAATGATTTATGAGGTGTTTTGGTTAAAAGAAAAAATTGTTTGAAAAACAATGAAAATTGAAAAGGGGATTCAAGATGCTAATCCCCCTTTGGAAAGAAAATGCAACAAGAAGGAAATTGCAATCGTAGCTAACTCAAGAACTAAGTAAACCGAATTCAACTCCTATTCGACTTTCTATGAAGTATCTTTAGGAGACTAAGTGATTAAACCTATATTTCTATGGCTAATCTAACTTAGATATTTTTGCACACAATTCTAGTGGTTTTGAAGTCTCACCCTATGTCTATGGTCGATGTTTCAGGACTTATGTCTAAGTCTTTTCCTCCATTACTTTTGCGACATCCGCTTCCCTTAACCCTTTCGGTATTAAGTTTAGCTTGTCAAGCAACACTAGATGGCCAACTAGAGTTTACCCAACATTAATTTCACCAAAAGCAAACACTAGTTCAAGAATTAGCTAGATTGTGTTTGCTATCAAGCCTTAAATTTTTCCTCTAAGGCATTCACAACTTAAATCCCAAAGGAAATTTAGCTCTTCATAATGAAATAAATAAAGAACAGAGAATGTAAATTAATAAAATTCATTGGTACAATCAAAAATTAACTTAAAGAAACTTGTATATATGTGTGTGTGTGTGTGTGTGTGTGTGTGTGAAATTCAAGTACAGTAGCTTTCCAAACTTCAAATAACAGAAATTAGATTTGTTGAAATTGAAAAACAAATAAGTAGCTTCTTCACGCAAATAACATAAACAAGAGAACACAGTTGCAGAAATTGAAAGAGAACTTATTCATCCTAAAAATCCAATCTTCTTGACTCAATCGACCAAGAAGTTTGTTCATAACCACATCCAATTCTTATGGAGATGGGATTGAGAAGAGAATTTTGGACTTTTAGGAAGAAGAACAACATAACCACAACTCAGAAATTTAAAACAAAAGGCATTGCCATCGTTGAAGAAAACCCAAAAAATATATGAACGAAAATCTTCCAAAATCGAGCTCAATCGAATAAGGATTTTGCTCTTTACCACCATCAACTTCGTTGAGATAGGATTGAGGAAGAGATTCGGGACTAAGATGTAGAAGAAATTAATACAAACAGCAACTAAAAAAACTAAAAATGAAAATTGCAGAAAGTAAGAAAACCCAAAAAACAGAAACTAAAATCTTCTCCAAATTCGAGCTCTCTTTGTTCGGCTTCTTTGTTCAATATTTATAGTGATTTCATACTTGGGCTTCCCTCTTGGTTGATGAACAATCATGACTAATTATCTTGCTGAATTTGTGGGTCAATTTTCCTTCAAAATTTTGAAATCTGCGTTTTTTTTTTAAATTCCAGATCTGTCCAGATTGCAATTGCACTACTGTTGCATTCCTCGAAAATCCTGCATCAAAACATTAAGTAAGTGTGAATTTTTTTCTTCTTTTGTTTTATTTTCTGAACTTACTTAATTTAAAGGTCTTCCATCAATCATGTGATTAAATTCAAGCATTTTTTTATTTTCCATCAAATAATATGAATAAAAATCACAAATATAACTAAGTTTAAAGGCCAAATAATCCTCATGAATGAGAATTATTAGTTATTGTTCTGAAGCCCACTGAGTTGGTAAATTAAAACAGTGATAAAATATGCTAATGGGCCAAACATTGGTTTCGCTTAAAAACCCAACCCAACTCGACTAGCCAAACAGCCCTTAATGAGGTAAGAAATTAGGTTGGGTATCCAATGGGAAAAAGTATTTATTTTAAATTTCAATTTTGAATTTTGAAATTAATGAAACTAATAAAATACACACTATTCAAACCAATAAAACACCAAAAATCAAGTCATCACTACCTTAAAAAAAAAAAAGCATGTCATTATAATATGTTGTGGGTGAAATTGGACTAAAGAGGTAAACCCGAACTACAAGGGAATCTTGTAAGATAAGATTATCCTTTTCAAATCCAATTCCTAAATAGAAAGGGAAACCTTTTATATCCTTATCTAAAATGGAATATGGAAAACAAATGTCCTATAAATAGTCATTATGACTCAAAGAAATGGAGTTCAACTTCAACCCTTATTCTCTAAATTCTAGTTTGTTACACCGAAATTCTCCTTGCTAACTTAAGCATTGGAGCTAATGTGGCAAATGTCACATCAGTGCCTAACTTTTTCTCTTTTGCAAGTCACCTCTTTCTCCCAAATTACAAATTCACCATGGTTGTCACATGGAGGTCAAGTGAGATTCTCCTGTCCAAAATTTGGCAACAACATAATACATTAAACCTTACTATAGAAAGAACATAAACTTGAGACCTGACTACAAAATTAAGGAACTAAAGATTTATTTGGTAACATTTGTATTTCTCCATTCTCAAAAGCGTTCCAAAAATTGTATACAATGGAAATAGAAAAATTATTTTTACAACTTCCTTCCAATAATTTAATTTGGTTCTTAAATTCTATAGGTCATAAACTTTCCATTTCTTCTAATTTTAGGAGCACGTGACAGCGAATATAGAAATGGTAGAGGAACCACTAATGGTTATAAAGGTAGGGAGTAAGAGGCCATGGTGGTAGTAGTAGAATTTGATACTAATGAACATTTCATCTTGAGTGGAAGCATTGAATCGTCTTTGATTTTACTTAGAATTAAACAAAAACTAAGATTAAGCAATAAATACCTTTGTATATTATTGAGATATTTATACAGTGTCTTTAATCTTTTTACTCCAACTCCGACGAGGTTGAAACTCCAATTCCATAATGCATACTTGTTATGACTCGAACACAAGTCCAAGGCTTATGAGAGCCTCTTGAAAAAAAATTCACAAGGCATTGGAGAGGAAGAGGTCTAAAGAGAATTCTCTAATTCTCTATTGAGAATATGTGTGTTATAATGGCTCAATCCAAATGTCCTATTTATAAAGACTTGAGAAAATTTTTTATCATAATTAAATAATATATATTTTAATATCTAATATATTAAAATACATATATTTAATCTATTTGAATCTTATTCAAATCTTTTAAATTCTCGTACGATATTTATCTCTTTATTGGAATCTTATTCAAATTTTATAAATATCTTTTCCTTAATGTATCTAATATACATTAATTATTTTAGTATTTAATGTATCAAATACAATAAATATATTTTTCCTCTTTTATATTTCATATATTTAATATATTAAATATTAATTTTAACATTTCAAATTAATATTAATTTGAACATTTCAATTTTTTTCTTTCAACTAAATTGATCTTTTAGTGTTACTATAAACTAGCAATGAGACCTTAGGGACCTATAGATTATAACCTCCAATTATATAAAAATAATTAATTAAACTGTTTAATTAATCAATTTTCATTCATTAATTTTAAGTCACTCCACTATAAACCTAGAATTGCACTCTTATCTACTGTAGGAAAAGTTGTGTCAATGGATATAACCATTACATGCAAGTGGATCCTTCACGAGCTGTTCGTAATTACAGCTGGGTCAAAAATCCGTTTTACCCCTGTAATTACATCTTGCACCTTAAGTACCATTGATCCTCTAATGAACAATTTGTTTATGATCCAACCATAAACTAAGTCCCTCTCGAGCCAGTGAGAGGGTAGGGCCCATTGTTAAAAATCTCGAAATCATCACTTAAAGGAACTACTCATCTACTTACCCTATATGGAAGAAGTGAATTTCATCTTGTAAGATTATGTTTTCACTCTCTATTTGGTCAAGTCCCCAAAATGGTGGGCCTTATTGAATCTGCTACAAAAGTCACTCTCACCCATGCAAATCAAAGGACATGCCCTCACATGCAGGAGTTCATAACTCACTCAAGATTAAGATTGAGTCGCATATGATCATCCTGATGAAATATTAATATTCTCAATTAACGGATTTATAAAAAGAGATTAAATATTTCGTGGTCCAGTCTTATACAAACTCATTGTATAAGATACCCTCACTCACATGTCTCCACATGAATGATTTGGATTATATCATTTGTAACTATTACAAAGTGAGTCGTATCAATAATGTTATCAAGATAAGGCACTCAACCTTATCCATATACTATGACCTTTTAGGTTATTTCTTGAACATGATCCTCTCGTATGTCAATCACATACTGTGCAAAATTACACTAATAACCTTTAATTTTTTATATAATAGATAATATTATATTGTAAATAAATTAATCAAAATTATTATTAATTATTAAATAAATCTTAATTATGAGTTTTTATGGCATAAATCTCAACAGAATTGGCTCTGAAGGTGATTACAGCGGTGGAGTTGGACATAGAATGACAAAAAAGTGGTCAATATAATCTGAGCATATCTCAACTGGTTAAGACATTAAAAATTCAACCATAAGGTCAAATGTTGGAATTTCCACTTTGCATATTGTTAAACTAAAAAATTTTAAAATTAAAAAAAAAAAAAAAAAAAAAAAACTATAGAAGGATATCCCAAAAAAAGTGTACCCTTTACAAAAGATACCAATAGAAATATTAACCTAATGGAAGTCTCTTATCAAAGCTCGACAGGAAAACAATGCGATTATATCTTACCTCTATCAATAAACAACCGTTTCACTTGCTTTCTTATAATTTAACAAATTTAACATCAGTTACAAAAAAAAAAAATCAGAATTTCTTTTTGTTTAGTATAGGTCAAAAGACAAGTCAAAGTTTTCTCTTCTTATTTAGATATTTTCTCTTGATTCAAATTAATGAAAGACAAAAGTTTTCTTAATTTCTAATCTAAATAACTATTAAAATAAATGAACTTCAACAACCTTAATGAATTACTATGGAAAATAGCCCAGAGTAAATAAATGTAAGATTAAAAAAAATATTACCTCGACCATTGTATTTGCATATACGTATTTTTACAAACTATTCGAAATAGTGCATCACACTAATGGCTCAAACATGCTTTGAGAATTATATCTTTAAAATGTGATCATTTTTTCCACCATTGTCTAGCAAATGGGAAATTATTTAATGTTTCTCCAAGTGGGAATTAGGGAAACATGCATATATAACATGTAAAAAATTATAGTAATGCATGGTTCAATGATAAACAAATGTGGATTACATGCTTGTGGGGCAAATTGATTAGACCATACTTTATTTTGTCCATATTTACCCGATTTTTCCTACACATTTGGTATTAAATCAAGATAAGGTTAATACTCTCTAAATGCTTAATAATATTGTGTCTTTCTTCAAAAATGTTCTCAATTGAAAAATCAAGTAAAAAAAAAATCAGTCAAAATTTATCCAATAAATATATGTCATGCCACTATTTAATTAACAATGTTAATCGCAATAACTACCCTAATTAATAAGGGATTATAGGGATGGAAAAAATATATACATCCCATATCATACACAAAAGTTTTTCTTTTACTTTTTTTTTAATTAAAATCGACACAAAAATTTTGAATTTACAACATTGTCTTAAAGCTCGGATGCAATAATTTATCCGATTCTTCATCAAAAAAACTTAAGCATTGTTCTATGCTTGTTATTAGTTCATATATTGTTCATCCACCAAAACGTCAACCTCAAGATATTTATAAGTTTGTCGATCTAAACATAACTCAACTGGTTAAGGGATATGTCTTTGATCAAGAGGGTAGAGGTTCGAACTCCCTCACTTCCACTTTGTTGTTTGATATATATATATATATATAAGGTAGAACACCCTACAAAAATGATGCGGAAAAGTAGAAATATCTTATTGCAATCGGTATCAATATATAATTAGAAGGCTAAATATATGTGCTTTTTTTGTCCTAATGTTTGGGTCGTATTTTTTCAATTTAGTCCATTGTGTTAATTTTAATCTATTTTTTAAAAATTTAGTTCCTCACCATTGATGAATGTTAAAATTGGCTTATAATAAACTTATATGACATAATACTTAATCATTCAAAAAAAATTTAGATGAAACAGATTATCTAAGAGAGAAAGTTTCTAATTTCTCTTCCAAAATTTTAAGAAATTAGTAGAAATTTCAAGTTTTCTTATCTAAAATTGCCTTTTGTTTTCTCCTATAAATTCATCTATGCCATCTATGTTTACAATCAACAAATTTTGACATTCACCAATCTTTAGGGACTAAATTGAAAATTTTTAAACAATAGGGACTTAGCTAATTAAAAATAAATAAATATCCAAATATTACGCAAAAAAGAACATATATTTAGCCAATTAATGAACTTTTGACTGATTAAAGAATTAGACAATTATTTTTTAGGCCGCGCACACACACGTTTTAATCTTTCATTTTTCCCTTTAGTCCCTATTGTTTACTATGTTTCATAATAGTCTCTTATGTATTAGCAATTACGTTTTAATCTTTAATTTTTTCAATTTGGTCCCTATTGTATACTATGTTTCATTATAGTCCATTATTTATTAGCATTTTTTAATTTAGTCCCTCACCGTGTTAAAATTGGTTGGTGATCGGCTATGCTACACGCAAGTGCACGTGATTGAAGTAATAAAGAAAACTGGAAGTACTCCAGAGTATATTGTACCCAAGGGAACGGATTTTAACAAAATCTATGAAGGTGACACAAATTGGTTTACAAAATGCAATTGTGGTAACCGATGGTGTAAAAATGCTTGAGAGGTTGTTTTTGCTAAAGAAAATAAACGAAAAGTCAATAATTAAGAAAAATGGGATCGAAGTAGCTTATGCCCCTTTGGAAAGAAATGTCACTAAAAATGCAGTTGCAATCCTAGTTAACACGAGAGAACTAAGTAAACCAAATTCAACTCCTATTCAATTTTGCTTCAAAATATTTAGGAGGCTAAGTGATTAAACCTATATGTCTATGGCTAATCTAACTTAGGTGATTTCGTACACAATTCTAGTGGTTTTAGAGTCTCACCCTATGTCTAGGGTCGATGTTTAGGACTTATTTCTAAGCCTTTTCCTCCATTACTTTTGTGACATCGGCTTTTCCTTAACTCTTTCAATATTAAGTTCAAGCTTGACAAGCAACGCTAGTTGGCCGACTAGGTTTACCCATGTTATTTCAACAAAAACAAACAAAGTCTCAAGTGTCAACTAGATTGAATATGCTTTAAGTTTTACATCTCTCCTCTAGGGCATTCACTAACTTGAATCCCTAAGGAGAATTAGCTCATTATGAAAGGAATGAAAACCCAAAGTTTAAGTGCTAATAAACTCATATTTAATCATTCGAATAAATGAAAGTAAATTGCAAAACAATAAGGGCAACAAATCTAAGTTTTTCTAGAATGTTTTTTTTTTCTATTCTAATTTATTTTATTAAACTAATCTTACAACTTTAAGCTTCCATAAAGGAATTATAAAACAAAACTTCCAAAAAATGCCTTCGATACTTAAGTCCAGAAAGTCAAAACTGAAGCTACGGGAGAATGAAAACTATGTGGAAATGCAAATTCCAGAAATTAACAAGCTTATGATTAGAGATGAAGGAAATTGAAACCCAGACTTCACTATCTCATTCAACTTCGACAACATACAAGAACATTGGACTAAACAAAGGCTAACTTTATAACTAAAATTGAGCAGAAAATGAAGGATTAAAACAGAATGGAAATGAACAAAACAGAGTAACAAAACTCATAGAAATTCCTTGCTTTGATCGAACCAAAATTCCGTTACAGGCAATTGGATCTTAACCTCCTCGAACCTTGGTTGAGGAGGGATCAACCTCGAAAATTACAAAGCAAAAATGAAGAGAAAACTGCTAGAAGAAAGACAGAAAAACGAAACTAAAAGCTACTGTCTGAAAATGAAAATATAGCAGAAAAACCCACAAAACAGAGTATAAATCGCCTCCCTCTTCTTCGTTCTTCCTCCCCTTTTATAGATATTCCGAGGCCTTTTCTTTCCATCTTGGGCTCCTTAATTCTTAGGTAGACTTGAGGCGTGAATTTAGGCTGGAATTTCTCCCATAAATCGAGCAGATTTCGTGTATGTTGGTGAATTTCCGTTAATTCTGCACTGATGGATAAGTCCAGAAAATGCAATTGCAATCCCTCTTGTTCACCACCTTGCCTTCTCAATGAAATGCAATTGCATTTCATTTGCATTTGCTTCATTTTTTCAAATCTGCACAAAAACAACAATTTAGCCAACTTTCCTTTATTTTTTTTCAACTTCTTTCGTCTTTTTCCATACTCCGACAAGCTTACATGAATTTATCTTATAAATGCTATTTTTAGCTTGCTCGTTATTCGATAAAATATGCAAAAATGGAAACAACAACTTAGTTTTAGGGTTAAATAATCCTCATAATTGAGAATTATCAGTTGGTTAAATTACTTAATGAATTGGCATAAATTTAAAGGAGAAAAAAAATCATCCAAGAGAAGAAAAAGACTTGAGATTGCAACCAATTTCTTAGAATTTTGAAAGACTAATTAGAAACTTTCCTCTATTAGATGAACTTTTTCCTCATCTAAATTTTAGCATATTAAATAGGTATTATGTTGTGTAAGTTTATCATCAAAAAAAATTTAACATTCACCTAAGATTAAGGAGCAAATTAAAAAAAAAAAACTTAAAACAAACAAAATAATTAAAACGTTTTAGAAAATAAGGTCCAAATTGAAAAACACTCAAATCTTAGGGACTAAACCACATGTTTCAAGATATATTTATCTAATTTGTAAAATACATAACAATGGTTTGATAATATATCATTCACATCTAAATGGTCTCTCATATTTATAGTCAATCTAAACATAGTTTAACTGGTTAAAACATATATCTTCGACGACTAAGAGGTTAGAGGTTCGAATTTCCTTCACTTATGTTACTGAATCACTGTGAGATTGATATTCTCGAAAAGTGATTAATTTTCCAATAGGGAAATTATTTAATGTTTCCTTTTTTTTAATGGGAAATTATTTATTTAACATTTCTCTCAAGTGGGGAATTATGGGTGGGAACATGCATAAATGCTATGTAAAGGGATAAAGTAATGCAAAGCCATTTCATCTCAATTATCTCATGTCGGCTGAAGTAGAAACAAGAGAAAAAGAGGCCTAATAAAATATGCTCTCTACTTAGTGGATTTTTATAGGCATCATAAATTAATCCTAGAAATATATTTGACAAAGGAAGAATGTTGTCAAGAGAATTGAACATTATTCTAAAGTCTTTTCTATTTTCTCTTAAAGGGTTTTTGGAGTGTAGAGTTGAATTATGAAATCTGAAGTTAATTTTTCTATGGAATTAATAAATTTGTGTTTGGAGAGCAGAGTTGTTTAATCTAGGTTAAGAATTTTGTATTTGAGGTGCAGAGTTATTTAACTTAGAATTATTAAGTCAAAGGTTTCTGGTGCATACTTTTTTTAACCTGAAGTTCTGAAGTTTGATTTTCTGCTGACTGTTTTTATTTTCTTAACTTTTTGTTCAACTATTTAATTAGGCATATATTTGCCTATATTTTTAACATTCAATTGAAATGTCAACTTAAAAACTTCACAAATATTTTACAATTTCTACATGTAACATTTGTACTTGAGGTAGACAAATAGTTTTGTTTGTACGTTAGACTATTGATATAATAAAATTTACCATAATCCATTAGCTTAAGCTTTTGGGTTGATTGGTGATTTAACATGGTATCAAACCTCCCCAATTAATATTGATTTCTACTTGTTGGGCCTCTTACAAATTTTCAAGCCCACAAGTGAAGAAGAGTGTTAGAGTGTTGATATAATTAAATTTACCATAATCCACCAGCTTAAGCTTTTAGGTTAATTAGTGATTTAACATCGTTTTGAGATGGAATTCCATGTTCATCAAATATGGTATTAGAGTCCATGAAACCCAAATGGGTATTTGATCTAAAAAATAGGATCCGACTCAAGAATGGTGAACCCAAAGATGAACCATTCACCCCATGTTTATCTAATATTTATTTCATACCAACAAGAAAATTATAGTATGCTTTTACATCAATGGAATATATGAGGGGAATATACACAAAAAATAAGTAGGCCAACAAGGACCTACAAACATGGTTCACAAAAAAAAAATTGAATGTACAACAAAGGGCCACATCTATGTTCCATACAATATCCAAAAAAAAATGTTTGATTCAAATAAATGGGTTGATAGATACTTTAGCCACAAGTGGTGGCTACATGAATAATTTTTTCTAAACTCAGTCCAACTCTTCTCCTCTTCTCTATCTATTTTTTCTTCCTAATCAAACAATCTCAACAAATAGCAACAAAGTTTGATTGATTGAACCTCTGTTTTTCAAAAATGCATTTTATTTTAAACATTTTTTATAAAAGTAGTTTAAAATTAAAACAATCATATGTTTGGTTATATTTTCTAAAAAGTATTTTTATACAAAGTTTGTTTGGTTTACTTTATACTCAAAATGCTTTTAACAATTTCAAATTACCATAAAGAATGACTGTTATTAAAACACCATGATCGACTGACCACACCTAAAAGGGTCGTCAAAGTGCCGTCAGTCGCTGGAAATTGTCGTCGATGGTAATCGCCTAAAGTTTGGCAGTCGTCGATCGTTGGAGAAGGCCACCAGCGGTGGATGGCGGTTGTTGGATATGCTCACTGGTGATTGTCGTCAGTCATCAGAGAAGGTATGTAACACCCGGTTTAATTAGGAGCATTATTTTTGAAATTTTGGAACTAAGTTGGTTTGATTCTGAATTAAGAAGTTGATTTTGGGGTTATTTTGAAATTTTGGTTGTTTAAAAGGGCATGATTGGAAGTTAATGTTTGGTCAAAGGGTATTTATGGGATTTTGCTTGTTTAAAAAGAAAAAAAAAAAAAAAGAAAGAGATAACCTCTCTCTCTCATCCTTATCTTTTCTTCATCATCTCTCTCATCCCTTTCCCTCTCTTTCTCGATCTCTCTCTCCCTCCTTCCCGATTTTTTTCTCTTGAAATCTCTCCCTCACCGGCAGCTCTCTCCCTCCCGTCGGTATCTCTCTCTCTCTCTCTCTTTCTCTCCGTCGAACTGCAGTCAAACGAGAACCTTCGGGCTTTCCCTCAACGCTGCAACTTCTTCTTCTTCTTCGTCTTCCTCGTGCTATCGCCGCCGCACGCCGAACGCCACCCAATCGCCATCCGTTGAGCGTTGGCTGTCGTCAGCTCCGCCGCAGCCACACAGTTAGCCTTTCTCGCATCTAGCTCGTCCGGGTGCAGCTGCTACAGTTCGCGCTTCACTAGCTCCCTCTCTGGTTTTTGGTTCAAATAGCGAGATGGGTGTTGGTTCGAGGCCAAATTCAAATAAATTAGATATTCGTACAACCGTTTACGACCTCGATTTGGAGTGGGTAAGCTTTCCAACTTCAATACTAGATGAAATTGGTTTTCTTTTAGTAATTTGAGTAAACTATGGATCTTTGGATTTAGTTCAGAACACCCATCGCGTTTAAAGGCCGTTTTGGGCGAGATTGAATTGATTCGAGCTGCTGTCCGTGGGCTTCGGTCTTGGTTTTGGGGTAAGTTCTCTTTGGGTGTTACGATTATCATCTTAATTGAAGTTAGGAATGAGATTGGAGATAGTTGGCACATGTTTTAGGAGTATTGATGTGTTTTAAGGATTGTTGTAGTGTTTTAAAAATTTACCCATAACGTGTAGGCCTTCGTTGGACGACTCAAGATCAAGTATTTGAGTTCTGGCCGTCTTGAAACTTGGAATAAAATTGAGTAAGCAGTTATTTGGACCTTAAGCTCCTTTAAATTCCTAAATGTTTTGGATTTATGTTGGATAATGTGTGAATTGTGAAAATATGCTTGGAATCCGTGTTTAGGAAGCATGTAGTGGTTAATGGATACGTTTAAAGGTAGTTAAGAGCTAAAATGGCATAAGTTGTGGTTATAATGAAAATTGGGGCTCAAAGTTACGATTTTATCGTGTTAACATATGAAATACCTTATGAATTGCCCAAATTTATATTTGGATGAGTTTGAACACATTTGTGGTTAATTGTAAACAATCATGCTTGCCTAAATTGGAGTATGTGAAAGATGTCGTGGTTGGTTAAATTAATATGAGAATTATCGTGTTGGGCTTAAGGTTGCCTGAACTTGTTACTATTCTCGTTAAGGGGTTCAAAGTTACAAATAAATGGATGAAGATGTGTCAGAGGTTATGAATGAATTTGATTATAGTTTTTCCCTATAAGCATTTGTATGGATAGTTGTGTTAAACTAAATATTTGCAAGCGTTTGGGCTTTCTGAGATGTTTGGTTAGTTGTGGAATGTAGAATACTTGAACTTTAGATTGAATGGTTGGCCGGGTTCAATGCTTTTGGGTTTGGGCTTGGTTAGGGACGAAAGTAAAGCACCTTAATCTGATGTATTCGAATGTGAATGGAAGGGTGTTGGTCGTTTTGAGTTCTAGCATGGTTAGAGGATTTAATCCTTGACTAAATGATTGAAGGATTTTATGTCAATGACATATGTATGGGCTATGGTTACGTGTAGTTCTTGTTTAGAAGTACACCATTGAACTAGGGTAAGTTCTTACTTGAGACTCGTGTTTGTGTTCTATGGTGGAAGGTCACCATGAGGTGATTGTGGTTGTTTATGGAAGGTGGGCCTGGGTCATATGCCACTAAAGATTTCCTAAAAGAAGAGAAATGGATTTCCATGGTGCTGGCCTAAGAAGAAGGTAGCCTTTCGGATTGGTCCGTTAGGATTTTTGTCTCGCCTATAAATATGTATGAGGCGTAAGACATTATAGAAGTAGGAAAGGCCTGAGGGTTGCTTTTCCTCTTTGTTTATGAGAATTAGGGGGTGGTTCCCCATTAAAAGTGTTTGAAACCTTCGAGCCAGCTTGTGTTTGTGATTTGGGCATAATGGATGATTGTGGTAGGGTGGATTGACCCAAAAGGTTCCAAAAGTGTCGTGAAAGTACAAAAGCCCGTTAGATTGGTGCTACCTACCGTAATTTTGTTGTTTCGTGCGAGTTTGTAAGCCTAGAACGTATGTGATGTGATGAGCATAAGGAATGCGTTCCTTATTGCCGATGAGCTAGCTTAGGGGTGATTCCCCACTGTGTTGAGCATAGGGATGCGTTTCCTATTGCAGTGTGCTAGCTGAGAGATGATTCCCCAGTATGTTGAGCGTAGGGAATGCGTTCCCTAGCGCCTGTGAGCTAGTTTAGGGGTGATTCCCCACTGTGTTGAGCATAGGGATGCGTTTCCTATTGCCGTGTGCTAGCTGAGAGAATGTTCCCCAGTATGTTGAGCGTAGGGAATGCGTTCCCTAGCGCCTGTGTGCTAGCTTAGAGGTGATTCCCCATTATGTTGAGCGTAGGGAATGCGTTCCCTGGCGCCTGTGTGCTAGCCTAGGGGTGATTTATCTTTTGAGAGGGGTGTGAGGGTTATAGACCTTCACAGGTTTGGATTCTAGGTTACAGGACTCGCAGGTATGACACGAAGTTAGGTTCGGGTAGTAGTGAATGTTGTGGAAGGTTAAATGGACCTTTAGAATAACAGAAGACAGTATTTGAAATCTAAGCACGAGTGCGAGTAAGAACAGTTTTCTTCTTGGTATGGTTTATTTAAAAGTTGGACCCTTAAGTGGGCTACTTACTGAGTATATTTTGTACTCATGCTTGCTACTTCGTTTGTTTTTGCAGATTGTGCATATTCTCGGGGTGGATGACGCAAGCGACGACTTGACGAGACTATGGAGACTCCACCAAATTCCTTGTCCCTGTTTTAGCTTTTAATTTTATTCTTTGTTCCCTGTTGTTTATGGGTCTGTAAAGTTTAAAATTCTTTCACTTCCGTGCACTTGGTTAGAAGTTCTTAGGTTTTTGTCTGTTGCTTGAGCTCAGCATCATTAAACGTAGCTTGGTGGATGCTGAGTCTGTTCTCTGAGACGTAGAAGTGTTTATATCTCTTTCCAGGTCTTTGTAAAAAATTTGGTTTCTCCTAGTTACGTCGTCATGCTGCCGAAATTTTGGGCATGAACGAGGTAACTAGGTCGTGCTTTCGCATCTAGAGAGTCGTAGGAATTCGGGTCGTGACAAGGTAGCCAACAGTGGTCGTCATTTGCTGGATATTGATGTCGGTGGCCGGCGGTGGCCACTAGTCATCAGAGAAGTGAGGGTGAGAGAGGGAACGAAAATGCATGAGAAAATAGGGTTACTGCTCCGAACCCCACTAAGTTGGTAAATTAAAATAGTGATAAAATATGTTAATGGGCCAAACATTGGGTTCGCTTAAAAATCCAACCCAACTCGACTAGCCAAACAGCCCTTAATGAGGTAAGAAATTAGGTTGGGTATCCAATGGAAAAAAGTATTTATTTTCAATTTTAATTTTGAATTTTGAATTTAATGAAATTAATAAAAATACACACTATTCAAACCAATAAAACACCAAAAATCAAGTCATTACTACCTTTCAAAAAAAAAAAAAGCAAGTCATTATAATACATTAAACCTTATTATAGAAAGAACAAACTTGAGCCCTGACTACAAAACTAAAGAACTAAAGATTTATTTGGTAACATTTGTATTTCTCCATTCTCAAAAGTGTTCCAAAAATTGTATAAATTGGAAACAGCAAAATGATTGTCACAACTTCCTTCCAATAATTTAATTTGGTTCTTAAATTTTATAGGTCATAAACTTTCCATTTCTTCTAATTTTAGGAGGAGCACGTGCAAGGGCGGATCTATAGTAGGCCCAGGGGAGCTTGAGCCTCCCCTGAACTTCATCATATATCCTATTAGTACATGCTAATTCATCCAAATTAACAAGTTCCTTTGTCTCAGTGGTTTGCATGCCCTCTAGCCCCCCTGCCAACTGGGTTCGAATCTTGGAATACACAAATTCCCATTCCATGGGCGCTCGTTTCTTCTTTTTTTTTTTTCCTTTTTTAATATATATTATATTTAGGCTAAAATACCATTTTGGTGCCTGAACTTTGTGTTTAATTCTATTTTACTTCATGTACTTTCAAATGTTCAATTTTAGTTCCTATATTTTTAATAAAGCTTAAAATTGGTCTCTATTGTTAGTTTATTGTTAACTTTTCGAAAAAATTTATTCTCTATTAACTTTTATTTTATAAATTTTAGAAATATGTTCACATTGTGTCTTTTATTGCATGAAAATTATTATTATTGTTTAACCAATTTCGATAAAAATTAACTTAAAACTAACGGTAAGGGCCAAATTTAAACTTTATTGAAAGACAATGACTAAAATTCGACATTGAAAGTACAAATACTAAAATGAAATGAAACCTAAAATACATTGACCAAAATGATATTTTAACCCTATATTTATAAAAGAGTATTATTTTCATTGATTTAAAAATATATAGAAAATTGTTCTTTTAATCTAAAATTAATAATTTAAACCTTTATTTCTTATATATTTGGATGGTAAGTTGCATCTCCTTTAAAAAAAGTTCAACCTATAAAGTATTTACACTTTACAAAATATAAAATAATAAAAAGATATCTTTTAATATTATTAAATTATTTTTAATAAATAAATCAATAAGAAACTATAATTATTCTAAAAAAATTATAATTATTATTTCAAGTTTCATTTTTTTATATACTTATATAAAAAAATATCAATCATATTTTTTTGTAACTGAGAGTCGGAGCTTTGCTCCCCTATATTTGGGGGACATCAGCACCTGCCCCAAGGCCAGGACCTAGGAGACATCAAAAGTTTTTATTTATTAAGCTCACCAAGGACTCGAATTTGACATAAAAATATGTGAAGGCCCCGACATAATTTTTTTTTTTTTTTTTTGAAAAAGCCATAACATAAACTTTTGAATAAGTACTAATATCAAAATATATCAAGCCCCCCCGACATAAATTTCTGGATCCGCCACTGAGCACGTGACAGCAAATATAGAAATGGTAGAGGAATCATGAATGGTTATGAAGGTAGGGAGTAAGAGGCCATGGTGATGGTAGTAGAATTTGATAGGAATGAACATTTCATCCCTCAGTGGAAACATTATATCGTCTTTGATGTTACTTAGAATTAAATAAAAACTAAAGTTAAGCAATAAATACATTTGTATATGTTGATCCATACAATTCACCAAGTTAGAAAAACGGAAAGTAAAGGAGAGAAGAAGAAGAAGTGACACAGGAGTTTATAGTGGTTCGACATTTGTCTACATCCACTTTTCGAATCAAGAAGAGTGCTTATTATTTGCCACGAATGAATACAGAGGATTAACACATACATATGGAGCACCCACCATCCATATTTAAGGCTTCAAAAGAATTCTCAAGCCCAATAATAAGTCTGTTAAGACTTCTAACAAACTCTAACTTTTACTCATAGTAACTGAATGGTAAAAGTAAATATTACAATATGTGAGTCAAACCATGGAGTCAATAAATCACTCTCTCGATGAAACATATGTAGCAGTCAAATAATAACTCCCTTTCTCTAATTCTCATCAAACTGATATGCTGAAAAATTATCTAACACCTAACTTCAGCAACTCACAAAGGTAGTCAAACCTATTACAAGAAAGAACCTTCATCATAATATCTGTTGGATTGTGTGAAGCGCAGATTTTAGATAGGTGAAGCTTTCCTTCTTGAAGAATTTCATGAACATAATGAAATCTAACGTCAATGTGCTTGGTACGGTCATGATAAGCAGGATTTTTAGATAATGCCAAAGCACTTTGACTATCACAATTAATTTCAACAAAACAAGATGAATAAAGCATTTCATAAATAAGGCCTTTAAGCCATATTTCCTTTTTTATAGATTCAGCAAGGGCGATATATTCATCCTCTGTTGAAGAAAGTGCAACAACACTCTGAAGAATGGATCGCCAGCTAATCACATTACCAAATAGAGTAAAAACATAATCTGTCAATGATCGCCGACGATTCAAATTCGCTGCATAATTAGAGTCTACAAAATCAATCAAACCATCTTAATCATCTGTTGATCTAGTGTTCAATAAACCCTTTGAAATTGTACCTTTTATATACCTCAGTACCCACTTTGTTGCCTCCCAATGTGTTGTACTTGGATTACTCATAAACCTACTAATAACACTCATTGAGTAGGCTAAATAAGGACAACAACAAATTATAGTATACATGATACTTCCTACAAGGCTAGCATAAGGTACTGTTTTCATATTCTCAATCTCAGTAGAAGATGATTGTGAATAAGAGAGTTTAAAATGATTTGCCAAAGGCGTTTTAACATATTTACAACTTCCCATATGAAAACACTTCAACACATTATTCAAGTAATCTGATGGAGAAATATACAATGAACCTCTTTGCCTGTCTCTAGTCAATTCTATTCCCAAAATCCTCTTTGCACTGTCCAAATCTTTCATTTAAAAATTACCACAAAGCTGTTTTTTAAGTTTCTGAATCTTTTGTACATTATTTGAAGCAATCAATATGTAAAGACCCGAATTCCTTCGACACTCTAGATGCGGAAGCACGACCTAGTTACTTCGCTCATGCCCGAAATTTCGGCAGCATGACGGTGTAACTAGGAGAAACCAAAATTTACAACGACCTGGAAAGAGGCGTAAACACTTCTATATTTCAAATAACAGACTCAGCATCCACCAAACTATGATAAGTGATGCTGAGCTCAATCAACAGACAAAAGAACCTAAGAACTTCTAACTAAATACACGGAAACGAAAGAAATTTAAACTTTACAGACCAACAAAACAATAAGGAACAAAGGAACAACCTAAAGGCTAAACATGAAAAAGAAAATTTGGTGGAGTCTCCCTAGTCTCGTCAAGTCGTCACCTGCGTCATCCACCCCGAGAATATGCATAATCTGCAAAACAGACACAGTAGCAAGGATGAGTATAAACATACTCAGTAAGTAGCCCACTTAAGGGTCCAATGTTTAAAGAAATCATACCAAGCTTTTACTCACACTTGTGCTTAGATTTCAAATACTTTCTTCTACTATTTTAAAGGTCCATTTAACCTTCCACAACATTCACTACTACCTGACCCTAACTTCGTGTCATACCTGCGAGTCCTGTAACCTAGAACCCAACCTGTGAAGGTCTATAACCCTCACACTCATCTCAATGGATAAATCACCCCTAGGCTAGCACACATGCACTAGGGAACGCATTCCCTACGCTCAACATAATGGGGAATCACCCCTAAGCTAGCACATAGGCGCTAGGGAACGCATTCCCTACGCTCAACATACTGGGGAAATCATCTCTCAGCTAGCACACGGCAATAGGAAACGCATCCTTATGCTCAACACAGTGGGGAATCACCCCTAAGCTAGCTCATCGGCAATAAGGAACGCATTCCTTATGCTCATCACATCATGATAGCCACACAGGCAACCAGGGAACACATCCCCTCAGCTAGCATACAGGCAATAGGGAAACGCATCCCCTATGCTCAACACAGTGGGGAATCACCCCTAAGCTACCTCACAGGCACTAGGGAAACGCATCCCCTATGCTCATCACATCACATACGTTCTAGGCTTACAAACTCGCACGAAACAACAGATATAGGGTGGGTAGCACCAATCTAACGGGCCTGGTACTTTTACAACGATTTTTGGAACATTTCGGGTCATCTATCATACCAAATTCATCCATCAAGATTGATTCACAATCACAAACCGACCCGAAATTCACAAGCGCACATAATGGGAAAACGTTCCCTAACTCACACAAGCAAAGAGGGAAAGCCACCCTCAAGCCTTTCCAACATTTACAACGTCTTACGCCTCATATATATATATATATATCTAGGCGAACACAAATTCTAACGGACAAATCCGAAAGGCTACTTACTTTCTAGGCCAAATCCACTTCTCTTTTTTTTTAAGAAGTCATTTGTAGCATATGACCCAGGCCCATTTTCCATAAACAACCACAATCGCATCATTGTGACCTAGCACCATGGATCACACACACGAATCTCAAGTATGGACTTTCGTCTCGATACCATATTCCTAAATCAGAACTTTGCATAACTCAAGCCCATACATGTGCCAGCAACCTATTACCCTTCAATTTATTTACTCTAGAATCCCATCTTCTAAACATACCATAAGTCATGTCGACCCTTATCCTTCCACTCACTTTCAGACCCACTTTGACCCTATTAAAAAACAACCCATCGCCCGAACTACTTTAAACACAACTTCATAGGCAAAGATCCTGAATTTGATATGCCCCTAGGGTGCCTTAGATTGTTAGCCGTCCATCCTAACAATCGAGTTTTCTGTACGTGTTCAACCAGCCGAGCATTTCAAGCATACTGAACTCAGACTTTGACCGCATTCATCTATTCGGTTTAGGTCAACTTCCTCTTACAGTCATGCTTATAGAGGAACTATATTCGAGGTCATACATGCATTCCAAGACTCATCACAACAATCATCAAGTTAATTCTTAAACATATAAACATGACCAAGACCCCTCGAATCCTATAGTAGCAACACGACTATAGCAACCTACTCAATTCAATCAATGCTTTTCTTGAAATACTATGCTCTAGCATAGATTAGAAAGATCATAGTCACAAACATCCAATCACAAACCTCAAGCAAAACTCATTCAAAGTACTGCATGTGCCATTTACAATCAACTTGAAACTTTAAGCCCCTATTCCATAATAGCCGCAAGTTAGGCCATTTTCAACTTAATCAATCTTCACATCAATTTACTAGATAGAACATTCTTCATAACACAATTATTCAAGCATACTTTCACAATTGATACATTCTCAATCATACATTAGAGTTAACATAAAGAACTTTAAGAGGCTTAAATCCAAATGACTACTTACATCGAATAGAATAACGAATATTATTCTTGCAGCAAAAATTCCTTCCAAGCTCTGGTCTCCTGCTTATCCTTCAATAATCCAATAAAAATAAGGATTATTAAAACTTGGTCCAAGATTCTTGAAATTTCATAAATGAGCTCCATAGAGTCCAATTTTGGTTAATCTTAACTGAGTCAGTCCTTTAATTTAATTTATGTGAGTCTTAGCTCCATAGCCTCGTTCAATGGTCCAGTAGTCTCAAAAAGTGCAATAATTAATTCCAAATGCAAAGGTTGTCCAACAATTTAGTCAAAGGGTCCAAAAGTAATTTTAATTGCAAATCAGTCCCTTTTTATTTCCTTAGACCATATTAATTTAGCACAATATCTCACCCAATAAAATTGACTGTGCGGAACCTTCAACCTTGCTGGAAATTTATATATTTGTCTCCAATTCTGTAGTTTGATTCTCAAATCAATATCCTGAAAATTAAATCCATTGATTAACGATCGATCCCATTTAAAGTCCTTAATTAAAAACAATTAAGTAACGAAATTACCCAAGTCAGAACACGATAGTAACCTGGACCGTTCGAGCTCGAAAATTGGAATCGGAGACGGCGGCGCGTGGAGGTCCGGCGACGGCGCGTGGCAGCACGTGACTGTTCGTTTCGAGCAGATCTGGTTCCGGCGAGTCAGATCTGGACGAATTTCGGCGAATTGATCTTGCAGATCTGGCTCGTTCGTGGCTCCAGCAAAGACCCGATGTTCGAACTGAGCTTCGAACTACTTCGTACGGTGAGCTCCGGTGAGGGCGTTTGCGAGCAGATCCTGCGCGATCTGAGTTGCTGTTCGGTGAAGAGGAAGAAGAAGGAGGAAACGGTCGGCGGTGACTGAACAATTTCAGTCGACTGAGAAGGGTGGCCGGCGTTCGAGAGCGGCTGAGGAAGAAGACGAACGAAGCTGCCGGCGAGGTCTTGGTGGACAAAGAAGAAGAAAACTGAAGGGGCGTTCGGCGATGGCTGCAGCTCGATGAGAATGAAGAAGAAGGAGGCCTGCGGAGGTGTTTTCGGGTAGGAGGGAGAGAGAGAGAGAGAGAGAGAGAAAAAAAAAATTCAGTGAGGGAGAGGGTTATCGGGAGGAAGAAGAAGAGAAAAAAAATAATAAAATAAAATAAAAATGATAATAATAATAATAATAATAATAAAGATAAAAATAATAATAATAATAATAATAATAATATAGTGGATAAGGATGGGCTTTTTCTTTTTCTTTTCTTTTTCTTTTTTTTTTTTTTAAACAACTTTCTAATTTCCAAAAATGCCCCTTGACCAATCATTGCTTTCCAAATTTACCCTTTTTAAACCATGAAATTTCAAATTAGCCCAACAAAAATTGCAAATTGGGAATTATTTCAAATTAAATTCTAAAATTTCAAAATTAACATTCTTGAAAAAGCCGGGCGTTACACAATATGTCATCAACATACAACAATAGCCAAACTATCGTACTAGAGTCAACAATCTTCATATAAACACAACTATCAAATGAGTTTTTAACAAAACCATTAGAGGTAATGAAAGTATCAAAACACTTATTCCATTGCCTTGAGGACTGTTTAAGTCCATAAATGGACTTTTGCAAATGACAGACTAAATGTTCTTTGTCAGTTTCAATATATCCAGGTGATTGTTTCATATATATGTCTTCATCCAAGGTTCCATACAAGAATGTTGTTGTTACATCCAATTGTTTAAGTTCTAAATCAAAATGAACAACCATAGATAAAAGAACTCTAATAAAAGAATGTCTAACAACCAGAGAAAACTTCATCATAATCAATGCCCTCCTCTCGTGTGAAACCTTTGGCTACTAAACGAGCCTTGAATCAAGGCTGCTCAAAACCCTTAAGCCTTGGTTTGACCTTAAAAATCCATTTACAATCAACAAGTTTCTGATTTTTAGGTCTTGGAACCAAGGTCCAAGTGTTATTTCTATAAAGGGAATCAATTTCTCTGTTCATAGCTTCAATCCAATGTTGTGAATTAATGGAGTTAATAGCCTTTTTATACGAATTGGGTTCAAGTAATGTGCTTTCCTCAAAACAATTGAAAGCATAACCCACAAAATCAACTTCTTCATATCTATTGGGAGGTCTAATTATTCTTCCGATCAATCTATCTCTAGTTAATTGGTAACCTTGGATTTGAGTGTTCTGTTCTAATGGAGCTGAGGATGATATATCACCCTCTTGAGATGAAACTTCTATTTGTTCGAATTGAACAATATAAGGTTCAGGTTCAATAGAGGAAGGTTCAGCAGAATAACTTCTAATTTCATTTCTATGAGTGTCAAATTCAATTCCTTGAAGTTCAATTTCAAAAGCTTTAGTATCAGTTTTGATTGTAGATTTTGTTTGTTGAGTATCTTTCCAAGGCATTACATTCTCATTGAAGGTAACATCTCTACTAACAAAACATCTATTTACTCCAGCTTCAAGAGACCAGAATTTGTGTCCATTGATATAACCATTACATGCAAGTTGATCTTTCACGAGTTGTTCGTAATTACAGCTGGGACAAAAATTCGTTTTACCCCTGTAATTACATCTTGCACCTTAAGTACCACTGATCCTCTAATGAACAATTTGTTTATGATCCAACCATAAACTAAGTCCATCTTGAGCAAGTGAGAGGATGGGGCCCATTGTTCAAAGTCTCGAAATCAGCACTTAAAGGAATTACTCATCTACTTACCCTATATGGGAATGAGTGAATTCCATCTTGTAAGATTATGTTCCCAGCTCCCTATTTGGTCAAGTCTCCAAAATGGCGGGTCTTATTGAATCGGCTACAAAAATCACTCTCACCCATGCAAATCAAAGGACAAGCCCTCACATGCAGGAGTTCATAACTCAGTCAAGATTAAGATCAAGTCACATATGATCATCCTAATGAAATATTAATCTTCTAAATTAACGGATTTATAAAGAGAGATTAAATATTTCATGGTCCAGTCTTATACAAACTCATTGTATAAGATACTCCCACTCACATGTCTCCACATGAACGATTTGGATTATATCATTTGTAACTATTACAAAGTGAGTCATTTCAATAGTGTTATCAAAATAAGACACATAACCTTATCCATATATTATGACCCGTTAGGTTATTTCTTGAACATGATCTTCTCGTATGTCAACCACATATTATTCAAGATTACACTAATAACCTTAGATTTTTCATATAATGGATAATATTATATTGTAAATAAAATAATCAAAATTATTATTCATTATTAAATAAATCATTAATTGTGAGGCTTTATGGCATAAATTTCAATAGAATTGGCTCTAAAGGTTATTACAGCGGTGGAGTTGGACATAAAATGACAAAAAAATGGTCAATATAATTTGAGCATATCTCAACTGGTTGAGACAATAAAAACTCAATTAAAATGTCAAATGTTCGAATTTCCACTTTGCATATTGTTAAACTAAAAATAAAAATAAAAACTCGAGAAGGATATCCCAAAAAAAACATGTACCCTTTGCAAAAGATGCCAATAGAAATATTAACCTAATTGAAATCTCTTATCAAAGCTCGACAAGAAAACAATGCGATTATATCTTACCTCTATAAATAAACAACCGTTTCACTTGCTTTCTTATAATTTAACAAATTTAACATCAGTTAGAAAAAAAAAAATCAGAATTTCTTTCTGTTTAGTATAGGTCAAAAGACAAGTCAAAGTTTTCTCTTCTTATTTAGATATTTTCTCTTGATTCAAATTAATGAAAGACAAAAGTTTTCTTAATTTCTAATCTAAATAACTATTAAAATAAATGAACTTCAACAACCTTAATAAATTACTATGGAAAATATCCCAGACTAAATAACTGTAAGATTAAAAAAAATATTACCTCGACCATTGTATTTGCATATACGTATTTTTACAAACTATTCGAAATAGTGCATCACACCAATGGCTCAAACATGCTTTGAGAATTATATCATTAAAATGTGATCATTTTTTCCACCATTGTGTACCAAATGGGAAATTATTTAGGCCCCGTTTGATAACGTTCTTGTTTCTCGTTTCTTGTTTCTGTTTCTTTTAAACTAAAAACAGAAACATGTTTGATAACTATTTCTGTTTCTTGTTTCTTGTTTCTTGTTTTTTGGTAAAAATAAAATTTAGTACATATACTATAATAAAACATATAACATGCATTAAAATAAAAATAAAACAATTATAAAGAGGTTATAATATTTTATTAAGGCCCAACACCTAATTAATAATAATAATAAAAAAAGTTATCCTTCAAATTTTGTTCAAATTTGATTTGCAATGTTATTTCTTATTTCAATCAATTCACCTTGAACGATTTTGACTTACAAGAGTTAGTTCAATTAGACGAATTTGTAAATTGTCTAAGGTCAGAAAATCGAACATACCCACATTTCTTTAATTTAATAATAAACTTTATTTTTATTTTTCTTTAAAAATGCATTAGCCAATAATACACGCAAGTAAAATCAGAAAAATAGAGAGAATGTATATATATTTTTTAAATTTAATGGTAAACATGAAATACATTATTAGTTTATTTATTTAATAAAAAAATAAAATTGTACCAAAAGAAAAAATAATAGAAAATTAAATAGAAAATAATAACTATAAGCTCGTTAATGTAAAGTAAAAGAAAATAAGAAAATAAGAGAGAAGAGAAAAACATAAACGAAAAGAAAAAAGAAAAAAAAAGAAAAAAAAAAAGATAATGAACTATTAAAAGAAAAAAGATTATGATGAAAGAGAGAGAACGAATAGAAAGAAATAAATCAAAGAAGAAAAAAAAATGAAGAAAAAAAAAGATTAAAAAGTATTAAAAGAAAAAAAAATAGAATGGAAGAGAGAGAAAGAAGAGAGAGGGGAGAGATGAGTAAAAATAGAAATAGGAATACATGCATGAAAACTGGAAAAAAAAACAGAAACAGAATTTGAGAAACTACTTTTTGAAGTTTCTCAAAATCTACCATTTTTTTAGAAACGTTTCTAAAAAACTAAGAAACAAGAAACAGGATCGTTTATCAAACATGTCTGTTTCTGAAAAATGAGAAACGGGAACAAGAAACAGGAAACAGGAACGTTATCAAACGGGCCCTTAATGTTTCTCCCGAGTAGGAATTAGGGAAACATGAATAAATAACATGTAAAAAATTATAGTAATGCAAAGTCTTTTCAGAAGCCATTTCATCTCTCTCAATCACATGGCGGCTGGAGTACAAAAAGCGAAAAAAAGACCTAATAAAATATCTGCTTTTTACTTGGTGTATTTTTACAGGCATTATAAATTAAATCATATAAATATCTATGAAAAAGGGAAGAATGTTTCTCAAGAGATGTAATCAGGTTTCAAATCTTTTTAGTTTTCTTAATCCTTCATGAAACAAAATTTAGGTTGGGAGATCGCATGCACGAAAAACTTTAATTTTTAGTTAAGTGAGAAAATTTCAGATCTAAGATTTTTAATTTCATAATATTAAACTCGACACATAAAGATAAATAGTAAATTAAAATTAATACATGGTTTTCAATATTACAAAAAAGTGTCATAGAATAATTAATGAAACACACAAAATCCATCCAACAAAACACTCAAATCAAGTTTATAAGAGAATGTCTAAATCTAAATTTTAAAAAATATATATATTTGGTCATAGCTACAAAACCAAGCAACTAAGAAAGTGATGAAACTCAACATTAAATTAAAACACTCAAGCTCGTTTGATAACCATTTTATTTTTTATTTTTGGTTTTTGAAAATTAAGTTTATAAACACTGCTTTTGCCTATAAGTTTCTTTGTTTTGTTGTATACTTTCTACCAATGTTTTCAAAAATCAACCAAGCCAAGTTTTGAAAACTAAAAAAAAATAGTTTTTAAAAACTTTTTTTTGTTTTTGAGATTTGACTAAGAATTCAAATGTTTCAATAAGAAATGTGAAAAGAATGATAAAGAAATTGTAGGAAAACAAGTATAAATTTTAAAAATAAAAAATAAAAAACTAAATGATTATCAAACGGACCTCAAATTCTCCCAATTAAAAAGGAGAAAAAATTAGCTAATGCAACAAGAAGTTATTGGTCCCTGCAAAAATGGTTTTGTCTATCTAACAAAAGAGAAGTTATTCGATGAGACTGTCATAATGTGGTTGGCAGTTTTGTATCGTTGGATGTGGGAGAGAGATATTGTAATGTACTTTGCTTTTGAATCCAATAGTTATTAAAAAATGACATATTTTTTAATCTACATCCAATGGTTATTAAGAGACATGTCACGTTGTTGCGGTCTCAATGAATAATTTGTCCTAAAAAACAGTCATAACTAACTGCAAGTTAGAAAAAGTACTATACAAACAAGCTCACCGGCCTAATAAATAATATTAGTTTCACATTCCAATTTATGGTTTTTTTTCCCTCTCTCTTTTCTAAATCTTACCAAATATTTTGCAAGATCGTGTAAGTGGGAAATGAGATCAAAGCCAATTATTGATATGATTTAGTTTACATCTAACTTTTGAGCCTAATGACAAAAGGCACACTATAGTGCTTGCCTCTTCAACGTCTGTGGAGATGTATACCCAAATCATATTTTTCACACATGTGCGCCCTCTCTTCCACTAAGCACCCAATAAAGAAGCTGTTGAATCCTCCACCATTTCCTATATAAGGGGTTCAATGGATTGATCCTAAGCATTCTCTCCATGGCTATTCCTAGAGTTTTGTGCCTGGGCTTTCTTCTCCTCGCGGGTTTAGGCTTAGCTTCGGCGGCCAGAACCCTTCTTGATTATGATCCTCGTACACGCCACTATGATTATGATCGCCCTAACCCAAGCGTAGGGTACGATCCTGACCATCGTGATGAATCCCATGATAATGTATATGGTGGAAGCTCTGATAGAGGATATGGAGTAAGAGGCTCTGCTCTTGGAGGTTCAGGATATGGAAGTGGTGGAGGAAGTGGTTCTGGATATGGAGGTCGAGGAGATCGAGGGGTTGAATACGGTAATGGTGGAGGTGCTGGATATGGAAGTGGTGGTGCAAGATATGGAGGTTTAGGAGGACATGGAGATGGTTACGGTAATAGCGATGGTCGTGGAGGATATGGGAATGGTTATGGCCCTTCCCTTGGAGGTGGAGGATACGGAAGTGGCACTGGATATGGAGGTGGAGTAGAGCATGGTGTTGGTTATGGTAGTGGTGGAGGCAATTCTGGATATGGCCAAGGAGGAGATCGTGATGTTGGCTATGGAAGTAGAGGAGGTGTTGGGTCTGGCAATGATTATGGAGGTTCCCGTGGATATGGTGCAGGAAAAGGAAGTGGTGGTGGAGCAGGTTATGGCTCAGGAGGAGGAGCCGGTGGTGGCTATGGAGGGGGACAGGGAGCAGGAAGCCGTGGTGGTGGCAGTGGAATTGGCTCTGGAAGTGGTTCCGGCAGTGGAGGTGCACATGGAGGAGAATATGATAGTAGCAAAGGAAGTGGAGAAGAAGGAAGTTATGATGGTGGATATGCACTCAAAAACTCCATCTCAAATGAGACTTGAAACCCTTTTCAAGTAATTAACCCAATATTCATTGTGTCGTCAAAAATAAAGAAATTGGGTTAGAGAAATGTTGTTTTCTAAGTCTATGTTGAATCTCCTTTTAATGAAGGTGAAATTCGAATCAATGGTTCAGTGATAAACAAATGTGGATTATATGTGTGGGGGAAAATTGATTGGATCTATATCTGCCGATTTTTTCTACCCAACTTAATATTGAACCCGTCAACGTTAAAAATCTTTCAAAATGAAAAAGAAAATGATTAGTCCAAATTTATCATGGCACTATGTAGTTAACCATGTTACCGACGATAATTACATTAAATCACAATTAATTGTATGTTTAAAGTGTGATTGAAACTTTTTAAATTTTTTAAATTAAATAGACAAAACCAACAAATTTTCGGTCCTAAATCTTTAATTCAACCAACGTTATAATAAAGCATAAAGTTTATTAACTACACATTGATATTTTATATAATCTTATCACAAATTGTTTATTGTCCCATGAGGATGGATAAATGTTAAAATTTTACGTGTGGAAATATAAATGAAATATCAATATTAACATATATTTGTTGAATATAAAATAATTTGGAAAAAATGTTTGAAGTAAGGAAATAAAACAAATACTGACTTTTTTTTAATATTATATTCCATGTGAGTGAAGAAATTCGATCTACGACCTTTTTGATAAAGTAGAGATACGTTAACTATTGAGCTATGCTTATTTTACATAAAATAAATACATGTTAGGAAAATTATTCATCATCATTATTGATATTGTTATGTATAGTGTTAAGATGTTTTGGAGAATAGCCCTTTCAACTAAAATATTTTTCTTATAATGTCACGCTCTTTTGGAGAATAGCTGGATGGTTACGACATCTTTATATCTTTATTTCTTCTGAGAAATCATTGGCTAAAATCTCCACATGTATTTGTTATATGATTTACTAAATTTAAAAAAAATGCTGAAACTCTTTTAATCTTAAAAATGTCTATAGAAATTTTAACCTATTTGAAATCTTTTTTCAAGCCCTAATAAGAAAAACAATGCTCGTTTTTCTCATCTCTATAGACAAATCGCATACTTAATTTCTCATAATTTAACATATTTAACATCCGTTTGATAGAAAAGAGGTTAAATTATATGTTTTATTCTTAAACTTTTAAGTTTGTATATAATGAGTCTCGAAACTTTAAAAAGTAACTAATAGGTCTTTAAGTTTTTCATTTTCTATCCAATAGGTTCCTGAACTTTAAAACTATCTAATAGGTCCTTAAACTTTCAATTTTGTATTAAACATGTCTCTACCATATTTGATAGTTTTAAAAATTCACTAATCTAATAAACATAAAATTGATTTTTTCTTCTAATAAAACCCTAAACTTTAAATTTTATGGCTAATAGATCTGTGAAATTTTAAAAAAAATATCAAATAGGTCAAGGATCTATAGATATAAAATTGAAAATTCAAGAACTTATAAGATTATTAGTCACATTTTAAATTGAAAGTTTAAGAACTTATTACTCACTTTTTAAATTGAAAGTTTAAGAACTTATTAGACACTTTTTAAAATTCAGAAATCTACTAGACAAATAGAGCATGAGATTATTAGTCTAAGATCAATTAAACCTGGCCAATTGCTTAAAAGTATGAAAAATAGAAAAACATAAATAGAATAGTCTCATATCATCCAATCAAGATAAATAAATAAAGGAAAAAATCAATTTGTACTCCTGATTTTTTGGAGTTGTATCAATATAACTCCAAACTAATAAGTGTACAAATAATTTAAACCCCAAAATTTCATGAGTGAATCAATTTAGACTCTTCCTTAGTTATTATGTATAACTATTTTCACTTGATTTTATTTAAAACCGGCTCAAAATCACTTAAATAAGATTATTCTTCTCTAAAAATTCTACTGATATAGCAAGAAAAATTATCATCTAATTCTTCTTAAATAAGTAGAGAAAAGTAGAGGAAGACGAGAAGATAAAAAACCACTCATATTAATGAAAACCCACTAATCTATATATTCTTTGATTCCATCATTTTGCTCTAATACTACATTAGCATGCATTTAAAGAAGTTTTATACACATGTAAGAATTATGCATTAACAGTTTTAAAACGGAATCTTAAGAGTGGGTCTAAATTGATTCACTAATGAAATTTTAGGATTTTAATTGAGACAACTAGTTTGGGTAAGAGTTTTAAGTGATACAACTCCCAAAGTTTTCGAGTACAAATTGATTTTTCCCATAAATTAATAAATTCATAAAAATCTATGGCTAACATCAATCTCTAGGGAATAAAAGTTAATTAGCTACTCAAACCAAGTCTAAACAATAGCGTTTGATACTAACTTTCATAGTAAAATTAAATCGAGTTAACAAAAAGGAGAAGAAATTAAAAATCTATTTTCTTAGCTCTCCAAAGGTCTTATTGCCCTCACAATTGTTTGAATTCTCGAATATGCCTCCTATATGAAACTCTCCTTTTGGTGGCTCAAGCAAGCCTTATCTCACACGTACAAAAAGGTTAAAAATACAAATTTAGTCCCTATGATTTAAAGAAAGTTAGAATTTAGTCCTTATGATTTTAAATGTTAGAATTTTGATCTTTATGGTTTGATAAAACCACATAAATAGTCCCTAATAGTTTGATAAAACCCTCATAAATAGTCTTTAACCTTTAAACTCAAACTAAATTCTAACTTTCTCAAAACTATAGGGACCAAACTTATAATTTAACCCCAAAAAAATCTTATCCACTAACATCATGATGCTATTAAGAAGCGCGTACCACTGCATTGCATTATATTGGAGATAAATGCTTCAAGTTCCGAGCACACCATAGCTCTATTGTAGAGTCATAGCTTCTCTCAACTTGTGGCTAGCATTACTTTTCTACAAGTATCACGATGCTTCAATTGAGGTCTAGGAATTGTTATCACTCAAAATATCTTTAGAATTCTCCAATTTCCTTCAACTGATCAATCTCCAAAGATAAAAAAATGTTATGCATAAATCAGACCATATATGATAAAGGCTAACAAAAATTAAGTCATTAAACGACATGCCCCACAAAGTGTGCTAACAAAGAAAAAGAAACTAAGTTTTGTTGTTTTCAAATTTTCTTTACTAATTGAGAAACCATTTTCTTACAAATGAGAAAACGAGAAATAGGGAAAAGTCACTAAACATTTATGTTTCTCAAAAACTAGAAATGAAATATAGAAAATGAGAAACGTGAATGTTACTACAACGACCTCGTTTCTCATGTTTTAACAAATTTAACACCCATTAAAAAAAGTAGTTGTCTTGTGTTTATAAAAAAGAAAAGACAAGTTAAAAGTATTCTCTCTTGATGATTTAGATTTCTTCTCTTGATTCAAATTAGTGGAAGACAAAAGTTTGCTAAATTTCTAATCTAATAACTAAAAGATAAATTATATAAATAAATTTCAACAACCATTATTGAATTGTCATAGAAAAATACCCAAAAGATTTTAATTAAAAAATGTCACCTAAATGTACAAATTCATTCTATTTGCTATGTATTTTTACAAACTATATTCGACATAGTGCATCACACTCATAACTCAAGCACTTTGAGATTTATATCTTTAAAATGTGATCATTTTTCCCACTAGTGTATAGCAAATGGGAAATTATTTAATGTCTCTCAAGTGGGAATTAGGGAAACATGCCATAAATACTCTGTAAAAAATTATAGTAATGCAGAGTCGTTTCAGAAGCCATTTCTTCATCTCAATCTCATGGCGGCTGCAGTACAAAAAGAGAAAAAGAGCCCTAATAAAATATATATTCTTTACTTTGTGGATTTTTATAGGCGTTATATATAAATCAATCGTGCAAATATCTATGATAAAGGAAAGACATCGTGTTTCAAATCTTTAATTTAATGTGTCTTAATCCTTGATGATTCAAAAATTAGGTTGGGATCAGGTCCTAAGCAGGAAAAACTTTGTAGTTCAGTGAGAAAATTTCACCTCTAAGATTTTTAATTTCGTGAAATTAAACATAGAAAAATGGATATAAAAAGTGAGTTAATTAATGCATTTTCAATATTAAATAAAAGAAAATGCATCATACATTAATTATTAAACCGCCAACTGAGTATATCTTTATTGGTTAAAGCATATACTCTGGATTAAAAAGTTAGAAGTTGGAATCCTCATACGTTGTTGAACTCAAAAAAAAACACACACACACTAAATTCTTCAAACAAAACACTCAAAATCATGTAATAAGAGAATGCCTAAACCTTTCTATAAAATATTTGAACATTTACCGCAATAACATGTTGGGAGAAAAAGTAATAATAATAATATGTGTGCGGAAGCGATAAAACTAGAATATAACTTCTCCCACTTCACAAAATAAAACCTACCAAAATTATGAGTCACAAATAATAAATATAAAAAAGATAGAAATTTACAAGAAGCCTCGAACTAAGGCTACAAACAAATCTTCAATAGCCCAACAAAAACTATTAACTTCCAAGTACGACTACTTGATAACTTGAGATAAACAACAAAGACAAACCTTCAACCCAACAAGAGAGAATAACACTTATTCACTTACAAGTCATTTGCACACAAAAAGCTAAAGAAAACTATTCCAACCGCACGGAAAGGTCTTCAAAATTGCTTCAGCCGCAATTCCAAAACTTCACCCACATTATACGGAAAAATTTCTAGTACCACAGGAGTATCATACTCCCTTTGTTCACACTATATGTTTTAATACGAGTAGACTCCATATAATTTTTGGTGGACCCTACATAATTTTTAAAATGATGCTGATGTTGCAAGCAATAAATGGGAGTAGTATAAAAAAATTTCCATACTACCTTAGTACTAAATTTTTTTCCCACGTTATACATATGTATTTATGTGAGTTGCAGGAAGAAACATATGTCACTGGGCCTTGAAAAAATACATTTTGAGCCCAATAACATAAATCATACTTTTCCGTCAAAGGAAGCCTACGCGCGACTTTTGATTTAGGGTCCAACAGAGGGTAGAGCATTGATTTTTGCACCACACGTATAAAAAACCTGACAAAACAAGCAACAAAAAGGTTACTTATAAACTCAACACGTTAAATTTAAAACACTCAAAACCCCAATAAAGAGAAGGAAGAAAAAAAAACTATTGTAATGAGAATGGTATCTGAAAAATAATTTTGTCCCACTAGAAAGAAGAGTTTAAGCTAGTGAGAATTCGGCTAATAATGGATATTAATTTCACCTACACTTTCAAGTTTTTCTCTGCTCTTTTCTAAATCTTACAAAACCTTGTAAGATCGTGCAGTAGAAGATGAAATCAAAAGGCTTACATAAGTATTGATATGAAATTAGTTCAAATCTAACTTTTTTGGGCCTAATGACAAAAAGGAATACTATAGGGATGCCCTCTTGAATCTCGATGGAGGTGAAATATCCAAGGTTTTTTTTTTTGCATGTTCGCCCTCTAAGCACACAGTAGAGATGCTGATGAACCCTCCACCACAATTTCCTATATAAGGAGATTAATAGATACATTATTTTAGGGCATTCTCTCTATAGCTATCCCTAAAGTTTTGTGGTTTGGCTTACTTTTAATTTGTTGGTGGGTTTAGGCTTAGCGTCGGCTGTCAGAATCCTTCTCGATTTTACATGTCACTATGAATACGATCTTCCTAACTTAAGATTAGGGTACGATCCTGACCTTCGTGTGATGAATCCTATAATAATGTATATGGTGGAAGCGCTGGTAGAAGACATGGAGTTGGAGGCCCTGCTATTGGGCGTTCAAGATATGGAAGTGATCCCATATATAGATGTCGAGGAGGTTGCAGGATTGGATGTAGTGGATATGTAGGAGGGGTTTCAAAAAAAAATAAAAGTAATTAGGAAAGAGAATGTTGTTTTCTAAATCTATGTCCTTTTAATGAATGTGAAGAATTGATGGAAACTAATCAATGGTTCCCATGAAACAAACATAGAATATATTTGTGTGTGAGAAAGGGATAAATTGGTATGTTTATTTTCTTCCACAAGGATAAGGGTAACAAATTAGGTGATATTTATCCAATAGACATATTATGTCACTAATTATTTAACGATGTGAGTAGGGGATGCACAACAGAAGGTCAAAAATCAACCTGACCGAACCAACGTCAATGGTTAGTATTATGAAGAGTTCAGTCGGCGCAAACCAATTAGAGTGGTCAAAGAAAAAGTTTCCGACCGATCAACAATATTTCATCTATCATTATTTTAAAAATTATTTAATTTATTTTCTCTTTTCTCTCTCTTTCTCTTTCTCTCTTTTCTCCTCTTCGCTGAGCTTCAATCTTGTACCCTTCTATCTTCTCCCTTTCTCTTTATCTCTTCTTCTCCCTCAATATCCCTCTCTATCTCTTCTTTCTTCCTCACGTGGAGGCTTGGTTGTCTTCCTGCAACAGTGGCCACCATCTCAATCTCATGTTTTCTGTAATTTAAACTAAAAAGTGTTTATATATATTCCATCAATTTAACATATAAAACACAAGCAAATAAACTAGATTAATCGCAAAATATGTATAACAAAACATACATATTTTTAGGAATAACTTAAATTAATATTAAGGATAAGAAAATAAAATAGTTAACATCAATAACAAAATAAAATATTTGTTTAAAAATTTATATCATAGATAAATGTGTGTGTATATATAGAGTACACAAATGAAAGTTAACAACCACTCAAAATCTAATCCCCAACTAATAAAAACTTAAAATCAACGTTAACCATCCACTCAAAATCCTAAAATTATACATAAGTATAGATCGCAGCAAGCAAGCCTAAAAAATGCTCATCTCAATATATCATAACAACAAAAGACTGCGACGTGGAGTGACCGACGTCCTCGAAAAGGAATATTTTAAAAAGAGTCGTTGTCAATCTTTTTTATGGTGTGATTGGGCATCAAAATAAAATAAAACCAGTTTTTTCCAAAAAAATATATATATATTTGAAAACCAGATTTGAGCTCAAAAGTTGTTTGTGTATGGAGAAGGTGTTAGCACCCCTACAACACCATTTAAAACAACAATGGCCAAATTTTACCTTGAATTGAAAAGGGATTTTACAAGAAAAAAATTATTTAGGAAAAAAGAGATTTTAAAACAATATCTTATTTTACCCCCCATTTCTCCAATATTTGAAGCCATGATCCCATAAAATAAGTGAAAAATATCCATCAATTTGGCTACGTTGAAATTATTCCCAAGACTTTAGGAAATATTCTTCATTTTAAGAATATGAGAAAATTTTACGATTTCTCAACTCCGTCATAAAATAGTCTTTCATAAAAGAAAGTTTTAAAACAAACAATTTTTTTAATTAAATTTATTTTTTATTGAAATCAAAATCTCATACTCTCAAAGATAATGATCCATCATCTCAAGAATTCTAGAAAATCGGACTCTCAAATATTTCTAGATTTCATCGTAGAATTTTTTTAGACAATGGCGTTAAAAAAAAAAAAAAAAAAAAAAAAAAAAAAAAAAAAAAAAAAAAAAAAAAACTCTTTTTTAAGAAAAAGATTGCAACAAGTTTTGAAAATAACACAATGGTTAAAAACTTTTATTCACTCAAAAGAGCAATTTAAAGGATTTGAAAATAATTTTACAGAAAGAGAAAGGGGGGGGGGGGGGGGGGGGGGGGGGGGGTTTAAAAAAACAACATCAATGTAATAAGCAAACATATGGACAAAATGCAATTTAAAGATACACTATAATAACATAATAAATCAATTCATAGCAAGTAAGCAAATAAGTAAAATATACAAACATGAAAACAAATTAAGAAAAACATATTGAAATTGATCTTGGAATTCCAAAGAAATCAAATCCTTACCTCAAAAAAATTAGAAACTCTGACTTTTAAATATTTCTAGATTCCGTCGTCAGATTCTTTTCAAAACATGGATTGAAAATACTAGTGAATAAGGAAAAAGATTACATTTAAACCACACAGACAACATTCAAAAAAAAAATGAATGCTTAAAAAAAAGGGTTGAAAGCAATAAGTAAAATGAAATGGAAAAAGACATGGAAATGGAAAAAGAGTAATAACTTGCCAGATAGAAAATTAAAATGAAATAAACAGAAGATGAACTATAACAAAATAATTATATTAAAAATAATAATAATAACTACAGGGAAAAAATTAAAGAAAAATAAAAAATAGGTGACTTGCCCTCAGTGACACTGGCCACATGAGAATTATAACAAAAAAAATTCACATCCTCCAACGAAACACACATGTATGATAATAATTAGGAAAAAAATCATTTTTGACACTAAACTTGGCAAGTTGTATCAATTTTAACCCTTAACTTTCAATTTCATCAATTTAAACCTCAAACTTAGCAGGTTGTATCAATTTTAACTCTAAACTTTCAATTTAAACTTCAAACTTGAATAAGTGTACCAATTTACACCCTCGGTTAAGTTTCTGTTTCAATTCTCGAGGTTTCTCATACAGGTCTGAAGCCACGTGTTGCTCTATAACAGATACATATTTTTTATTTTTTTAAAAAAATTAAAATTATTGAAGAAAATTCGAGTAGACTCGCCGTAATATTTTCAATTTTAGAGCATGGTTTTTTTCCACTTCTTATCTTATCTGATTCTGCTGCTTTTTTCATTTCATTAAATTGGGGTTTTTTAATTTTAAGGCAAAATTCTACTCGATCCATCGGCTTTTAGTAGAAACAAAGCTTATTTACACCATATTTTTTCTCAATTGAGTACTATCATTCTTGAATTGGTCGCCAATATTGATTTTTTTTTAAATGTCTCTTTGGCCTCAAGCTCAATTTGTCATCCATTCGCCGTAACGGATGTAAGGCTTTCGGAATTTCCCTCGTCATAATCTTTGTCTCCTTCCTCTTGATAAGCCTTAGAATTAAGGCTTATTTAACTCCCAATTACTTAAAATATTCTTGTTTTGTCTTAAGATCATTTGGAAATAGTTGAAAGTTGCTTGAAAATAAGAAAGAAATAAGAATGAAGGCAATTGGGATAAGATTCTAAAAAATTTAAGCTTGTTTACAGGAAATGTGGAAATTGCAAAACCAAAATTGCAATTTCGTGATTCTGCAATTTTGTCTGGAGTAGCAGACAAATTCAAAAAAGGAAAGAAATCTGCTTACGGAAATCTTCAATTACAGCACGATTTGTGAGATTTTGAGCAAGAAATTTGGGCATTATTCAACCCTAATAAAGGCCTATAAAAGGAGAGAAGATGATTGAAGAATGAGATCGGTTTTAGATGCGTTTTCTTAAAGAATTTCATGGGTTTTTCCTTTGGGTTTCTCTCTCTGTTTTTCCTATTTTCCTGCTCTATTTTTACCGAGAGTTGCTGCCATATTTTCTGTTTTTCCTTCGATTTATCCAATCCAATTCAAGTGAAAGCTTGAGTTGTTAAGATTTAATCTCTTCCTAGAAATAGTTGAGGGATTGAATCGATTGGAGAAGAGGTGAAGATTTATTAAAGTTTGGTTGATAAATCTGTTAATAGATCTGTTTTAATTTAGTTTAGCTGATTTTTTTTCAAGTTTGGTTGTAATACACTTGATGTTCTTGTTGGATTCAATTTAGATTGAAGAATTCAAACTACCACTACTGGAAGTTCTTGATGCATGAGTATTTTCTAAGTTTTGTTTCAGTTTTTAGCTTGCATAATTATCTCCTCTGAAGTCATTATTTTGTGGGTGTATTTCTCTGAAGTTCATGTTTCAGTTTTCAGCTTTATTGGATTCAAATTTGGATGAAAAAATGTATTTAATTCCTTTAAATTTTGGTTGCAATTAGCATTTTAATATATTCTTCTAGCATGCAAATACCAAAATTTGTTGTAGGATTTTTACTTTTAATATGAGCTAAACTTCTTAGGGGGTTCAAGGATGTGAATTCCCTAAGAAGTAATTGTAGCCAAAATTCCAATAAAAATCAAGCCTATATCTCAATTGTTTGCTTGTGTTGAATAAATTCCGTTGAGATCCTAGATTGATCAATTAGGGTAGCAACTCAAGCTTAAATCTAATACCGATGGGGTTAATGATAAGCGGATTTCGCACAAGTGATGGAGAAAAGAGCTTAGACATAAGCCAATTATTTGCCCTAAACATAGGCATTAAAGACTCCAAAACCTATAAAATTGTTGAGCAAAATTACCTAAGATAGAGGGACTATAAACATATAAGTCACTCACTTAGCCTCCTAAAAACCTAATTACAAGGTGAATATGAGTAGCAATTTTGGTTTACAATTGAGTGTAGAATAGGTTGGAATTGTAATTTTGGTTTGCAATTACAATTTAGGACAATGACATTCTTGAGCCCCTCCTTTATCTAAAATTTCTTTTGCAATTTCATTGATCAAGTCTATCTAGTTTGTTATTCAATATTGCAATTTTTCGATTCTGCAATTTTTGTCACTTTAACTAGCAATTAAATTCTACAATTATTTTCTTTTTACCAACACACCATCCCAACCTTGTTTTTGCAATTTTAGTTTCCAAGTTGCAATTCTCCTTACATTTTGCTTAACAATATTTTTGTTACATCGTTCCTTGTGGGATTCGATACTTGGTACTTTAAGGGAATAATCTAATTAAACCCAAACGGAAGCATAGGAATCGGTTTAAGTTTATTTAGAATTAAATAATAATATTATGGTTAAGCATAACATACCTTGAAAATATAGAGATTCTTCTGGCAGATCTTTATCTCATACATAAAATCTTCCTGGCTATGACTTGAACACAGGACCAAGGCTTGTGGGAGCCTCTTGAAATAAAATCCACAAGGGATTGGAGAGGAAGAGGTCTAGAGAGAATTCTCTAATTCTCTCTATGGAGAAAATGTGTGTTGTTAAGAATGTCCAATGGCTCACCCCTAGGGTCCTATTTATAGTGGTCTAGGGAAGATAATTAAATAATATATTTTAATATCTAATATATTAAAATATATTTATCTAACTAATTTGAATCTTATTCAAACCTTTAAAATTCTCCTACGACATCTATTTTCTAATTTGAATCCAATTCAAATTTAATAAATATCTTTTCTTTAATGTATCTAATATACATTAATTATTTTTAATATTCAATGTATCAAATACAATAAATATATTTTTCTCTTTTATATTTAATATATCTAATATATTAAATATTAATTTGAACACTTCAAATTAAATATTAATTTGAACATTTCAAATTTTTCTTTCAAATAAATTGATCTTTTAGTGTTACTATGAGCTAGCAAGGGGACCTTATGGACCTACAGATTATAAGCTCCAATGATACAAAATTCATTAATTAAACTCTTTAATTAATCGATTTTCATTCATTAACTCTATGGTCACCCCACTATAGACCTAGAGTTGCACTCTTATGCACTGTAGGACAAGTTGTGTCCATAGATATAATCATTACATGCAAGTCAATCATTCACAAGTTGTTCGTAATTACGGCTGGGTCAAAAGTCTGTTTTACCCCTATAATTACATCTTGCACCTTAAGTACCACTGATCCTCTAATGAACAATCTGTTTATAATCTAATTATAAACTAAGTCCCTCTCGGGCCAATGAGAGGGTAGGGCCCCATTGTTCAAGTCCCGAAATCAGCAATTAAGGGAACTACTCATCTACGTACCCTATATGGGAATGAATGAATTCCATCTTGTGAGATTATGTTCCCAGCTCCCTATTTGGTCAAGTCCCCAAAATGGTAGGCATATTGAATCGGCTACAAAAGTCACTCTCACCCATGCAAATCAAAGGACAAGCCCTCACAGACAGGAGTTCATAACTCACTCAGGATTAAGATCGAGTCGCATATGATCATCCTGATGAAATATTAATCTTCTCAATTAACGAATTTATAAGGAGAGAGTAAATATTTCGTGGTCCAATCTTATACAAACTCATTGTATAAGATACCCCCACTCACATGTCTCTACATGAATGATTTGGATCAAATCATTTGTAACTATTACAAAGTGGGTCGTATCAATAGTATTACTAGGATAAGGTACCCAACCTTATCCATATACTATAACCCTTTAGGTTATTGCTTGAACATGATCCTCTCGTATGTCAACCACATATTGTTCAAGATTACAATAATAACCTTGGATTTTTCATATAATGGATAATATTATATTGCAAATAAAATAATCAAAATTATTATTAATTATATTGTTAATTACAAGGCTTTAAGGCATAAAACCCAACAGTACTCACATACCATTTTATATTACTTCGATCATGTGTGCTTGCGTGTACACCAAAAACCTCTCCATCTCGATGTCACTTTAATCCTCCATAAGACTATCAATGGGGCCGACAAGGTCGGCTATGACCAATTCATTATTTTCATGTGCGTCACTCTGTCTACCACCAATTCATTATTTTGGATGTATTTTCCAACATTTTGCAAGATAGAAAATTATTTATTTTATTTTATTTTATTTTATTTTATTTTGAATATTATTCCCTAATTGTTTTGGGAAAATATCTTTTTAGAATTTAGGATTTCTTACTTGTGAAGTTGTCTACTTCAAGACTATTTAAGCCTTCTATTGGACAGTTGCATGGAGTTCTCCGAAAGTAATATTTCTAGACAATAGTTTTTAGAGTTTTTTTCCCTTTTCTTTTACTTTTCTTTTGGCACTATATCGAACCAATGACAAACCTTGGCTACATCATCACGATGAGCGGCTAAGGTAAGTGTTCCAATTCATAGGTCGGTTGCAACCAATTGCAATGTTGTGAGGCTTGTACTTTAATGTAGTTTTCTTATAATTGCAAGTGTTCTTTGATTCCTATATTTATTTTATGAGCATGTATTTTTGATTGAATTGATGCCTCGATCGCTATGTTTGATTGCTAGTCATAATGCATGATCCGTAATTGTCATGTTGATTGAACCTTGTAGCGCTAAGATTATTACATGTGTGTGTTTTATGGGTTTCCATAATTGCATAGCTTACATGTTTAATTCTAGGAATTAAAGGAGCATATTGATTAGATTAAAGTTATTTTTATCTAATTGGTTGTCTTGATCCTTTCAAAGCACTTAATGCTTTTATCTAAATAATTTGGAACGGTTTTGTCAAAATTGTATAGGTAATTAGCATTAACTTTGACGTTTGTTAGAGTTAATGACTTTAGGGAATTTGTTACTTTTTGGAGTTTCCTAATAAGTTGACTAAGTGCTTGCATAATTAAGTTAAAACGTTTTGTATGTCTATCATCGATTTTGCAATTGGACAAAATCGTACCTGTGAATTGGATTTTGGTAAGATTTGATCTATCTTTATTTTTATTTGCTTATGTTTTATTTTATTTATAAAAACACAAAACCCCCCTTTTTAATTGTTTTCTCCTTTGCAAATTTAATTTGAGAAATTGATATTCGGTTTCCTGAGATCAACCCGGTTCACTCAATGCTACAAGTAGCTTAGGATCGATTTATAAATTGTAATTTGACGAGCCCTCAACAAGCTCGTGTCACCCCTTCCTTTCCAGCATCAATATCACTTTAATCCTCCATAGACTATCGATGGGGCCTACAAGGTCGACTATGACCAGTTCATTGTGTTCATGAGCATCGCTCTGTCCACCACCGACTTCCCTATTGTCTCCCACATTTTAGCCGAGCTCAAACTCCTCACCATCGAAGTCAACGAAACCGCCATGGTCGTCGCCGCCTTCAATGACGTCACTGCGTAGATCTTCTTCACACTCGTCGTCTCTAGTATTGACACTAAAGGTAAGGGGGAACACAAGTCCATTTGTTTTTGTGTGAGTCCTACTTTTGAGAATCGAATTCGTGGTTTTCATGATGGTGGTGACCGGATCTAGAATGATTTAGTTGTTTTTTTGGTAAATTTTTAAAAAAATAACAAACAAGTATCTATCAAAGATCAACACGTGGCTTTGGGCACGTGTGGAAAATCTTTCTAATGGTGATTGAAACCGAAACTTAACCGATGGTATAAATTGATACACTTATTCAAGTTTGAGGATTAAATTGATGAAATTAAAAGTTTAGGATTAAAATTGATATAACCTGTCAAGTTTTAGGTTTAAATTGTTGAAATTGAAAGTTCAAGGTTTTTTTCCTAATAATAATTTCCATTTAAGACAAGGCACAATGTGAATATGATTACAAATTTTATAAAAAGAAGGTTGATGGTTATTTTTAGAAAATTTAACCATAAACTAATGCTAGTGACCAATTTTAAGATTTATTTAAAGTAAGATGACTAAATTTGGACATTTGAAAGTACATGGACTAAAATAGAACCAGACCTAAAGTACAAGAACCAAAATGGTAGTTTAATCTTCATTTTTTTTTTCTTTAGAAGAATTATAAATATCTATACAATGAATTCTTTTAAAAATATTTTTATTCATTTTATTTATACTAGTTGGATACTCGTGTACGCGTTTCATAAGATTGAAATGCAAATGTACATATAAAAGTTGAATGTAGGGTGTTAAACATATGGAAAATCAAGAATTACACTCTAATATTATTTTTTATTTTGAGTAGTATCATTTGATTACCCACTTATTTTAAGACTTTAATTTAAACCAAAATTTTTTTTTTTTTTTTATTTGATTTGCATCATTTGATTACCCACTTAATTTGAAACTTTAATTTAAACCAAAATATTATTCATTTCTTTTATTTTTAAATTTCTTTTTTATCTAGTAATTGAAAAAATCTTTTTTGCAATGAACTTTTGGAATTCAAGTGAATCATTAATTAGATAGTGGTTTTCAATTTTAGTACACTTTGAATCTATGAAAGAAGTTTCGAGAAAATCTATTGATTAATTTATTTCTATTTACAAAAGTTCACTAAATCAAGAAGATCTGTTAATAAATTTATTTTTTTTTACAAAAGTTTAATTTTAAACTTTTATTTAAACCAAAATATTATTTTTTTTATTTGATTTGCATCATTTAATTACCCATTTAATTTCAAATTTTAATTTAAACCAAAATATTATTATTTTCTTTTAAAAAACGTATTAATTATCTAGTAATTGAAAAAATCGTGTTTGCAATGATCTTTAGAATTCAAGGGAATCATTAATCAGATACGAAATTCCAATTTTAGAACTCTTCTAATCTATGAAAGAAGTTTCGAGGAGATCTATTGGGTCAATTTATTTTTGTTTACAAAAGTTCAATGAATCGAGAATATCTATTCATAATTAATTTAAACAAAAATATTATTTTTTATTTCAAACTTTAATAATAATAAATTAAGAAGTCTTTAGTTTATTTTTTTATCATAAAAATTGCAAGATAGAGAATTCAATCTTCCATCGAATAAAATATTTTTTACCATAATATTGGAAATTGCAATGATATTATATTTTTTAATAATTATATTTCAATATAAAAATTACATAAATAGAAAAAAATGCAAAATTGTGATTAGATCTCCCTAAATCCTAGCCTAGTAAACTCCATATCCAAAACAAACAAAAAAAGGAAAAAAAAATAAAAAGAAATAAAAAGAAATTAGAAGAATACAATTAAATCACATTGTCCTCTACTTCTCCTTCTACTTTAAGGCACCAGAGTTGCAATCGTTTTCTTCTCCACCCTCTTCAATATGCCAAACATCAGTAGATGAATTGCTGTGTATTTACAAAATTTGAAAAGAAAAAAAAACTACAAAAACAGTAAATTACATTAAATCACTCTCTTTGCCATCGCCAAAGAAAAAAAAAACTACAAAAGCATGTAAGCCGCAAATTACATTAAATTACCTTTTTTCTCTGCCATTTGCAACAACATAAAAAACTACAACAACACGTAAAAAGCACTAAATTACATCAAATCACTCCCTCTATTTATCTATCATTTGCAAAAAAAAAAAAAAAAAATTGGAGGGAGAGCTCACTTGTTGACCTCTAACATCACTATAACGAAGTCTCTTCAATAATAAATTGAAAAATTGGATACGAAACATCTGGTTTTTGAAAAGAAAGATTAGACTTATATAGCCACAACCATCAAATGAAAAGGCATGGTTTTTGGAATCGATTTAGAAGACATGGAAGAATTCAATTGGGGATGTACTATATATAGACCGATGATGTATGACATTTAATTTATGTATATTAATCACAATATATCATAATCTAATATTTTGTTAATATACTTATTCAAAAAATCTTATCTTTATTTTTTTTTTTTTAAAATATTCCAGTATTATTTTAATTTCATATTCTCGAAAAACAATTGTTCAAATTTTTTTTAAGTTTTTGTTCTTAACTTTTTAAATATGCATTAAAAAAATAAATATTAGTTTATTTTTTAAAAAAAAATATTTCATAATAATTTCATATTCTCGAAAACACATAGGTTTAAAAATATTCTTTTATTTTTTGTAATTAATTTTTTATATACTACTTAAAAAATCTTTAAATATTACTTTATTTTTTAAAAAAAAATATTTTTAAAATATGCAGTAAATATTATTTAATATATAATAAATAAAGAAGTATTTTTGTATCATTTTATTATTCAAATACGCATTATTTAGTTAGAAGATTGGATATAAGTATTATTTTATCATTTTATTATTCAAATATGTTTAATATTAGATTTTTATCATTTTATTATTCAAATGTGTTTAATTTAACATTTTATTATTCAAATTATTCAAATATGCATTAGTTAGTTAGAAGAGTGGAGATCGTAGAGATTTTAGAACTTTTATTTAAATTAGAGATTCATATGCTTAGAGATTTTAGAATCTTTATTAAAATTGAGGCCGGCAGAAGGGAAGATCTTTAAATTAAGAAAGGCAAAATGGGAAGTCTATAAATTAAGGAGGGGCAAAAGGAAAAATCAAAAGTTTCTCCCCTCAAGCGTCATTTAGATAGTACTAGTTAGATACTACGTGCGTTGCACGTGTTTCATAACATTGAAAATGCAATGTACATATAAAAGTTGAATATAGAGTCTTATACATATAAAAAATGAAGAATTACACTTTAATATTATTTTTTTATTTTGATTAGTATCATTTGATTACCCACCTAGTTTCAACTTTTAATTCAAACCAAAATATTGTTTTTTGTTTTATTTTAATTTGCATCATTTGATTACCCACTTCATTTCAAACTTTAATTTAAACAAAAATATTATTTGTTTTTCTTTTTTTTTTTAATTTCGTATTATCTAGTAATTGAAAAAAAAAATGCAATGAACTTTTCGAATTCAAGAGAATTATTAATTAGATAGTGATTCTCAATTTAATAACTCTTTGAATCTCTGAAAGAAGTTTCGATGAGATCTATTGCTTAATTTATTTTTGTTTACAAAAGTTCACTAAATCAAGAAGATCTATTAATAAATTTAATTTGGTTTATAAAAGTTTAATTTCAAACTTTAATTAAAACTAAATTTCAAACTTTAATTTAAACCAAAATATTTTTTTCTTTTTTTAATAAAAAAATTGTAATAATTATCTAGTAATTGGAAAAATCTTTTTTGCAATAATCTTTCTGAATTTAAGGGAATCATTAATTAGATACGTGGTCTTCAATTTTAGAACTATTTGAATCTATGAAAGAAGTTTCAAAGAGATCTATTAGTCAATTTATTTTTGTTTCAAAAAGTTGACTAAATCGAGAGGATTGATAAGCCTTAGAATTAAGGCTTATTTAACTCCCAATTACTTAAAATATTCTTGTTTTATCTTAAGATCATTTGAAAATATTTTAAAGTTGCTTGAAAATAAGAAAGAAATAAGAATGAAGGCAATTAGGATAAAATTCTAAAAAGTTAAGCTTTTTTGTAGGGAATTGGAAATTGAAAAACCAAAATTGCAATTTTGTGATTCTGCAATTTTTTTTTGGAGCAGCAGAAAATTTCAAAAAGTGAAAAAAATCTGCATCCGAAAATCATCAATTCCTGCATGATTTGGGGGATTTTAGCATGAAATTTAGGCATTATTCAACCCTAATGAAGGCCTATAAAAGGAGAGAAGATGAGTGCAGAAAGTAGATCGGGTTGGAGGCATTTTTTGGAGTCAATTTCGTGGGTTTTTATTTCCTTTTCTTTTTGTTAGTTTTCATTTGTTTTTTCAGTTTCTTTTTTGCTTTGTTTTACCGAGAGTTGCTGCAAGTTCTTCTTCTGTTTAGCTTCAATTTTTCCAGTCCTGTTTAGTGGTGATTTGGGTTGTTTAGTTTCTATTGATTTAGTTTTTGTTTTAGTGAAGATTTGGGTTGTTTAGTTTCTGTTTTAGTTTATGTTTTAAGACTCCAACCTTGTTCTAATATAGTTTCTATTTTAATATACTTTAGTTTCTGTTTTATAGTTGAAGATTTGTTTTTGTCTCAATTCAAGTTTTTGTTTCTATTTTCGATTCAGTTTTCTTAGCTTATTAATGTTTTTTTTTTTGTTTTGGTCCAGTATACAATATCCTCTTATGAAGCTTAATTAGTGGGTTTTGGTCTTGTCAAATGGTGTTATGTTTTCTATAGTGTAGCAAACAATTTTCATTTCCTTTCAATTTAGTAACACAATTTCATTTCTCGTAAGTGTTATTCCTATAGTAATATAGTAATCAACTTTATTTTTACATGGAGTAATTTGTTTTAACTTCTTGCTTAGTTTCTTATAGATTTATTATGAGCTAAACTTCTTAGGGGGTTCAAGGATGTGGATTCCCTAAGAAGTAATTGTAGCCAAAATTCCAATAAAAACCAAGCCTACATCTCAATTGTTTGCTTGTATTGAATAAAATTCTGTTGAGATTCTAGAATGAACAACTAGGGTAGCAACTCAAACTTAGATCTAATACCGACGGGGTTAGTGATAAGAGGATTTCGCACAAGTAATGGAGAAAAGAGCTTAGACATAAACAAATTATTGTTTACCCTTGACATAGGGATTAAAGACTCCAAAATCCATAAAATTTGTTGATCAGCCAAATTATCTAAGATAGAGGGATTATAGACATATAAGTCATTCACTGAGTCTCCTAAAACCTAATTTCATGGTGATTAGGAGTAGCAATTTTGCTTTACAATTGAGTGTAGAATAGGTTGGAATTGTAATTTTGGTTTGCAATTACAACTTAGGGTAATGACACTCTTGAGCCCCTCCTTTATCTAAAATTTCTTTTGCAATTTCATTTACCAAGTCTATCTAGTTTGTTATTCAATATTGCAAATTTTTGATTCTGCAATTTTATTCTGTAATTTTTATCACTTTATTTTGCAATTTTTGATTCTGCAATTTTTGTCACTTTAACTAGCAATTAGATTCTACAATTATTTTCTTTTTACCAACACACCCTCCAAACCTTGTTTTTGCAATTTTAGTTTTCAAGTTGCAATTCTCCTTATATTTTGCTTAGCAATATTTTTGTTACACCGTTTCCTTAGGGATCGATACTCAAGAATACTCCTATTTTAATACTTGCATCGGCAGTGTGCATTTGCACTGGGATTGAACGTATTTACTTACTTTTATTCACCCAAAGTTCACCCAATGAATGATCTATTAATAAATTAATTTAAACAAATATTGTTTTTATTTCAAACTTGAATAATAATAAATTAAGAAGTATTGAGTTTTTTTTTTTATCATAAAATTGCAAGATAGAGAATTCAATCTCCATCAAATAAAATAACTTTTAGAATTTGAATATTAATTGTTTCCATAATATTGGAAATTGCAATGACATTATATTTTTAATAACTATTAGTAATTATATTTAAATATAATATAATTACATAAATAGAAAAAAATGCAAAACTGTAATCAAGCATTCTTAAATCCTAGCCTAGTAAATTCCAATTTATCCAACAAAAATAAATAAAAATAAAGAAGAAAATAATACAATTACATCACATTGATTGTCATCTGCTTTTCCTTCTGCCTTAAGGAACTAGAGCTGCAATCGTTTTCTTCCTCATCCTCCTCAATATGCCAAGGATGAGTAGATAAATTGGTGTGTATTTACAAATTTGAAAAGAGAAAAAGAAAACTACAAAAGCAGTAAATTACATTAAATCACTCTCCTTAAAAAAAGAAAAAAAACTACAAAAGCACGTAAGTCGTAAATTACATTAAATCACCCTCTTTCTTTACCATTTGCAAAAAATTATAAAAACACGTAAAAAGAAGAAAATTACATTAAATCTCTCTCTCTCTCTTTATCTGCCATTTGCAAAAACAATTGGAGGGAGAGTTCATTTACTTGTCAATCTCTAACATCACCATAACGAAGTCTCTTCAATAATAAATTGCTTGAACTTTGAGAATTGAAAAATTGGATACAAATGATCTAGTTTATTGAAAATAAGAATTACGCTTATATAGCCATAAGCCATCAAATGAAAAGGGGAGAAATCTGATTTCTCTTCTACGTGATTTTTGGAATCACTTTAGAAGACATAAAAGAATTTAGTTGTGGATGTCCTATATGCACACTAATGTATGACATTTAATTTATGTATATTCATCACAATAGATCAAAATCTAATATTTTGTTAATATACTTATTCAAAAAAAAATCTTTTTTTTTAAAAAAAAAAAAAAAAGAGTACTCCAATGTTATTTTAATTTTGCATTCTCGAAAAACAATTGTTCAAATTTTTTTTTAAGTTTTTGTTCTTAAACTTTTAAATATGCATTACAAATCTATTTAAAAAAATTCATGATCTTTAAAATATTCATTAAAAAATCTTTATTTTTAAATATGCATTAAAAAAATCTTTAAATTTTAATGTATTTAAAAATATATATTATTAATATTTAAAAAATACATAATAATTTCATATATTCTCGAAAATGAATTCTTCAATTTGTTTTTTTAAGTTTACGTTGTTAAATTTTTAAATATGCACTAAAAATCTTTAAAAAAATGAGATTTAACTTTAAAATAAAAGTATATAAAAATAAATTATGCTTTTAATAGTTTTTAAGTTTCATGTTTTATTTAAAACACTATAATCAAATACATTTTGAATAATTAAAGATCTAAATATATTTAGAATATGACACCCAAACACATTTTTGTAACACCAAAAGATTATCAAACACACAATTTCTTCTTAAATTATTCAAATATATAATTTTTGAATTTGCTATGCCAAATGCACATATATATTCAAAAACAATGAATACATAAATCCAACTCTATTTTTCATTACATCTTTTATTTTCATATTAAAACGCACTCAAGTTTTCTATATGCTATTATCTTAAGCTTTGAAATTCAACATTATTTTAACACAGTATTAGAGTAACAGGTCCACTCTTCAAACCTCTGCAACGTTGATAGTCATTTGTCGGCATTGTGCTATATTTCCATCCACAAGCGAGAAGAGTAGTATCAAAATATGAATAAAATATTAAATTTACCATAACCTTTCAATTTGAGCTTTTGAGTTCAGTAGTTTAACACATTAATAGCTACGTAAATTAAATCGCATTTCTTTTTCATATTTGGTGTTCTTCGTGTGTTCTATTAGTACAACATCTTTAATTATATCACTAACTTAATCGATATAGCTCAACTGGTTAAGGCATATACCTTCAACCAAAAAGTCAAATATTCAAACCCCCCCACCCCATATGTTCTTGAACTTTAAAAAAAATAAAAGGTAAAATATACTTTTGGTCTTTGGGATTTGAACTTAGTTTCTATTTGATCTATAAGTTTTCAAACCTAACATTTTTTGTCCTTGAGATTTGAATTTTGTTTCTATTTGGTCTTGAAATTTCAAAAGTGATATGTTCAGTCCTCAAGGTTTGAAATTGATTTCTAATTGGTCTCTAAAATCAACTCATTTAAAAAATACATTTTATCAAAGTCTAGTTAGCATATGTTAACTACCATGTCATCATTCCATTATGTTAATTAATGTCAACATTACTAGGAACAATTTAGAAACCAATTTCAAACTTCATGGACTAATTAGAAATCAAATTCAAACTTTAAGGCCAAACATATTACTGCGAAATTTCAAGGACCAATAGAAACAAAATTTAAATTTCAATGACCAAAAGCATTAGTTTTAAAAATTCAGAGACCAAATAGAAACTAAAGTTCCAATCTCAATGGCCAAAAGTGTATTCTACCTATATATATATTAATTACATTGTTCTCTATGTTGCAATATTTGAGTTTAGGGTTTGAAAGGGCTTTTTTTTTTTTTCTTTTAGACGTCACAAATGATGTATTTAAAACATATAAAGAGAAGAAGAAGAAGAATAGTGTAGAAAGACAAAGCTAAGGTTGTTGAAACAGCGTGAACAAAAAGAAGAGATCCACTAGAGGTAGCAATATGAGATAATGGAGAGAGACCCCACACGTTGTTATAATTCAAAAACTAATGATCCATCAAAACACAAACACGGAGATTTGGGCATTTGCATGTGGAGAAGTCATAAATGTCCATTATATACTCTCTCTTTTGCTGCTACTTTTCTACTTCATAGTTCACACTTGTTTCTTTCTCTTAATCTAGCTTGCTCCCTGCCTCCTAAGTTTACCTTTTTTTCCTTAAGCAAAATTTTAAGCACATGAGCTCTGTTTTTTTAATTAATTTCTATTATATTGAAGGTATGGTTTAATAGATGTCATTAGAGAAAAGATAACATTTTTAGAGAATTTATTAATCTCACCAATTGAGTTCATGATGGTAATGATTGAGTTGTGAGGATAAACTCAAGAATCAATTTCTGGATGTCGCAATATTGAACTTAGAGGCAATATTATTTTTAAGAAAAAAAAAATTGAGTTTAATGGTTGTGGGATGGAGGATTGAATCTTCAATCTTAAAAAAGTAATTTGTGTTTTATCCATTAAGTTATGTTCAAATTGTCAAAGTCTAGTGTGTGAATCGATAATCCATTAAAAAGGATATGAGTGAATCACCATTTCTATTAAAAAGGATAGTCATGGTTTTAAATTTTCAGCGACTTGTCGACATTTGCATTGACATTCTATATGTCCATATGTTCGATATCAACATGAGGGATGAATCAACATTTTCATTATATTATAGAAAAGTCGACAAAGTAGGATAAAAATATCAACAAAATATCACTAATGTGGACTTAATATTAATAGTAAGAAACTTTAAACTTATCGAACTCAAAAAAAAAAAAAAAGAAAAAAATTCACCTTATTTAAAAATGGTGAAATGCATATTTGTTAATTTAAATATTTTTATAAATTTTTTACATTTATAATTTTTCTAGAAATATCTATCAACATCCACATTTCATTCATATTTGCATCAACATTTCCATAAACTTGAGACCTCGACATTTTTGTCGATATTGACATTAAAAACATTTGTTTATATTGAAATTGGATTTTATGATAATAGGCATATTCAAAAAAAAAATTGTGGCGAAGGAGATTTAAATCTCTAATGTTTCAATCGAGGATATAACGTCTCAATTAGTTGAGCTATGCTCAAGTTTATGTATATTAAAAGTGTTTACATGGGGTAAAAAATGGGGAAAAACATTTAAGAGGTACAAATTGTATATAGCACAATAATAGAATATGCAAGATACTTTGTGTTATTTTTTGTACAATACTCGGTTGCACCCAGGTGTATAGGAATTACTCTACTCACACCATTCAATTGTTGACAACAATGATAGAGAAAGCACAGCTAGGAAAGAGAAAGGTGGGAAATATTCTCTCTCTTTGTTGTCAACAATGGTGGGGTAGGAACATTCCTGCACACCGAGGTGCAGCCAAGTATTTTTCTTTTTTTTTTATAATAAATCAAGTTATGTAAAATGTTTTGTTTATATTTAATATGTTCATAAGGATATTTTGAAAGTAATCTAAATTGATTTGAATCCGATCTTTTGGTTGATTATACATGTTTTAATCAGTTGAGTTACGTTTAAGTTAGTAAAAAAATTAATCATTGATATGTAATTGAACTTTTATACTTCAAAATAAAACTATACAATGACATGCATTGCACTTGTTTATTACTAGTTATATGAAAAGTCAATATGAGCATAGTTCACTGGTTAAAGCATCAATATCTTCCTTTGAAATCAAAGATTCCAAACTCCACCCTCACATTTATTGAACTCAAAAAAATATATATATATAAGTATTATATGAAAATATATGAATGCATATCCAAAAAAAAAGAATACACTCCTCTTTGGTTATGTCACAACGAAGAATGTACTTAGATAAGCTTTACTCTGTTTTAAATCTTTTGAGAATCTACAAATATATATCTTTTTTAGAATATTACATTACGAGATAGTGGAGAAAAAGATTTAAACCCACAACTCACAACAAAAAGTACCTATATCTAATCACTTAACAATCCTCGAGTCGAAAAAAAGACTAATTTTGTAAGACTACTTTTTTTAGAAGAAATTAATTGTCAATTTAGATCAATCCGAAGAAAGCTCAGTGGATAAGGTACTAATTATCATCGCAAAAGTGTTCGGTCCTCTAGCTCGCAATTGTTGGACTGAAGAAAAAAAATTGTCAATTTAGAAAATAAAAAGATAATACTAAAATTAGATAAATAATGATAATCGATCTTATCGAAAAAGAATATAAGGGTGCGTTTACCAACTCGTAATGAATTTGGGCGCAATTGTAATTGGGATGAAACGCAATGGAATTACAATTGATTGTGTTTACTTTACGTACCTCTGGAATTTGAATGAAATAGATATGATTACCATAATGCCATTTTATATTTATGATTAATTAAAATGTAGTAACTATGCTACAAGAATTAAGATGTCATTTTTCAATTTTATTTACTTATTCAAATTTTTATACTTGAAAAAAATTTAATACCTAAATTTAAATTAAAAATGTAGGATTTTATAAAATAAAATAGTAATTATCCTAAATTTCACTCATCTAATTATAATTCAAGGAAAACACACAATCTTGATATAAATATTTTAAAAAAAATAAAATAAAATATACAGTTATTTTGATTTAATAAGATAATATTATTAAATTTATTCTGAAATGATTTTTTGACTTAAGATTACATGGGGTTCCATCTCAAAGCCAATTGGCAATGGGAGGAGTGACCCATATATCTTATAAATTGTGAGGTCACTCTTCATCTTTCATATGTGGGATCCTCAATATTTTGTAACAGCTGACCAAACCATAAATATCGTATAAAAAAAGATCCAAAAATCATAACAAATCCTCTCGTTTGCAAATATTGTGTCAGATATCGATCTCGATCAAAATAGGGTCTTGCCAAAACTCATCAATCTCGAACCCAAACATAGGCCACAACTCAAACGCAAGCATCCTTGGATGCTAAGCCAAATACCCAGCACTTTTCCAATAGTGTATATATTGGCACAGGTCGTCTCTGAAGAGACGACCTGTACATGTGTTTTTTTTTTTATATAAAACGTAGCAAATGAGAGACGACCTTTAGCCACGTGTTCAAGGTCGTCTCTTAAGAGACGACCTTGATCCAACTAATAAAAAATACAATATTTTTCTAAATAGTTTGAAACCTGCAATATTTTTATAATAAGTTTGTAAACTAACAATATTAATAAAATAAAATAAAAAAGTCCCCAAATCCATGTTCCCCCCACATTTTTTAACTCAAAAATAAATAAATAAAAACAAAATGCATTTATGTTTTTCTTTCTAAAAAATAATTAATGCAGAAGTATCAATGAGATATATAGCATTATATATTTATCATAACCTAATTTTTCTTAACTTGTTGACAAATCAAATTCTTTATTTTTACTATAATTATCAACCATGATATATATAGAATGAAGGTTGATTCACCGATTTATTTGATAACTAGTAGGTAAATGAAATGGCATATATATCCAACTATTTGTTGAATGTCGCATCAATCCATCTAGCAAGAAACAACATAAAAACATCCACATTGTAATCAAAGAAAGTCATTAAAAACATCGATGAACTGATATATTATCATTTCTTAGTTCTTAATGTTTATTTTGCACAGTAATAAATGTGTTGAGCTGTTTTGACTAATTGATTGATCATTTTTATGCAATAAATTTATTACGTGTTAGATGAAATTATTATAAATACAATTAAAGTTCCGTATCATTTTTTTGAGGACAATAAATGTGGAAAATGGGAATTTGAATATTCGTCCTCAAGGAAAGAAGTACATGTCAATTACCATTGATTTATGCTAACTTTGACAAATTCCATATCAATTAAAAGTGAAGGTCATTGAGTTTTTTTTTTTTTTATTGGGTGAATCATTTTCTACCATTTTACTTGTCTCGGTAATTTTTAACCTTCAATTTCTAATTTATGCCTCATTTGATAACCATTTGGTTTTTTATTTTTTAGATTTTAGTTTTTGAAAATTAAGCTTATAAACACTACTTTTACATATGACTTTCTTTGTTTTGTTATCTACTTTCTAAAAATGTTTTCAAAATTCAAGTCAAATTTTGATTAAAATTTATGTCAACTTCCCCTCAATTTCTATACTATGTATTTTCACTATTTTGCAAACACATGTATTCTTTGCCAGGGTTCAAAAACAAAAATAAGATTTTAAAAACTACTGCCCCATTTGATAACCATTTGATGATTTTTAGTTTTTGGTTTTTGAAAATTAAGCTTGTTTTCACTCAATTTCTCTACAATGAGTTTCTTCTTTTTTAAGGAAACATTTGAATTCTTAGCCAAATTCCAAAAACAAAAAACAAGTTTTCAAAAACTACTTTTTTTAGTTTTCAAAACTTGCTTGGATTTTGAAAATATATGTAGAAAGTAGATAACAAAACAAAAAAACACATAGATGGAAGTAATTTTTATAAGCTTAATTTTCAAAATCCAAAATCCAAATGGTTATCAAATGGGGCCTACTTTATTTTAAAATTAGGCTTAGATTTTGAAAACATTTTTAAAAGTGGAAAGACAAAGCAAAGAAACACAGAAGCTAAATTTTCTTGTCAAAAAAAAAAAAAAACATAAGCTAAAATTTAAAAACTGAAAACAAAAAATAACCTGACCTTATCAAGTTGAACCTAAACTTAGACGATAAGGGGTGAAATTAGCCCTCATTGAGTTAACTTTTCGTCATCTTTTTTTGAAAAAAAAATAAAGAATAAAAACTAGTGGTTAGTTTAGTTATGATCATTCATGAAACAAGACTTCTTAATTTTCAGTTCCATTACTGTGACAAGACTACTCCTATAGGTAATGGTTCTTCTAATGGTATTAAATGTTTTTTTAGTTGAGTTTAGACATGTTGTTGCTTAACTTTGACATTTTAAACTACATAATTTTATGATCAACCTAAGCATATATAACTCAACAAGTTAAGATATTATATCCTTAACTAAAATGTAAGAAGTTTAAATCATCATTCCAAATGTTGTTGTACTATTTTTTTTTTTTTAAAAAAACATAATTTTGTGGCTAGATTTTAGTTGGATTTAATGTTAATTAAGTAACTTCTAAGACTATTCATGGAAAACGTTTTTTATTTTATTTTGGAAACTGACTAGAACCGTTGATGAAATTTAAAATTTAAGGTTAAAATTGACTAAGTGGACAATGTACGTATAAGAATAAAAATCAACTTTTTTTTTCTCAAAGTTCGATAACTATAATTTTTTATCCACACAAAAGATTCAAAAATAAAACTACACATACTAATGTAGAGATCAAATGAATTGAGACTATTGTTTGTAATAATAACAATATAAAAGAGTGGCTGAAATTTGGATGGTTGATTGATTGCAAAGTTGATTGTTTGGTGAAATACAATTATCTATGGGAAACAGCAGAAGCACACTAAAGGCTATTGGACCACCATTGGCCAATGGCCAGCCTCTCTTTTCCCTTTTTTGCATGTGCTTTTAGCCCACTGAGAAGCTGATACTCACTCCACCAATTCCTATATAAAGGGATCAGAAGATGCATTCTAGGCATAGGTCTTGTGTTTTGTGTTCCCATGGCCAACTATAGAGTACACTACCTTGCTTTGTTTGCTTTGGTGGGTTTAGGGTTAGCTTCTGCTGCTAGAACCCTTGTTGCCTATGATGGCTATGTCCATGCCCCAGTGTTAGGGCATGTTTCTGTTGGATATGGAGGGGGAGAAGGTGGTGGTGGTGGATACGGAGTTACCGTTGGATATGGAGGTGGTGGCGGAGGAGGAAGTGGGGCTGGATTTGGAGGTGGAGAAGAACGTGGAGTTGGTAATTATGGTGGTGGTGGTGGTGGAGGAGGAAGTGGAGGTGGCAGTGGTGTCGGATATGGCCCAGGTGGTGGTTATGGAAGTGGAGGTGGAAGTGGGTCGGGTGGTGGTTATGGTAATGGAGGAGCGGGTTACGGAGGAGGCGGTGGTGGTGGAAGTGGAGGTGGCGGTGGGTATGGCACAGGAGGAGCAAATGGAGGTGGATATGGAAGTGGCGGAGGACAGGGAGGTGGCTCAGGGAGTGGAGCAGGAGGGCACGGAGGTGGCGGAGGAGGTGGTTTCGGTGGTGGCTATGGTGGTGGAGGAGCAAATGGAGGTGGATACGGAAGTGGGGGAGGAGAAGGAAGTGGCTTAGGAAGTGGAGCAGGAGGGCATGGAGGTGGTGGGGGAGGTGGCACCGGTGGCGGTTATGGTGGTGGAGGTGCAGAAGGAGGGGGATATGGAGCTGGCGGAGGGAGTGGAGAGGGTGGAGGACATGGGGGTGGGTATGCACCTTGAAAATTATCTCTCTCAAGTTCTAATATATCTCATCAAAAAAAAATAAGAAGGTGAACAAGGACTATTGATTATATTTTACTTTCTGATTGAATCGAGTTTACTATTGTGATGATTGAAGAATGGAAAATTAGGGAACCATACTCCCAATTCCATAACATTTTCCTTTTTCATGTTTCCATAATATTTATATGTATTGATCTGATTTGAAAATTTAAATATGTAATGTTATTTTCATGTTTCCATAATATTTATATGTATTGATCTGATTTGAAATTTAAATATGTAATGTTATTGTGTGATTTATTTATGACTTTTCAATTCATTTGTGCTACTACTTGCCGAAAAAAATAATAATAAGCTACTTCAAAATATGCTAAACACGAGAGAGAGTAAATGCATACCTATGGAAGCAACTCATTTCAACTCAAGCATTACTCAAATGGTTAAGGTATTGAAATTTTGACTAAAAGGTCGAGGTTTTGAATACCACCCCCACATATTGTTTAACTAGAAGAAACTATGCAACTCTATAAAGATTTTCACATTCTATTAATTAACAGTGTTAAAAGGTCATAGATTTAACCCCACATCTTACTATCTTATCTTACTATCTTAAAAAGGGACTAATGGGAAGAATCATTTTTGGACCCTTTTTTTTTTAGAAAGAGATACTTCATTAAAAGTATGTGAGGAACATACAAAATAGGAGCTAAGTAAAAGCTCTTCAGTTAAGTGCAATGGTCAAAGTATCATAATTACAAAAGTAGGAAGATTTCGTTGTAACGACCCGAATTCCTACGACTTTCTAAACGCGGAAGCACGACCTAGTTACCTCGCTCATGCCCGAAATTTCGGCAGCATGACGACGTAACTAGAGGGAAACCAAATTTTTCAAAGACTTGGAAAAGACATGAACACTTCTATAATTCATAATATAGACTCAGCACCCACCAAACTACGATATATAGTGCTGAGCCCAACCAACAGACAGTCAAACCTAAGAACTTCTAACTAAATACACGGAAGCAAAGAATATTTAGGATTTACAACCAAAGGCACATCAAAGAACAAAGAAACAAAACTAAAAGCTAAATAGGGAAAAGAATTGTGGTGGAGTCTCCATAATCTCGTCAAGTCGTCGCCTGCGTCATCCACCCCGTGAATGTGCACAATCTGCAAAACAAACAAAATAGCAAGGATGAGTATAAACATACTCAGTAAGTAGCCCACTTAAGGGTCCAATGTTTAAAGAAACCATACCAAACTCTTACTCACACGCGTGCTTAGATTTCAAATACTTTCTTCAGTCATTTTAAAAGTCCATTTAACCTTCCACAACATTCGCTACTACCTGACCCTAACTTTGTGTCATACCTGCGAGTCCTGTAACTTAGAACCCAAACCTGTGAAGGTCTATAACCCTCACACTCATCTCAATAGATAAATCACCCCTAGGCTAGCACACAGGCGCTAGGGAACGCACTCCCTACACTCAACATAATGGGGAATCACCCCTAAGCTAGCACACAGGCGCTAGGGAACGCATTCCCTACGCTCAACATACTGGGGAATCATCTCTCAGCTAGCACACAGGCAATAGGAAACGCATCCCTATGCTCAACACAGTGGGGAATCACCCCTAAGCTAGCTCACAGGCGCTAGGGAACGCATTCCCTACGCTCAACATAAATCTCTGGGGTCCTCGCCCCTATGCTAGCACACACGGCAATAAGGATCGCAACCCTTATGCTCGTCACAAATCTCTAGGGTCCTCGCCCCTATGCTAGCACACACGGCAATAAGGAACGCATCCCTTATGCTCATCACATAAAGTTCTAGGCTTACAAGCTCGCACGAAACGACAGAAATAAGGTAGGTAGCACAAATCTAACGTGCCTTTGCACTTTCCCAACGCTTTCAAGACCTCTCGGGTCATCCACCATACCAAAATCATTCATCATTTCCAAACCATATTCACAACCAGAACCGAAGTTCAAAAGCGCATACAAAGGGAAGCATCCCCTAATCCGCATAAGCAAAGAGGGAAAGACGACCCTCTAGCCCTTCTATACAATTTTAACATCTTACGCCTCATATTTATAAGTATATAACTCAGGCCCACATCTCAACAAACGACAACAATCATCTCCTCGTGACCTCTCACCGTAGATCACAAGCACGCGTCTCAAGTATGAACTTTCGCCCTAACACCACCTTCCTAAACCAGCACTTTGCATAACTATAGCCATACATGTGCCAATGGCATATTACCCTTCAATTATTTAATTCCAGAATCCAGTCCCCTAAACACACTAGAATTTAAGACAACCACTGGTCACTGTATACCCTTAAGGTATTCTAATTCAACCACTAATTCAAACTAACAACTCCGGCGCCCTGCACACGATTAACTCATCCATATCCCAAGAAGGCTAAACTTTAGCCAACCACTTAAGTGTTTCAAACCTCTATATTAAGTTAAACACCTCAACATCGCTTAAAGATCTTCCGCAACCATTTATGATCATTCAGTTTAATCCATTCTCCACTACTTCCACTCTATTAGTTAAAACACTATCTTAGGCATTCAAGTATTCCATGGCCTATATCCAAATTTAGGTAAATCTCATATATAAATCATAAGGCACGGCCCGGACCCCTTGTAAATCATACTAGCATTCATTAGTTCTAAGCATTTCAAGATAAGTTAAGCCCCTGATATCCTTTCATACGTACTTAAGCAAATTTAAATTCAAGGACAACTCAAGATAGTTCAACCATTCACACCATGACCCACGTATTCACATTTGGCGTGCACGTTTATTCTCATCTCACCACAAACATGAGCCAAACTCATTCCATTCCAACCTTGGCAAACTCTTAAGGCTCTACACGTACTAACTACAATATCTCGATACTTTGAACCCCTATTTTCAACTATAACCACATAATTCAGTTGTTTACAATTCAAACAATATCCACGTCGACCAACAAATCATTATATGCTTTATAACAAGATTTCAAGCATGCTCTTATAATGTACAAGTTCTCAAACATACAACATGCTCAAATAGAAACTTAAAGGGGCTTAAATTCAAATTGCTACTTACTTGAATAACTCCAAGGTTTAAGGCAGCCCGGACTCGAATACTTGATCTTGAATCGTCAAACAAAGTCATCAAAACAATGCTGGAAAATTACTGGACAGCAGCTTGAATAAACTTAATTTTGCCCAAAACGACCTTTAAACGTGATGGATGTCCGGTAATTGAATCCTATAATTAATGGGTCATTTTAAATGACCATTTACTAGATAAGTTAGCCCTTAACATTTAGTTTAACACTCTTATACTACTTCGAGTCATTGTCAGAACACTTACCCACGAACCAAAAGCTTGTTAACTTGACTCAAAAGGTCTAAATCTTCATATTTAATATCCAAAGGCTATGGGTAATCTGAAATTCACACATAAAAGTCCATGCTTTAGCTTCCAATCACTAAATCAGTACCTAAAGTAAGCTTTAAAATTCAAAAATCACTTGGATTGTTACTAAAAAAGCTTACCCACTTCGAATTGAGGTCGTATATGACTGCACATACATCGAACTCACCAGAAATTGGCCCCGAACCAACACCCATCTGCTGCTTGTACATAAAACCGAGAGGGAGAGACAGAGCCTGCGGCTCGAGCTGTAGCCGGTGATACACGCAGACGGGCTGAACGCGAAAGAGACCGGCGGCGTAGCTGCGGCGGCATTGAGTGTGCAGACGGGCGGAGCTTCGTTTGACGACTGGGCGTGCGGCGAAGCTGCTAGAGGGCGACGGGCGGACGAGCTGGCGTGCGGCGGCAGTTCGTGGCTCGAGCTTGGACATCGGCGAGGGTGGTTGCGCGGCTGACGGAACTGGGCGGCGACTATGCACGGCTGCCGGCAGGGAAGAGAAAGAGAGAAAGAAAAATAGAGAGAGCTGTCGGTGAGGCCATTTTTCGAGAGAGAGAGAGAGAGTATCGGGAGGAAGAAGAAAAGAATGAAGAAGAAGAGAAAAATAAAAATAATAATAATAATAAATAATAATAATAAATATAGTGGATAAGGATGGGCTTTTTTTATTTATTATTTTCTCTTTTATTTATTTTTTTTTATTTTTTTTTAAACAACTTTCCAATTTCCAAAAATGCCCCTTGACCAATCATTGCTTTCCAAATTTGCCCTTTTTAACCATGAAATTTCAAATTAACCCCAAAATCAATATACTTATTTAAGAAATTAATTCAACTTGATTTCCAAAATTTCAAAATTAATACTTCTAAATAAACCGGTCGTTACATTCGTGCTTCATGAAGCAGCAGTGGTAATAATATCTTCCCAAAGGAGAACAGGCTCCTTTGATTTGTTGTTGAAAATTTTTGGATCATTTTGTCCAAGCTCTTATTATATAATTCCATATATCCCTCTCATTTACTTATTTAATCTTGGTTAAATTACATATTTGGTCCCTGAACTTTGAGGTTTGTATCTTATTTAATCCCTAAACTTTTAAAATTACAAATTTAGTCCTTAGACTTTTGAATTTTTTAAAATTCACGAGTCTAATAGACACACAATTGAAATTTTAGGGTTTCATTAGACATAAAATTCAAGTTTATATCTAATAGATCAATTAATTGTAAAAAATTTTGAATTTGATAGGGACCTACTAGACACAAAATTTAAAGTTCAGAGACTTATTAGACACAAAATTGAAAGTTTAGGGACATATTAGACACTTTTGAAAGTTTAGGGACCAAATAGATACAAACTTCAAAGTTTATGGACTAAACTTGTAATTGAACCTTTAATCTTTATGGTTTTTCTTTTTCTTTTTTTCTTTTTAAGATATATGTTATTTCATATATTAATAATCAATAATTTATGATATTTCTCACCCCACTCATCTAAAATTCTACTTTTCTCTCCAACTAACCATCTCATTGAGTTTGACTCTCTCTCTTCCCACTCATTCCTTCTTTTGGTTGTTTCTCTCTTTCCTTCTTACTCTTAAAAGTATTTATAACTTCTCCCATCCAAATTCTTTCCTCTTTTTTTTTCTCTAACTAAAAAAGAATGTGAAGGATTAAGAATATTACTAACTTAACTTAAATATGAAAAGTCTTTTTTATTTATTTCTAAAAATTAATTTAAAACTTTCTTACATTTAATTAAAATTAATAATGGAATTTCAAAGGTTTTAGGAATTCAAAAATTTTTACAACTTCTTGATTTCCTACATGTATATAATGATCTCTCTTCTAGCTTTTTCCTACAATAACAAGGGGTTTCTTCTTATTTTGCCCATTTTTTTTCAATCTCGCAATTTCTCCTAAAACACAAGTATGATTCCTACCATAGATTTTTTAGATTATTTTATAATTAATAATAATATTATTATTGTTATCATTATTCATCGATTTATGATTTTTTTTTTTTACCTTCATTTTAGTTTAATTTTTAATTTTTTTGCATTACACGGTTGAAAATTCATGTCAACAAAATGCAATTGTTGTTTTTCTTTTATATCAAATTGATTCAAAGTTTCACAGAAGAAGAAAATTTTGAACGACAAAGATAAGAGCATCCAATCAAAAGAAGAATTCTTTGAATTTGGAAGAAGAGAACATCAAAGTTTGTAAGTACCTAACCTTTTAAACAATAATTACAAACATTTTGTTTAATCACAAGAAAATAATTTTTAATGTTGCCTTATATGGCGCTTATGACAACTATTCTAAGTATATAGGGAGAGATTGCAAATACAGTAGAACAATCTTACCTTCAAGATTTCACATCAAATTCTCAAGTTGTAAGTATTCCATCATTTTCAAACATTTGTCTTTCAAAATTTTTGAAATATTGAGGCTAGGTCTGGTAATAATTTTATTTTTAGTTTTCTACATCCGAAAATTAGGCGTGCATCCTTACTATTTATTTGATATATTTTTTACCTAATTAAAATCACATATGATCTACTTTTTGGAAACTATTTTTCTTATAAGTTTTAAAAAAATTACTTAGATTTTGATAATATTTTTAAAAGGTAAATAAATCAATAAAAAACAAATGGGTGGCAATAGCGTTTATAGTGATAATCTTCAAAAATGAAAAACGAAAAATACTATGGTTACCAAACAACGCCAAGAAAATTTGAAATTCAAATTATGAAAAGTTACTTAATTAAGTGAAAAAATTAAGAAAAAAAATAAACACTAAATAAGCAATGATTAAAAAATAAGGAAGAAAAAAGAAAATTACCCAATAAAACAATAAATAAACCTTGAACAAACATGCTTATCAATTGCCATTTGAGTAAAAAATAATAATATATATATTAATAGTAATCCATCATTTTGAAACATCATTTTTACTACTAAAAAAAAATATTAATAATAAATATCTACTCTATAGTTGCAACATAAAACTAGGTTAATAATTAACAATACAAAACATGTTTTTTTTTTTTTTTGATAAAACAATACAAAACATGTATTAAGCAAGCAATGGAATTAAAAAAAAAAATCTTATAAAAGAAAAAACTAACCAAATCAAATTACAAATTTTGAAGATAATATGCTCCAAAGAAATAAGTATGGTAAGCAATGACATAAGAGAAAAAAATTAAAAAAATAAATAAACAAATATTAAACCCCATAAAATCCATAAACTAACTTTTAAAAAAAAAACTTCAAACTAACCAAATCATAATAAGAATTTTAGAACTCCCCAGAACAGAACCATCCAAATCAAAAATATCTTTTCTTTTTTTTCCCTTATTTTTGTGTGATACAGAACTATAAATATCTAATATGTATTTAAATGAAAATATATATAGAAATATTTTTTTTTATTTTAAAAAATAAAAAGTAATTATTTAACTTTCCACCAACCAAAACAATCACAATAAATTAATTAAATTAAAATGTTTAAACATCCATCAAATAACATTTATATTAATCAATATGACATAATTAAATTGGTTCAATTCAATTTCAAGTTAAATCGACCAAACTAACTTGTTCTCTCTCATACTTTTTGAGTTATTTTCTTTCATAAAATTCTCAAACAGAGATTTACTAACTATTTTCCAAATTGCTAATCAAAATTTTAATTAAAAAATGAATATAGTGTCAAACTGAGCATAGCTCAACTGGCATAAAGCGTGTGTTCTCAACCAAGAGGTCTGAGGTTCAAGTTCCCTCACCCCAATTATTGTTGAACTTAAAAAAAATGAATATAGTATTTAGTGTGAGAGAGGGTATAGAAAGATAGGAAAATATGTTGATAATGAGTAAGTTGAATAGAGAGACAAGATTTCTAAAGAAAAAACTAAAATTTATGAAACTCTTTTATATTTGGCTTGAAAATATGATTTCATCCCTTAATTAAATAAAAAAAATAAAATATATATGTTCAAAATAAGTTTTAAAAATATACCTTACAAATAAAATAAAAATATATGTAAAAAAAACATAAAGTATAGAAATTTAAATAGAAGTACACATTTAACATATTAACATTTTATTTAACTATTAAAATTTTATAGTCTAAAATATAGTTATTTATTAATTTAATAATATTGTTTATAATTATTTTAACAAATATAAATATAATTAAAACATAGCCATCACACGTGCAACATACATTAAAAGTTTTTAGTGGTTTAAAATGACTCTCAACACTTTTATAGTTAACAATCTTTGTAGATCAATCATATCCTTCTATTAATTATTAGGACCATTAGTTTTTTCGTGCAAATAAGTATGCAATACATATTAAAGGGTGTAGAAAATCAACCATGTGTGTCAATTCCATTTAAAATATACACAACGTTTAGAGTCAATTTGAACATAATTCAACTGGTTACGGCATTATATCCTCGACCAAAAAATTAGAGGTATTTAAATCTCTCCCCCACATGTTGTTGAACTAAAAAAAGAAATACAATATCTAATAGAATGTTATGATTTAATTTGTATACCAATACTATAGGAGTATTACCAACAAAAAGTATAAGCATCTGGATTCAACCCCTTAAGGAAGTAAACTTTATTAGGTTAAATTATAAATTTAGTGATTATATTTTGAGCATTGTGCGTATTTAGTCTCTAAACTTTTAAACATTTTCAATTATGTCTTTAAATTTTGATTATATTTTGATTTGGTCTCTATCATTGACACAATTAACAACAAACAACTAGACTAACTAGTGAGCATACTACGGTAACATTCTATATATTGATAGTGTTAAATGTAAGAACCAAATAGAAGTATAATTCAAATACCCCTATGTATGTTGAACTAAAAAAAAACAATAAAGTACAATAATTCAACGTTCAAGAACATATTTGAAATTTTTTAAAGCGCAGAAACTAAATAGACACTGCATAAAATACAATCACGAACTTATAGTTTAACCAATCTGTAATTAACCCTAAGAATTGGTTGGTTTCAGCTATTTACTGAAAAGTAAGATTGTCTGGAATCCAAAGTGGAATCACTATCAAAATCAGACTCTCTCTTGATTATATCAACCCCTCCATCTTCTTTCAGCATCACCATATTGCATTTAATTTTCTTGGCATAAAATGTTCTGTTACTTTTTTGATGCCTGTCATTTTTTGTAATATTATCAGTTCTTTTAACATATAATTCATACTTTTCTTAATATCAAATATAATTAAATAAAGCTAAGGATGGCAAAGAAAAAAAAGCATAATAATATCTGAGCAAAAGAGAAAATTAGACTTATTCAACTTTGATCTCCGTCATTTTATGTTTTTTTTTTGGTTAATTTTTCACTTTTCAAAATACTTCAAATTTTAACTAAATTTTAAAAATATAAAATAGACCTTTCATAACTAGTTTCTTTAAGGGCCCAAGGCGTGTTTGAAAAATTATTTTGAACATAATTTTCTATTTTTAAAATTTATGATTGAATTCTCATAAAAATTGATTTAATAAGAAATTACTTTGTCGCTAAAAAAACCACAAAAAAAGGTCATTGAATTATTTGTTAGAATGCCCTACAAGAAAATCGAAAGAATAGTTTTAGAAAAGGACTTTTTTTAATTAATATTGTAATTTTTAAAACTTATTATAAATATATAGTGTTTTCCAAACAATTTATAAGAATATTTGTAGTTTTAATTAGGTGGACGAAGGTCGTCTCTTCAAGTGACGACCTTCAACACGTGGCTAGAGACGACCTTTACGTCATTTTTTTAAATTTAAAAAAAAAAAAAAGAAAAGAAAAAAAACAAGTGTATAGGTCGTCTCTGAAGAGACAACCTTCACCTAGTTTTTTTTTTTTAAATAACACGTGTACAAGAGACGACCTGCATCGATTTTAAAAACAACTCGTGAGTAGGTCGTCTCTTTTGAGATATCTGCAAATATATACGGATTTAAATGAGAGACAACCTTCACAGAACCTTTCATCTTCTCCTTTTCTATAAAATTAAAAATAATAATAATATAAAACAAAAACAACAAAACAAAAAAAAAAAACAAACAAACCAGCCCCATAACCCCATTAAATCCAACCTTTTCTCTCGTTTTCTAGTCGCCCCCTACTTGACTACTTCAATTATGCTTAGGCAGGCAAGTAGATACTAAATGTAAATTTAGTACAACTTTTGAAATGAAGTTAATTACTTTTAGTCAATTAAAAGATTTTTAAAAGTTGTCATGGTAGTTAAAAGTAAATTTGAAAATTCTCAAAAATTGCTTTTCAAAGCTCATAGTTAATGATTATTCTAAAAATGGTTATAGTTAAATGCTTGATTTAAAAACACTATTCTGAAAATTGAAAGAAAAAATGAATTAAGAAAAATAGGAAAATATATCTTAAGTTTTTTTATAAACAAAAAAAAAAATGAAAGAAAAAAATGAATTAAGAAAAATAGGAAAAGAAAAAAAAGTATGATTTTATAAAAATTTAAAAATTATATATATATAAAAGCAAGTAAGAACGCGTGGAAGAAGGAGACGACCCATACACGTGTTTTAAAAAAAAAAAATCCAGTGAAGAGACGACCTTCTACCACGCAAGTAAATAAATATCCTTCAACCACGCAAGTAAAGTCAGGTCGTCTCTGAGACCTTCGTCCACCTAATTAAAACTACAATATTCTTATAAATAGTTTGGAAAATATCATATTTTTATAATATAAGTTTCGAAAACTACAAGATTAATAAAAAAAAAACTCCTTTAGAAAACAATTATCCAATCAAAAAAATAAGAATAATAAAAAAAATTAAAATCTAAAACATATAATATTATTTAAAAAACCATTTTCAAACATTTTTGGCTAGGAGATCAAAACGATTCTAAACTTTGATGGCAAAATAAAGAAAAATATCAAAAAATAAGCCTAATCATCTAATAAATGGCATATTAGAAACAAAATCATTATCAAACTCCCGGCTATTATTAGTTTTCAAATTTTCAGTTAAAATTTCAAGCTAGATAAATAGTCAATTACAAAACAAAGAAATCGATAATAAACCAGTTTAAAAAAATCAGAAATACAAAATAATAAATAATAATAAATAACGAATACAATTGGTCACTTACTTATCAAATACAACCCATGTTGCATGAAGGTTGGAGATTTGCTCAACAATCAGCAATCTAAGTGGATGACCCATTATAACTTTTTTTTGTGGCACAACCTGAAAAAAGAAAGGAAAAAAACAAAATTTAATTCAATATGTAGTTGCAATAATAAAATATGCTTTAAAAATATTAACCAAATAATAAATAAATATTATACCCCATATTTTCTGCAGAGCAGTGACACAGCTTCAAGTTTTGCATACTTGGTTTCACTAATGCATTCCCTTTCCTCTTTCACAAAGGACATCTCCTCCAAATTTATTGGCCAAATATCCAACCATGTTTTGGATGAAACTACATGTTTACATCAACCAAAATAATTTATGTAATCATCTCGAGAATATCAATGAATTGGTGTTTTTTCAAACATAATGTTAAAGTTTGTGGAACATAATCAACTAAGAAGAGGATAAGAATTTTACGCATTGACTTTTAGAAAACATTAAAAAGAGTCTTTGATAATCTTACACGTTGACATTAAGAAAACGTAAGAAACAAGATGATTATGAAACAAAAACAAATGAATTTAGATCCCGTTTAATAACCATTTGGTTTGTGAAAATTAAGTCTATAGATATTACTTCCACTCATGGATTTCTTTGTTTTGTTACATACTTTTTACATGTTTTCAAAAACCAAGCCTTAAGAAAAATGAAAATCATTATAGAGAAGATAAAAATCATTGTATAGAAATTGTGAGAAAACAAACATAATTTTCAAAAACTAAAAATCAAATAGTTATCAAACAGGGTCTTAACTACTAACTAGTGAACAAGGATAAAATACTAACGAGGAATGTTAAGCCACGGCATGGCACCAATGAGAGTAACGACACAACCAGGCTTAATGACGTTCTCCAACGCCCATTCGAGTGGCTCCGTGGTGAACTCTTCCATTCCATCCATGACGACCACTACATGTCTACTTGCAGCCTCTGATGATGAGCTCAAAGTCGGGGTCGGCGTCGGCGTTAGTGTGGGTGTTGGCATGTCGTCTCCCATCGCTTCATTTCCAGCCTCCGCCATGGCCTTCTGCTTCTGCTCAAAAAAAGGAGAAGGAAAAAGAGTGTCGTTGGAAGACTTGTAAGTGTTTTCTATATAATTCTTGTTTAGCGGGCTTGAGAATATTAAATAACAAGTTTTGATAATTACAAGAATATGCATAGGAATCTGCTCAACAAACCAACAAACATGGGATATATTTCTAATCTCTATCACCCATTTTTCCATTGATTCTGTCAAAATCGACTCTTTAATTCACTCTAAGCTCCAAACTGATGTGATCCTTTAACCAATGATCATAGAAATCATCTTTAAGAATCAGTCAGCAGTACACATATATTATATAATGAGTCAAGATCAAAAAGTACTGATATAATCCTTTAAAACAAATTTTAACAGATTGTATCGACTGTAGTCGACCATGGTGCAACAGATTGTCACGCACAAGATTTTGATTATATAACATGTTGAGCATCGGAGTTGAAAAAACGTTTTCTATACAAATTGAAGAAGCATCCATCGACTGAGGTCAAACCCAGAACATGAACTTATGATAGCTAGAAATAAATTTAAAGGTCTTCCACCACATATTTACCTCTAAAACAACAAAAATAGCCTACACAACACCTTAGAGAGGAAGGATAAAAGCCAAGGGAACTACTTAGCAAAATCTATCGAGTTGATTTGCTTCAGTTTTCAGCTGCCACAAAACGCATCACAGAACTATGACTTGTTTTGCGGCGATTATTAGGCGGGCTCGACCTTTTACATGGTGATGACCTTAGTCTCTTCTTCTTGTTCAAGGAGCCTTCACTTTGAGACCCCAATATAGCAGCAATCATTTTTGACCCTCTCGAACCCGGCATGCTCTTCTTAACGTACCTCAGGGCTGCTTTTCTTTCAGAATCTTCCACACCCTTGTTCAATTGCCTTCCAGATGTTGAGCATTTTTCCGGCTTCAGATGATCGACTGGAATTCGGTATTGCGGTTCTGAACAAAATACAAAGTTCCTACATCAATATAGTCCTACCAACCAATATTAAATAGAAAACACATAAAGATTAGAACAAGGCTTCACCTGGAGTCTGGAAAGTAATATCAGGACTGGGAGATCTCGTTGGCGATAGAGGACAGAAACCATCGATACATCCATCTTTGCCATTCGAACAGAGGTTTTCATTTACAACGGGAGAAGACTTATTTGTCACACTCTCAAGTATATGCAAGTTAGCAGAGTTAGCATTTCCCAAATCATTGGCGCCAGTCTCTTGGTCTCCCATTTCACCAGAGAACTGACCAGAATTCGACCGCAAAGTATCCACAGGTGCATTCATAGTTTCACAATTGACATTAGCTTCAGCAGCAAATGAAGGGCGAACAGTATCGATACTTTGCAAAACTGACTTGGGTGATGGATTTGAGGAATCTGAATTCAAGCAAGGATCTGGTTGTTGGATTAAACTTGAGAACCATGGAGTCCCCTTCCTCTTATATAACAGAATGTAGGCCTCCCGTGACAGAACATAATCTTCACTCACCGGAGTAACCTGCAAAACATCAAAACCAGAGAGTTTTTCTTCTTCAGAGCAACCTCATCACACTTCCCTAAATCAATGGAGAAGAATCAGTAGCTCCATCAATAGAAAAAGCATATAACAGAATTCCAGATAAGTTATACCAGCCTACCCTTAAGGATTAATCATCATCAAGGTCAAAAAGATCACGCCAATACAACATCAGATCAAACGTAGTAATTCAATAATAAGTATAGCTTACTAGAATTAAAAAATGATAATAAGAGATACTAAAAGGTTCTCTACCGGTTTACAACCAAAGGCAAGTACCCAAATGCAGGACCAACAGGACCTTGAGAAATTGGGGAAAGAAGAAAACATGAACTTAGCAGAACGCAAATCCTAGCAGCAAATTTAAAACCTAAACTACTAACCAAATTCTTAGGAAAAAATACTTTATAAATGCTATACCAATGAGTCATCCATTCTGTGCCATGTATCGGGAGACGAACGAACAAAGGAGAAGTAATGCCCAGAAGTAGAGGAAAACCCTGTGTGTTCCACAATTGCATATAATTCATACTTGAGCTCCACCTATTATCATCAAAGGGAAAGAGAGAGAGAGAGAGAGTCAGTAATGAACCTCTAAACTAATTGTAGGGCAACCCCACCAAAAACTTCATAGAGATCAAATATTATATCTGCATTACAAGATACAAATGGCACTTCAAATACAAACTTTACACCATATGATAAGAAAATTTAGACTTCACCTCTGCATCCCGGCCTCCCAAGGTGTAGGGCTGCAAATCTAACTCTAATGGAAACTCTACGTGCTTTTCAATTTTCTCAACAAAAGAACTATCAGCCTTGAATCTCTTTAAGTGGAATGTAGCAACCAAAGGGATTTTTTCCAGCTTAAGCTGCTTCTCCACCAACACCTCTTCTTTGCAGTTTTCACACTTAAATTTTGTCTCTGGATCACCAATCCTCTCCACCTTAGTGAAGGACTCCAAGGCACTTGAAAGGGAGTCTACATTCTCAATCTCCAAACTCAGGTCAACCAAAGGCTCATACGTTTCAGAACAATGGCCACAATTACAGCAACATAGCTGAATATAAAGCAGATTGTTTAAAGAGAAGACAAAACAATGAAGCTCAATATTAAAAACATAACACAGCAGATAATTCACGTTCTTACGTTGCTTATGAGACGACCACCAAACACCTTATTCACTAGATCATCATCCTCCGAAGAAATCCGATCCTTTGCTTCTGAATCCAAGCATCTTTCAAGCTTATCCAAGAAGCACTGCATGAACTCATGGGCATCTTCCTGCTGGTATCTCCGGAAACAAGATGAGAAATCTGATAATAGCTTAAGAATAACAACAGTTCTTGAAAGCTAATATGATGAAAAAGTATAAAGATAACTCCAACCTCCAATACACGCAAGACCAAACATTTGTATCCAAAAAACCATTCATGAAAATCAAATAACAGTATGGTTATCTTGAACTGAGATTAGATCCAGAAGTCTAATAATAGCTTAAGAATAACAACAGTATACCAGAATTCTTCAAAGCTAATATGATGAAACAGAGAAGTATTGGGACAACTGCAACCTCACACAAAGGACCAAACATTACTAGCCCTATGATTGTCTTGAACTCAGATTTGATCTCATCAAAATGCAGTCTCTTTCAATATAAAATTCCTTATAAACTATCACATCACAGAACAGGAAAAGGCACTTACTACTGGAAATCTGCAAAATCTTGAAAAAAAAAAGTAGTACAGAAAAGGATACAGCTCAAGTTATTGACAAGTTTAAGTGGGGAGATAATCCCACCCAGAGAAGTTAACGAAATCTCGATATGGTCTCGAATTGCACAAAGAACACAAAAATCTTCACCATCCCCTGTAAATTTGCAAGTCATAAACATTTATTCTATAACTGAATTTTAGAAACAGAGAGGACACATTGATAGTGACGGAGATCTTACTGTTACAAGGCAAATCATGATTGGCAGATCGAAGACCCTCCACAAATGGAGCAGTATGAGTGAAGCACTGCAAGATTGCGTTAATAAAACAAGTATTGCCCAAATTTGCAAGCCCGGCACCCTACAGAATTCAGAACATAAGCCAAAATCAAAACCCAAAAACACCCATAAATCAAAACGATAATGCTAACTACAACTAATTACAAAAAACTAATTGCAAGAGGGGATTTTACCGCTGATAAAGATTTGGTTTCTTGGGCAGCCACTGAACTCCCTGGGAAACCCTCCTCTGAAGAAGACCACTCTGAAGACGAAATCGGCAAAGTACCATTCGATGGATCGTCGACGAACAAAGAAACGGGCAAAGAGGGCAATGGCTCGAGTCCATGAGAATTAGACGAGTAAGTAGAAATTGACGAAGACCCAGTAGGGTTTATCGAAGAAGAACCCCAAGACTGATTAGCAGAGCCCTCAATAGGCGAAAAAGAAAAATCCCCATTTCGGCAAGACGAAGGCGGAACCAGAGATTGTTGAGTTAGGGCTTCAGAACCAGTCGAGGGCCAACACCCACCTTCAATTCCCAACGGAGGAACCAAAAATCGATCGACTTCTTGAGATTCAGCCAGATGGGTCGCCATTAGAGAGAGTGGAAGAAGATAATTACGCCGAATACAAGGAAAAAAAGCCCTCTAATGAAAAGAAACAGAGATGGGTTTTGGAGAATTAGATTGAAAAGAAAAGAGGAGGAAGTTTTTGGGAAGAAATTCGAGCGGGGGAATTGGAAAAGAGAGAGAGGGAAAACGAAAATCAATTGGAGAGGTTTTAATATATGATTTGAAAAGGGAGGGAAAACTCAAAAACGCCCAAAATTGGTCCTTTCCGCTTCAGAACAAAAAGGAGAAAAGGAAAAAAAAAGAAATTGAGAGGGAAGAGAGGAAAGGGACGGAAGACGATAATCGACAGTTGATTTCGTTTTTGGGTTCCTTTTTAAACAGTTATTCACATTTTCGTGTAGATTAAGAATTTCTATTTGACTCAAAACTGAACTCCCACTGCTATCTAAGTCTTGTCTTACACCCTTCAGTGTAATTAACTTTTATTTTCGTTTTTAAATAATATTCTTTACTAAATGAAGAGAAAAACATTTTAGGGAAAAAATCTATTTATATCCCTAAGACTTTGCATGCTTAATCCATGAAGCCCCTAAATTAATAATGGTAATAATTAAAACTCTAAATTTTTATAAAGGAATCAATTTAGACCTGTGTTAGTGATTCATAATTATTTTTACTTGATTTCATTTAAAGTTAACTCAAAATTACCTGTCAAAATGAGCATAGTTCAGCTATAATTGGCATATATCATCGATCAAGAGATCATAAATTTGAATCTCCCATCCCAAATATTGTTGAACGCAAAATAATAAAAAAAAAAAAAAAAAACTCAAAGTTACCTAAATAACATGATTCTTCTCTCTAAATCATATTCCTACTAAAGTAGCAAGAAAAATTATTGCAAAATTCTTTTTAAATAAGTGGAAAAAATGTGATGATGAAAAGAAGATGAAAAAACATTCATATTATTAATAAACTTTTCTACTCCCACTTGATTCAAGCATTTCTCTCTATATATTGTGTTCATCCGTGCATTTAAAGATGTTTTTACAATCATGTAAGAATTATACATTATAAAATATAATTCTAACGAATGGTCTACATTGATTCAGTTATAAAAATTTAAAGTTTTAATTCATATAATTATTGATTTAGGGTTTTAATAAATTAAACTGGCAAAGTTTAAGGATATAACTTTTTTTTCCCAAAAGTTTACCCTGGAAAAAAACAATCGTTTAGTGAATGAGTTAGATTTAACTTTAAAATTTTTGTTGCATCAATTTAAAATATAAATGTAAATAACACCCAGTTTGATAATCATTTGAACCCTATTTGATAACCATTTGATTTCTTATTTTGATATTTGAAATTTAGCCTTGTTTTCCTACCATTAATTTATTATGGTTTTCGCATTTCTTACAGAAACAGTTGAATTCATAGTTAAATTCAAAAAAAAAAAAAAGTTTTTAAAAACTACCTTATTTAGTTTTCAAAACTTGACTTGTTTTTAAAACAATGGTAGAAAATAAAATACAAAACACAAAATCTCATAGGTAAATGTAGTGTTTATAAACTTAATTTTCAAAAATAAAAAACTAAATGATTATCAAATAGGGCCTTGATTTTTGGTTTTTAGTTTTTTAAAATTGTGCTTGTTTTCTCATCATTTTTCTACAATGAGTTCCATCTTTATTAATTAAAAAAAACATTTAAATTCCTAGCCAACTTCTAAATGCAAGTTTTTGAAAAATACTTTTTTTCAAAACTTAGATTAGTTTTTGAAAACATATATAAAAAGTAGATGACAAAACAATAAAACTCCAAAAACAAGTTTTTGAAAACTATTTTTTTTAGTTTTCAAAACTCAGCTTGATTTTTGAAAACATATGTAAAAAGTAGATAATAAAATAATGAAACCCTAAGTGGAAGTAGTATATTTATAGGCTTAATTTTCAAATACCAAATGATTATCAAATGAAGTCGTGATCGAATTATTATCTTATATAAAAAATAGTAGCTAGATGTGGAGGTCTAACATTACCATTTTATCGAGATTTTAGGAAAATTATATACTACTCCCTCCTACCATAAGAAAGATTAATATCAAATTATAAACTTAGTTTCAAATTTTATTTTGGTCTTTCTGCTATTGGATTTACTCCATTTTGTTGATAAATTTTTAAAATGCCTATTTTAGTCCCAACTTTCAAAAAAATAGTCATTTTGATCATTATCATTATCCTTTCAATTATTTAATAAATAGTTTGGTTGATATGGGTATTTAGTGAGAAGAAAATTCTTCATATATATATATATATATTAGTGGGAAGAAAATTGACGATGAAATAACGACAACGAATAAAAAAAAATTGAAAGTGTAAGGCTAAAATAAATACTTTAAAGACTAAAAAGAATAAACCTACCGCTCAAATAATAATAATAATAATAATAAACCTACCATAGCACGAATATTAGTCTACCTAAGTTGCCACATGGAAAATATTTTATACTTTATTAATATTTAAAATATTGGTTTAAATCTCATTGTCCATTTTCGTACCTGACTTTCATGTTTGTTATATTTTGATATTTAAACTTAAAATATCTATTTTAGACTCTAAAATTATAAAAAACAACTATTATGGTCCTTACTATATTATTTTTCATCTAATATATACTTGTTCAATGCTTGGCTTTATCCTATGTGACTTGAGATCATACTCATATTGACATCCTAATTCATGTACCCAAAGCTATTTCATCATATTGTTAAAAACAAAATAAAGGTAAAGACCAAAATGATTATTTTTTTAAAAAGTTCAATGGCTAAATATAGACACTTTAAAAGCTTGGGAACCAAAATGATTACTTTCTAAAAAAAAGTTCAAGGGCTAAAATAGACACTTTAAAAGCTTAGGAACCAAAATGAAACAAAACTAAAAGTTCAAGAACTAAAATAGATATTTTGAAGAACAATATTTGGTTGCATACCGATATGCAGAAATCTCATTGCACACCACCATTAAATTGTTGACAACAAGGAAAGAGAAAAAAAGCACAGCTAGAAGAGAGAAAGGTAAAAAATATTTAGAAAGGTATAAAATATTTTTATCTCTCTTTGTTGTAAAAAAAATTAATGGTAATCTACATGGAGATTTTTGCACATCGTTATGCATCCAAGTATTATTCAATTTTGAAAGTTTAGAGATCAAAATAAAACGAACTTGAAAATTCAATAACCAAAATGAGATTTAAACAAAAATAAAAAATCGAATGTTTTCATTCACTAGTAGTTATATCCATAGTATTTAAGAATAATGAAAATCAATAAAATAAACAATATATCAATTAACTATTTGCCCAATGTAAATAAAGCAAGTACTAAAAGAGAGAGATTTTTCTTTACTCTTTTTTTGTTTTTTGAGTTAAATTTTGGAGGTAGGAATTTGAACTTAAGACAGCCAAGGTGAAAATGCCTCAACTCTTAACTAGTTGAACTACGTCAAGTCAAGATTAGCTTGAACCTTAACCTTTTTTTTCTTTTGAAATATATGAAATGAGAAATTCTAACATTTGACCTCTTGATCGAGAGTATATGTTTTATGTTAGTTGAATTATGCTCATGTTGAAGCTTTAACCTTTAACCTTTAGAAGTTCTATCATTATGCCAATTCTAACTAAAATTTATCTAAATATAGTCCAAACTTCACAAAGCTCAAATGAACTGCTAATAGATAGATTAAATTACCACAAAATGCAGAGTCTTAAAATTATAATTCAACCAAAAAATTAACACAGTAGACTTATATATTGGTTCTTTAAACATAGCACTCAATTATTACTGAAACACATACAATAAACTCACAACTATAAGCAAAACTCAATACAAATTCAGGTCCTAAGCTCTTATGAGATAGGAATGCCAACTTTTGGTGGTGAAAATCTGGTATGTTTGCTACAAAAAGAGAACTAAAGCACATGTCCACTGCAGCTGCTGCTAGAAAAACAAAATAACCAGCCAAATTCAAGTCCTGGGTAAAGGTTGTTTTTGAAAGAATCTGTATACTGAAATTTTTTCTTTACATTCCTCAGTAATAAAATCGGCTGGTAATAAAACTGTATCGAGTTTGAGTTCGAGCCAAATTCTACAATGGAGAACACTTAAAAATGTATCAAATGATTCTGTCCTGAAGATCTGTAATTAATGTGGATGCCAAAGAGCTTAGCCTCTTCCCTGTTTCTCCTGCAATGTTCTTGAGAGAAGAAAGATCCTGCTGTGCCTGACAAAGTAAATGGATGCATGTAAAATGCAATGCTAAGAAAGTTGCGAACGAGAAATACTAGTTAAGTTGAAAAGGTGTGGAAACAAATAAGGATAATGTAGAACCTGAATGGAAATCCGGTTAATAAACTCGGTTGCAGTAAGATCGACAGAAGGATTATCTTGCTGGTGACCGAATAGATCGGCACTAGAGATGGAAGCTGAACCCTGCGAACAGAAGGATAGAGAGTAAGAGGAATGAAAGCACCATATACCCATTTCAGAAATTTAAACATTCATAGATCTCTGCTGTATAAAGAAACGACAGCCATCCAATCTGTGGAAAGTATTAAACAAAATCTCGTTAATCGTGCCCGGATACCAGTATACACGAAAGTTAAGATGCATACACTCAAATCACCAAATCCTAGTCACAAAAACAGAATACTGACACACACAACACGACACAGATATCACACAACACTGACACGTCAACTTCTAGAAAGGGTAGGACATGACACAGGTGTTTTTCCTCTTGTTTTTTAAAATACATTTAGTTAGGTTTCTTTTCTAATTGAGCTTTTAATTACCTACATTTTTCCCTCTTATTAAAAAAAAAAGTTACCTTCATTTTTCCCGTGGGTTAGTGGCATCTTCATCTAGAGGGTTTTTTTTTCTTTTTTTTTTCAAAAACAGGTACCAATTGTGTCCAAAACATGTCATTTAACATGTCGGGAAATTAAAAATAATAAAATAACCAGACACTTCTTTTACTTGTCAAGCGCATATCCAACACCAATACTCTAAAGAAATAGAGTGTCCATGCTTCCAAGATTGAGGTTATATCATAACCATATGTTCAGTGATTATAATCCTCATTTCATTCTAAACTAGAACTTAATTGATATATATATATATATCGTAAACTATAAGTCCTCAATAAACGAAAGAAACAGAATATATAGAACATACAAAAGGAATTACTGCCCCATCATGAAGGATTGAAGCATCAAATGGTAAGAGTTTCTGTATAAATAGGTATACTAGAAAAGTCTGGACAACAATTTCCACTTCATTAACAATGAAGATACATACCGAGAACTTTTGCAGGGAGACCTGAGCTTCAGCATCAGCTCTGTTCTGATCACCAAAATATTGGGCTGACGAAATAGATTTAGCATTGGAGAATTTCTTCCTAGCTTCATCACTTTCTTCAATCTAACATCATGATATTGTGAGAACAGAGAACAAATGAAGAGACATAGTATGGACCAATGTGCTCAACCAGCATGATATTTGCTATGCATGCCACTACTGAGGATTTTTTCTAATAGGAATCCTGATGGGAACTGTTTTACTACCAATAAATCGCTTCTTATCCATATATGTGCAGTTCATGTATATAAAGAGAATAACATGTAGAAACTACAGGTAGCATTAGAAGAGAATACAGAAATACACCATTGATCCACTGCTATGTTTGTAAAGGGATGTTCACAAAACTTATTCAAAACAAAATAATTCTCCAGGAAACCCATTTCAATCAGTACAAGTAACTGACATTGTTCGAAAATTAAGAAAAAGACGTATGCAAGAGCACTTCGTTCTCAGACATGAAAAAAGCCTAATTACATTAAAATAAAAATACAAGATACAAAAAGCTCGTTACCAATGCTGATGCATAAAGCAATACCAAATAATTATGCAAGACTAAGGACAAACATGATTCATGAATAATGGCAGGATGACAAAAGCAAAAAGTTTCTAGATTTATGGCCTACATAAGACAATTCCTCATTTTTTAATGGCTGATTTAGTGAAGCATGCCAAATTCATTAGAAACTCATAAGTACAATGTCTAACCTGCACTTTCGAGGAACTGGAACTGACTTTCTTGGGAAAACCACCATCCATTCCAAATTCAGCAAAGAAGCCCGATGCTTTTGGAGGAGCTACATGGCTAACTACATGGGAGCCGCTAGAATTCACATCAGATGATTGGATATTTTCTACATATTCAAAGCGAGAAGCAAAAGATGAACCAGTTGCAGGAGTTTTGGTCGCCGTTGAAGAAGAAACTGGAACTGTGAGTTCTTCAGGTTTCTGGTCGTATAAATTTTCACTTGGCTACATGGAATACAAATTATACAGTCAAGCAAAATGCATATCAAAATCAATATTTGAAGTCAATAGAAAATTAGGATTAGAGACTTTATTTAAAAGACCAATAATCCACGTGTAATAAACGGTCTATTCACAGTGGAAGATGCATTATTATTATTACCTTTGTAGTAAGCTTTCGGGCACCAAGTCCCCCAGTCTTCCCTGGCTTCTTCCCCCCAATGGGCTTCTTCACAGTACTTGAGAATACTGTCTGAGAAGCTTTCGGTGAAGCAGAAATTTCTGGTGCTTCTTGCTTTCCTGAGACATTGTCTTTTGCAATTTCATTAGTCTTGACATCTGGAGGTCCATTTGTTGCTTGTGCTGACTGAGAAGCAACTGGGGAAGATGGCAACCCTGTCTCCTCTGCCATACTCTTAGCAACTTCTTTTGTAAGTAATTGTCTATACAATTCAGCAGCTCTTGACGTGTATTTGGCCTCAATTTTGCCTCCATCAGTCCATCCATGCTGCTTAAAGAAAACCTGTGCCCGGTTATTCCCTCCAAAGCTCATTGTTTTAAGCTGCTCTGGAGTCCAAGAATCTAAATTTGTGGACCTACATAAATTGAAGAAGTTAATGACATCAAAATAATTCCTATCATAAGCGGACAAAATGCTTGTAGCCTCAGACACAATAATCATGTCATAACCTTGGACACTTCATTCCACTTGAAATCCTGAGAAGCATGTTACGCAAGTCACGTGTATTTAATACCAACAGGACTTGCAAAGGCATCAGAGATAAAGTGCACTTACAGTTTCCAGAATGCAGCCAAAAGTTCTGTTGGCTCAGTACATGTAGTGCTTTCTTTAAGGCCACTAATGTTATCTTATTGGTGAGTATAGACTCAAATTTATAACAAGTACAGAATTCCACCAGACCGAAAAATTTAAGATCCAAAAGAACAAGCAAGAAGCTTAGAATTCAAAAATGACGTTCGCTAATGTCAAAATGATATTGGCATTACTTTAAATACACATGAAAGGATGCTTTCATTCTCTCAGTCCATGCAATGATGTAAAGTCCTCTTTTCAAATTTCACTTAAGTAAAACTATTTTTAATTGTTATTTGCTTCATTTTTATTTAATTAAAGTTCTAGAAAATATTAAACCCTTATTCTTTAAGTAAAAAAATTTCTGTAACATTTCGTTTTGATAAGTAATAGACTAAAAATAAAGTTGACAGAAGAGGAGAGGGTGACTCGAGTCAACTGCAGTAGCCTGGCTAGGGAATTAAATGGGGAAACTAAGATGCCTAACTAGAAAAGTTAAAAAGGGGTAGTTACAAAAGCATTTAGCATTGAACACTCAAATATAGTACTGAATCTAAACATATCCAAAGTTTCTTCTAAAAACCCCGGCTATCTACAATAAGAAAATTATTCCTAGTTTTCTAAATTTTCCTAAGAATAGAAGCAACTGAAATTCTCCAAAGAGGCTTAAGTCTTTCTTTTGTAGAGGGCAGAAAGAAACAAATATGAAGGGAACCATCCATTGAGAGGGGGAATGAACTAATGTTAGATTGTCAGTATGGTGGCATCAGTTTATAAATTAGATACTGACAAGTTGTTAACATTGTGGGATCAAGATAACATGTACGGAGACAAACTACCGTCAACTATAATGTGATATCATATGACCATTGACGGTATTAATAATGAAGAAAAGTAAAAAATGTTCCCTAAAGATAAGCGTCCAAATGGTAAATAGTTCAAAAATACACATACACAATTTTGTGAAGATAAGAGTTCTAATATCTAAAAATGTAGTTCTTCGTGATATTTTTAAACTAGGATTTTTCTATCTTGTGGATTTAGATTGTGAAAAACACACTAGGCTCTCATTCTTAAACTGAAATGAAGCTACTAAAAAGCTCAAGTGCACGGTCCAAATTGGTTATTAACGTCATGCCTACAATATTGCATTTACATATGCACATTTGCTTGATTTCCGGATAATTTACATCACTTTAATCACTTCTCATGAGTTATTTCATATCACTTCTATTACTTCTCGTGAGTTACTTCTTAAATTTTTTATATATTGTACTTTTTCTTAACTAATAAACTCCCAGCAAAACTCTAATCTAAAAGTTTCAATTTCATGTAACGATCTTTCTTGTGTATACATCTATAGTCGTCAATTGAGATAAAGGTTAAATGAATTTACATGGACCCATCTCAAAGAACATTCTGGACATGCCACTGAAACGTGAGTGCAGGGCCAGCAAGTACGAGGACAGGGTTTAACATAGAAGAGGCATACGAATAAGACACAAGCAATGCACTTCTAATAACTACACATACTTTATTAGCAAAACAAGCATAAAGAAATGATTCGAGGAAGGCCAATTCAGAGCCAGAAATCAAAACCAGAGGGCGTTGAAATCAAAACCCAACAGAAAAATCACCTGACGAAGCTAACATGAACGCCAAGGCTGCGATGAACGGAGGAGCAATCAATACAAAGGAAGATCCCATAGGTAACAGAAGCCCAAGTCGGATTCTTAGCATTGCAATCAAAACACATCTGGAAAAAAAAAACGAAAAAGAACCAACAATAACCACAGCCAACGAAGTGGGTTTTCCGTTTCAACGCAGAAGCGAGATCTCGACATGAAACACACAGATCGGAAGGAGGAAATACAATACGGAAATGAAAGGGAGAGGAATTCGAATAAGCAATGGAAATAAGTCGTGAATAAAGGAATACCTTGTTTTCTGACTTGGCTTTGAGTTTTCTGAAGACGAGGTTCTTGTCGGAGAAGCTGTCGGACGCCATTAGAGAGGAAGAAGTAGAGAAAAATCCCCAAGGGGGTGTGCTTGAACGAACACCTCCTTCGGGAAATTGAAGAAGATGGGGAAGAAGAAGAAGATCGGACTGAAACTGCAGAAATCGCCTTCGCTGGTTTTTTATTTCTGAAAGGAAATTCTGATCGAAATTACGAAAATGGCCTTTTTGTATGTTTCCTCCATGGAAGTCTGCCTTGTAGGGTGTTCACGGTTCGGTTCGGTCTGGTTTTGGCCAGAACCATGGACCGAACCAAATATGTCGGTTTTAAGGGATGTTAAACCGACCAAAATCGAAAGTTTTTTATTTCGGTTTTGTAACCGAACTGCCATGCTTCGATTCAGATCAATTCGGTTCGGTTATAACCAAATTTTTTCTTTTCTTTTTTTTTTTTGTAAGATCAACCCAAACTTTTTTCAAAGCAGTAAATCCATAGATTAATCAAACAAAAACCGTAGGCAAAAGGAGAGTTTCAAATTTATCAGCCACCATAAGAATATCTAACTCCCTTTCTAATTTTAGGGCACGATGAAAATTGAAGAAGAATAAGAAAAACCGTCAATCGATGTGATGAAATGAAGTAAGATTGAGAAGAAAAAGAGGGAAATAGTTTGGTCGTTTATTCTGCACCTAGAACTCGTATAAAAGAAAAAACAAGACTACTAAATGATTGAGAACGAACCTTAAATTCATAAGAGTAAATTAGAGGGAGAAAACTGGCTGTCGTAGGGCGTGGATGGATGTCGACGACGTCGATTGGCCAATGAGAATGAAAGAAACTGAGATTGAGAGTGAAAGGGAAGACCCGAAGAAGAAACCTGAAACAACGATTGAGAGTGAGAGGGAATTGAAGAAGAATAAGATGTGAAGCAGCGTGTGTTTGACTAGGGTTCTGTTGTTTTGTAAAAAATATATATATATTATATATCTATATAAAGTGGGCCTTATCCACGTGAAATGAAATGGGAAAGGTTATAAAGTGGGCATGCGAGTTTTTGAGTTGAGAATATTAAACAAAATTGAATTTAAAAACATATAAGATATATATATATATATATAATTCTGATTCGGTTTGGTTTAGTTTTTCTTGATTTTTTAAGGTCTTGAACCGAGAAACTATTTTTTTTTTTAAATAACCGAACCAAACCATTCAGCTTAGTTTTTGCACACCCCTACTACCCTGCCAGAACTAAGTAGAACTTAAAGAAGAGTCCAAGTTTGCACTATATGAGGGTATTTTCATCATTTCAATGTTTAATTGCTATATTTAAAAAAAAAAAATAGGGCAAATCATTCCAAATGTTTTTTTTATTCAACAATATGAATGGTGGTAGATTCAAATCTTTGTTTTTTTGATTGATAGGAGGATACATATAGTGTAATTATATTCATGTTGACCATTCAAAATGCTATTTTAACCTTGAGTGCAGTTTCAACTTTCAATTATATATCTATGGTTTAAATAAAAAAATTACTTTTACCCTAACCTCTAAAATTGATTCAAAAATGCCATCGAACAATTTTATTGTTTAAACAAATGTTGAAAATTGATGTATCTATAAATGGAGAGTGGCAATCATGCATTTTGAAAAACGAACAACAAGCGATACTTGTCACATATGCTATTCATTTTTTAAAAGCTATTGTCTACCACTATTTTGTTTAGAACTCAACAACTATATTAATTTCCTTATTTTATTTTAATAGTAAAAATTTTGACAGGTATTTTTTAATCAATTTTAAAAGTAAAAGTGAAACTTTTTAAATTATAAGACATAATGGAAACTAACATCAAAGTTTAAAGACATTTCAAATCATTTTTCCAAACTTTTATCTATGGTTCACTTCTTGTTACAAAAAGGAAAAAGCATTATAATTAATGTTGAAAAACTAACTCTCAAATAAAAAGTTACGAGTGAACTAATAGAATTATTTGTAATTAAATTGTTAATATTTTGTTTAGGGAACAATTTTGTCTTTTCATCATTGTTTTATTTGCATGGACTTTTGCTTTTGTTTTTTTAAGAGAGATGAGATTCGAACTTCTGACCTCTTAACTGAGCGTACACACTTTATGTCAGTTGAGCTATACTCATTTTGACAGATTAATAGTGTTTAAGTTTATAATTTTTATACTTAATAATATATTTTAATAGTATAAGGAGTTTGAAGCATTCAATTATATATTTATGGCTCATTCTTTTATTATGTTTTCTCTAATGCTTTTGCATATTCTACTATGAATAAGGGTAAAATATAATTAAAAAAAATTGTACCTATGTTCAAAAAAAAATTCATTAACCCTAAAAGGAATTTCAATTATATATATATATATATAAAATCCCAAAAATCCCTTCTTAAACCCATTGAAGGGCCGTTTGTTTGGTGGGAATCCAAGATTCCCATGAGATAGGCATATAGATTGTCATGTTTGTTTTTGCAGGAATGTGAGATTTCCAAGTGTCTCGAGATGCTCGGACATCTTAGGATACTCATATTGAGGGTATCTTCTTTTTTTCTTTTGTTATATATATATATATATATATACACACACATTCTTTCATCAATTTTCTATAACCGGAATATATATAACAGGAATTTCCAGATACCTAGAATCAAAGATAATCGAACATATAGATGCCCAATATTTTAGATAACTGTGTTTGTTTTGAATGAATAATTTATGAGAATGTCTGTGAATATTTATATAACAAGGATTTGTGTATGGGAATGTCTTAAGATTATATGTTATACCAATGCCCTTGCTAATATTTAGGTAATTTATGTATTAGTTTAATATAATTTAAATTGATATAACATGCATTTTAGTCTTTATTAATTATTAATTTAATGTTATATTTGTATATCAATTTAGTTTATACTAATGTTTATGTGTTATTTTGTAGAACAAATTAATTTATATTAGTTCGATATTTTTATAAAATATTTAATATTTAATATTAATTTAATTATAACTAAAGTTTAGTTTATATCTAAATGTAAAATATAAATATAGCTAATTACATATGGTCATTTATTAGTGTGCATAAATACATTAATTTATTTTTAAATAAAAAATAAAAAAGTGCAATAAAGAAATTTGACAAGGGACAAAATTTAGAGGATGCCTCAACATGGGAGTCTTTAAAACTCATGTTTCAAAAGGGTATAAAAAATTTGGTTAGATATCCTCATATGGGCATCCTACGATATCCAATAATTTTGAAATGTCAAAGTATCCTACATTCCTACAAAACAAACGGAATAATCCAAATGCTCATCTCATGGAAATCTTGAATTACCACGAAACAAATGACCTGTTACACCTATTTCTACATTTTGGTAAAATATATATATATAATTGGAAAGTATGAAATTTGAGAATTAGGCATTTGGATTTTTATGGTTTTAGTTGGGAAGATAAGGATTGGTTTCAATTAAATAATGGAAATTAATATAAAAAAAAAAAAAAAGAAAAGAAGAGAAAGTGGGCTAAATATATTTATATATATATTTATTAAATAAAAACATGTGGTTTAAGTGAAGCCACACAAAGGAAAATGATTCTTTGTCTAGAAATTAAATAAATAATATTTAATAAAACAAAAATGAGGGCTTTTGTTGGACAACATATTACGTAAAGAGAGGAAGAGGAAGAAAGTGAGGAGAAGATTTCTTGATTTTGGACTATTTTGGAGTGTGAAAATCAAGAAGGGGATCTCACAACCTTGAATTGAAGCTTTTGGTAAGTTTTCTAACTTTTGATTAAGGTTTCTCATGAGTTCTTGAACCTATTTTGGTGGATTTCCTTATGGGTTTTCTTCCTTTAGTTGGAAACTCCATAAACTAGCTTGAAAATTAAAGTGGTGGTGATGATTGAGTAAAAGAAGGAAATTTGATGAAAGTCATGAGTTTTATCAAAGTATAGATTGAAGGGGATTAGTTGTATGTAGAAATTGCAAACTTTTTAGGGAAAGAAAACCAATGAATTTATTCATGGAGAAGAAGAAATGAAAAGAATGAGATTTCTTATGGAGAAGGATTACAATGGAGTTTATTGGAAACTTTATTTTGGGTTATGGTCTCAATTTCTTGGTAATTTGAAGAGTAAGATTATGAAAAGAATTGTTAATTCTTGGGTTAGGGAGAAATTTAAAGGCTTGGATAATTTAGTGTTGTTACACTTTAATTTGGCATTAAGATGTTAGTAATATGTTGACAAATTATGATTTCAAGGAAAGCGGAGATTTGAACCATTTACGACCCAAACAAACCTCGTTCGTAGTAGTTGTGAGTAGGGGTGTGCACGGTTCGGTTTGGTCCGGTTTTGACCATGACCGACGGCCGAACCGAACGTATCGGTTATGAGATATCATAAACCGAGGAAACCGTTGTTATCCTCGGTTTCGGTTAAAAACAGAACCAATCGGTTTCGGTTTCAACCGGTTCGGTTCGGTTTTTAACCGATTTTTGCTTACACGTCCGACGAGAGATGAGGGCAAGGGAAAGATGAGGTTAACGGCGGTGAGAAACAAAGAAAATAAGTAGCATAGCCGACGGTTGTAGGTGGTTATGGGAGTGAGACTTTGGCGGTGGTAGGGGCAAAGATGGAGAGGAAAAAACAGAAGATGAGATTAAGTTGGAGAGAAGAAAATGAAAGGAAAAGAAGAAGATGAGATTAAGTTGGAGAGAAAAAAAATGAAAGGAGAAGAAGAAGAGATTAAGTTGTAAGAGAAAAAAAATGATAGGAAATGAAGAAGAAGAAGAGATTAAGTTGTAAGAGAAAAAAATAATAGGAAAAGAAGAAGAAGAAGAGAAAAAAAATGAAAGGAGAAGAAGAAGAAGAGATTAAGTTGTAAGAGAAAAAAAAATGATAGGAAAAGAAGAAGAAGAAGAGATTAAGTTGTAAGATAGAAAAAATAATAGGAAAAGAAGAAGAAGAAGAGATCAAGTTGTATGAGATAAAAATGATAGAAAAAGAAGAGGATGAGAAAGTGAAAAAGGGAAGAGTTCGTATATGGGAAAGAGAATGAGGGAAAGAGAAGAAGTGAGGGTGATTGATGGTTGATTGAAAGGAATAGTGTAATTAATATTTGAAAGTGACATCTTGGACTTTGGGCTTTGGATATTAACCATTGGATGGTGGGTTGGACTAAAGGATTTTTAAGTTAATTATAAAGTTTGGTTTGGTTCGGTTTTTTCAAGTTTTTTAAAAGGATGAACCGAAGACCGAACCGAAAATTTCGGTTTTTTAAAAGTTTAAACCGAGAAAATTAAAAATTTTATAGAAACCGGACCGAACCAGCCGGTTCGGTTCGGTTCGTCGGTTTGGGTCGATTTTTGCACACCCCTAGTTGTGAGTGGTTATTTTATAAAGTATTTCAATTATTTTAGTAAATGATGAGATTTTATGAGATTTGAAATCAATTGCAATTAATATTAATGCAAATGATTTAGTTATTTGAAAATTTGGAGGAAATTACGTGTATTTCACAAATTGTTTATTATTGAGATTGATGATTTACTAATTTGATAAGAAAGTGATATATGATCACTAAATTGAATTCATGATTTAGCATATTTGAATTTGAAGAGATTTATGTTTATTGAAATTTAGCTACAATGACTTAATTATTTGAATTAATTAAGCTTATGAAAGATGAATTTATGGAAATCTCTTGATTGTAGCCAATTGGCAAAAAGTTTAAATTATTTGAGGTGAAATCAAGTATTTGTGAGTTTTAGAAATAACTTGATTTTTGAATCATGATTTTAGTTGATCTTTGACTTATGGCTTAAAGTTATGGAACCACAATTTGAGAATGTGTGGGGTTTGAGAACTTACGATGATTATTATATAGAAATTGTTTTCAAACCACTAGAGCTTGTACCCATGATTATTACCCGTATGCTATAAGAATGTGTTTCTATAGTATGCTAGTGTACTCAGGCCGCAGGGGATGCAGGGGAATGTCGGGGCCATTAGGTGCCAAATCCGGATTCCTAATCCTGGTCCGAATCCTGAACTTGAGGCATTACAGATGTTAGAGTTTGTTTTACGTGCACGTATGACATAAATTTGCTCTGCTATGTATCTAGAGATTACTCGATGCATAGTATGGCAGAGATTGGGTACAAGATTGGTGATGAGTTTTGTTGGCCTATTATTTTGTGCTTTCTTTAAAGAGTTATTGCTACAAATCTCTATGATGTTTTATTTATCTTGTGTATTTATATTGCTTAATATATAAAGTTTTATTGAACTTTGAATTCCTTTTTAATATAAAAGGTTTTTGTTAAGAGATTATTTTTCCTATTAACTTACCACTCATTGGGCTCTATTAGCTCATTCTTTCTTCCTAAATTTTTCCTCCAGGTAGCAATTGAGTTTCTAACAAGCCTACAGAAGTCGATATCTGCCACCGGACCTGATATTTTGCATACCATTTTGTATGTACATAAATACAAATGCTTCTTTTGTAACTAATGTGGCTAGTACGTTTTGAATGACTTAGCACCATTTTGGGATTTCCATTGGTTTGTAATTTGAAACCCACATGTCTATCTACTTTTAAGTTCGTGGGATTGTGTTGAATTTCTGAAATGGTGGTTGGAGTTTGAACATGTTAATTTTGGAGTGTATATATTTCTTTCAGGTGTGTTTTACTCAGTTTTCAGGGGAAACTCTGCCGAAATTCTTATAAAATTTGGTGTTAATAAAGTTTTGGCTAGCCACTTGTGATTTTCAAAACCAAGATTTATTTTGTAAAGTTTGACATTGGATTCCATAGTTTAGTAGGGATCTAATGTCGACACGCCACATCCTAGGTTGGTTAGGGTAATTTGGGGTGGGGTGTGTCATGACCCCTTATACAACCCTTACACAAAATGAGACAAAATATTGATATACAGTTCAATGATAAATTACCATGTCACAAAGAACAGGGATTAAAAAAAACATCCTAATTTTTTTTAAACAAAGACTGATCGAACCTAGCCCAACCCGACCCAGCACTCCAAATACAGGCTTCAGGAATCCGGCCAATCAACTCCATGGTTTTCAAAACTATAGAGTTCTTGATTTCGAACTAGTGCCCCCAAACGACCCCATAAATATAGTTAATTGCATAGAGTTATTTATTAGTGAATGAATACATTAATCTATTTTAATTATAAAATGAAAATATAGAAAATTGATGAAGCTTGTATATTGGAGTACTGGGTCGGGTTGGGCTAGGTTCAATTAGCCTTTTTTTTTAAAAAAAAATTAGGATGTTTTTTTAATCCATGTTCTTTGTGACCTGGTAATTTATCATTGAACTGTATATCAATATTTTGTCTCATTTTGTGTGAGACAATTGTTCCGACCATATTCAAATTCGTAATTATTCTATGTACATTCTTTGTAACCCTAGTCTATATCATTCACTCCATTCATGGTGATGTCAATTTCAATAACATTAGCTAAAGTATAGAATGAATAACTCCAATGTAAGAAGCTTATTGTTAAATAAAATCCAAAGAATTAAGTACGATTTTTTTAGTTTATTTTTTCCCATTTTTTCCATGAACAGTTCAACACTTGATATAATCTTGTTGAATTTTTAGGCAATTTATTAGGAAATAATTATTCCATCCATTTTGAAATTGGTATTTCATTATTTATATTTTTTTTGTAACTTTAGGTTTTGTCATTTTTTTTCATAGATCAACATGAAAATTTTAAATTCAAAATAATCGTTCACAATAATGATATTAATTTTGATATTATAGGTTAAAGTAGTTAATGAAAAAAAAATGTATAGATCCTGAAAAAAAAAAAAAAGAAAAAAGGAAATTTGGAACATAGAAGTACACATACAGCAAAATTTGCATAGTTTTTTTTTTTTTTTTTTACTTTGAAAATAAAAAAATATATTTCTTTTTTTAATTTAATACATTAACTTAAAATTAAATGTTAATGTTATTTTAAAAATATTTATATGAATAAGTTGTCTAAAATATAATTTTCTTATCTTAAAATTATAGAATTATATATATTGAACTATTGTTAATTAAATGTAGATGAATGAAAAGAATTATGAAAAAAAAATAGAGAGAGAAATGGTGGGACCTAAAAAAATTATGAGAAAAAAATGGAGAGAGAAATGGTATGACCCACCAAAATTATGATAAAAATGAATAGAGAAATGGTATTGATAAGCCTTAGAATTAAGGCTTATTTAACTCCAAATTACTTAAAATATTATTGTTTTGTCTTAAGATCATTTGGAAATAGTTGAAAGTTGCTTGAAAATAAGAATGAAATAAGAATAAAGGCAATTGAGATAAGATTTTAAAAAATTTAAGCTTGTTTGCAGGGAATGTGGAAATTGCAAAACCAAAATTGCAATTTCGTGATTTTGCAATTTTGTCTGGAGTAGTAGAAAAGTTCAAAAAAAGAAAGAAATCTACTTACGGAAATCTTCAATTACAACACGATTTGGGGGATTTTGAGCACGAAATTTGAGCATTATTCAACCCTAATGAAGGCTGATCGGTGCTTTTCGCTACACGCAAGTGCACGTGATCAAAGTAATAAAGAAACTGAAAGTATTCCAGAGTATCGTACCCAAGGGAACGGGGTTTAATAAAATGAATTTTAGTTGGCACAAAATCGTTGACAAATTGCAAGTTAAGGCAACCGAGGGTGAAAATGATTTGAAAGGTGTTTTGACTAAAATAAAATTATTTGAAAATTCAATGGAAATGAAAAAAAGTGATTCAAGTTGCTAATGCACCTTTGGAAAGAAAATGCAACAAGAAAGCAATTGCAATCGCAGCTAACTCAAGAACTAAGTAAACCGAATTCAACTCCTATTCGACCTTCTATGAAGTATCTTTAGGAGACTAAGTGATTAAACCTATATTTCTATGGCTAATCTAACTTAGATATTTTTGCGTACAATTCTAATGGTTTTGGAGTCTCGCCCTATGTCTAGGGTCGATGTTTTAGACTTATGTCTAAGCCTTTTCCTCCATTGTTTTTGCGACATCCGCTTCCCTTAACCCTTTCGGTATTAAGTTATAGCTTGGCAAGCAACACTAGATGGCCAACTAGGTTTACCCAACAATTAACTCACCAAAAGCAAACTAGAGTTCAAGAATTAGCTAGATTGTTTTTACTCTCGAGCTTTACATCTTTCCTCTAGGGCATTCACAAACTTGAATCCCAAAGGAAATTTAGCTCTTCATGATGGAATAAATTGAAAACAGTAAATGTAAATTAGTAAAATTCATTGGTACAATCAAAGTAAACAATGCAATCAAATTGCAAATACAAAGCAAATCAGTAGCTTCAAGAAATAATTTCAAGAATTCAAGATACAAAATTAACTCAAAGAAAATTGTATATAAGTAGAGATTGAAGTACAGTGGGTCTCCAAATTAAACTTGCTAATAAAATTATTCAATCGAGAATTCCACAACCCGTAGCTTCTACACTTAAGAAATTGAAATTAAACTTGCTGAATTGAATTTGCTTTTCTAAGATTTAAATGACAGAAACTAAGTTGCTGAAATTGAAAACAACCAGTAGCCAATTTGAATTCAAATAACATAAACAAAATTGCAAAGCTAGCAAAAATCCAACAAGAACTCAACTATCCTAAAAATCCATTCCTTTCGCATCAATCGAACAAGAATTTTGTTCATAACCACATCCAATTCTTATGGAGATGGGATTGAGAAGAGGATTCTGGATTGAGATGTAGGAAAACTTAATACAAAACAACAATTAAAATGAAAGTAGAAAAAAAAGATGCAGTCGGTGAAGAAAACCCATAAATATAAACGAAATTCTTCCAAAATTGAGCTCAATCGAATAAGTAATTGTTCATAACCAACACCAACTCTCGTTGTGATGGGATTGAGGAAGAGATTCAGACTAAGATGTAGAAGAAATGTGTTGGGTTTTATGTCCTAAAACTCGTGGTTTTGTAAACTGAATGTATATTCTATTTTACTATAAAGATGTTATTGAGGTTTATTCAGTAAATGTGTTATTGAATAAAGTGAATTGTGTATTCAATAACCCAAATCCAATGAACTAAGTACCCTTGGCTATAGTATGTATACTTGAACTTTATGTGTGACATAAAAGTGGATCAAGTTCGAGTAATAGCCAAAACGGTCTATAGTATAGGGATAAGGCTGGGTACCTTATTCTGGGGACACTATGGATGCGGCCCACTTAGTATAGTACTAACGATGTGATCCTGAATCGTTCATGTGGAGACATGCGAGTGGGGGCGTCCTATGCAATGAGTTTGCATAAGACTGAACCGCGAAATAGTCACTTAGACTTTTTAACTCCGTTTACTGTTTTAACTGACTATATTCATACGATGACCTAGGTAACTCGATCTTAATCCTGAGCGTGCTATGAACTCCTGTTTATTCGAGATTATCCTTAGATTTGCATGGGTGAGAGTGGCCCGAGATCGCCGACTCAATAAGCCTCCCATTTTGGGGATAAGACCGGATAGATAGTTGGGAACATAGTCATGCGAGATGGAATTCACTCCTACTCGCTTTAGGGTTTAGTAGAGAGGTTGTTCCCTTAAGTACTGACTCCAGGTCTTGAACAATGGGCCCACCCTCTCGTTGGCCCGAGAGGGATACGGTTTGTTGGTTGGACCACAAACCAAATTGTTCATTAGAGGATCAGTGGGACTTAAGGAACAAGAAGTAATTACAGGGGTAAAACGGTTTATTTGACCCAGCTGTAATTACGAACAACCTGTGAAGGATCGACTTACTAATCATGGTTATATCGAGTGGACAGAAATATATCTACAGTGAGGAGAGTGCAGCCACTGGGCTTTAGTGGAGTGTCCCGATGGTTAACGAATGTTGATTAGCTAGGCTAAAGAGTTTGGCCGGTTAATCTCGTATCGTTGGAGCTCATGATCTGTAGGTCCATTAGGTCCCCTTACTAGCTCAGACTAAGCCTTGGAATAATTTGAGAGAAAAGAATTTAAATTGTTCAAATTCGGACTTGGGAGAAAAAGTTAATTATATGCGATATACTTAACGTTTCATAGCTTAATTATGAATTAAACTATGATAAAGAAGTGGAAATATTTAAATATGATTTAAATATTCGTTCGGTTTAAAACATGAATAGGGATTCATGTTCGAACGTTCGTTTTGAGAAATTAGGATTGGTCCAATTATTTAATTTGATATTTGATATTAAATTAAATATTTATTTAAAATTAATTAAATTGTTTAATTAATTAAAAATTTATTTTAATTTAAAATTAATTTTATATTAATTTTGAATTAAAATTAAAAGATAATTCAAATTCATTTGGAAATGAAATATGGACCAAGTTCATAACTTCTTCACCAAGCTTATTGTTTGAAGCATATCTTCTTTCAATTTGCTTCTTCACAAAGCTTCTTGTTTGAAGTTTATCTTCATTCAATTGGCTTCTTCACTAAGCTTGTGGCTTTCTATAAATAGAGAAGAAACACAATGGTCTAAAAAAAGATTAGAAAAACAAGAGATTTTTGTAGAAAACTCTCTAGCTTTTTTATTTAGATCTTTACTCATTCTTCTCCCAATTTCTCTCAATCAAAGATCCCACAATCCATTCCAAGGGCTGAGAATAGTAGGGAAGACTCTAGTGGTGGTCCAAGTAGTGTTGGTGATCCAAGATTTGCAAAGGATTAAGAGAATATTGAGCTACAAAGGTTTGTGTTCTTATTCTCTGTTTTTCCAGTTTTGAGCATGTTTTTTGTTTGATAAAATTGATCAAATTAGAGTGCTCAAGATCCAAAATTGCTTCCGCATTCTTAATATTCACCCCTTCAAAATGAATACAAAACAGTAACTAAAAAAACTCAAAATGGAAATTGCAGAAAGTAAGAAAACCCAAAAAACGTGAACGAAAATCTTCTCCAATCGAGCTCTCTTTGTTCGGCTTATTTGTTCAATATTTATAGGGATCTCATGCTAGGGTTTCCCTCTTGGTTGATGGACAATCATGGCTAATCATCTTGCTGAATTTGTGGGTCAAATTTCCTTCAAAATCCCGAAATTCTTGTTTTTTACTTAAATTCCAGATCTGTCAGATAGCAATTGCATAGCAATTGCACTGTTGTTGCATTCCACGAAAATTTTGCATCAAAACATTAAGTAAGTGTGAATTTTTTTCTTCTTTTGTTTTCTTTTCTCAACTTACTTAATTTAAAGGTCTTCCATCAATCATGTGATTAAATTCAAGCATTTTTATATTTTTCATCAAATAATATGAATAAAAATCACAAATATAACTAAGTTTAAAGGCCAAATAATCCTCATGAATGAGAATTATCAAAGGCCTATAAAAGGAGAGAAGATGATTGAAGAATGAGATGGATTTGGAGGCGTTTTTGGAGTTAATTTTGTGGGTTTTCTCTCTATTTTTCTAGTTTTCTTCCTCTATTTTTTTCTTTGTTTTACAGTAAGTTTGCTGCTGTTTGGGTCCGTTTTTCTTCAAAAATAAGTCTGATTCAAGTGTAAAACTTGGATTGTTAAAATTCATTCTTTCCTAGAAATAGTGGGAGTTGAATCGATTGCAATCTAAAGAAGAAAAACGGGTTTTTGTTCAAGTTTTTATATTCCGGTTGGTTCTTAGTTTAGATGAATTTAATTTCTGTTTTAGTTCATTTGGGTTGTAATTTTTCATGCTTTTCGTCTCTTATCTACTGTATTAAACTTTTGAATTGAGTTTAGATTGATAAAACAATTGATGGGTATTTTTATGGAATTTTTTTTTCAAAGTTTAGTTTCAGTTTTTAGCTTGAATAATTGTCTCCTCTAAATTCATTATTTCGTGGGTTTATTTCTCTGAAGTTCGTGTTTCAGTTTTCAGCTTTATTGGATTCAATTTTGGATAACAAAATGTCTTTAATTTCTTTAAATTTTTGTTGTAATTAGCATTTTAATATATTCTTCTAGTATGGACTTAATTTCTAAAATTAGTTGTAGGATTTTTACTTTTAATATGAGCTAAACTTCTTAGTGGATTCAAGGATGTGAATTTCCTAAGAAGTAATTATAGCCAAAATTCCAACAAAAAAACAAGCTTACATCTCAATTGTTTGCTTGTGTTGAACAAAATTCCGTTGAGATCCTAGATTGATCAACTAGGGTAGCAACTCAAGCTTAGATCTAATACCGCCGGGGTTAGTGATAAACGGACTTCGCACAAGTGATAGAGAAAAGAGCTTAGACATAAGCCCATTCTTTGCCCTATACATAGGGATTAAAGACTCCAAAACCCATAAAATTGTTGAGCCAAATCATCTAAGATATATGAACTATAGACATATAAGTCACTCACTTAGTCTCCTAAAACCTATTTTTTATCATTTCAATATTGCAAATTCTCAATTCTGCAATTATTTTGTGTTATCAACACACCATCCCAACCTTGTTTTTGCAATTTTAGTTTTCAAGTTACAATTTTTCTTACACTTTGCTTTACAATATTTTTGTTACACCGTTCCCTTAGTATTCGATACTTGGTACTCACATACCATTTTATATTACTTCGATCGCATGCACTTGCGTGTACACCGATCAGGTGCCAACCAACTTTATGGAAGAAAAAGAAACTATAAGTTTGGAGTAGGCTTGGAAGATCTAACCCTTGCAATTGATTTTGCAATCGGTTATGACTACAATAGGCCAAATGTGGGTTTGGATTTGGAACCTAACCTCACCCAAATCCAAACCAATGGTTCAAACAACCACTATATGTTTCATTTACAAATAAAATAAACACTATTTATATTGTATAATATATAGTTCAATTTATTTTCAATTGAAACATAAAAGTGAATTTTTGATTTATTTTTCTTTTTCAATAAGGATCATCCAATATTTTTTAAAAAAATCTATCACAAATTGATATCATTTTTCTATAAAATAAATATTTTTTGATAATGTATAAATATAATTCACTAAAAAAATATCAACTATATAATTGTCTTCTTGTAAAATAAGTTCAAGTATTTTTAAGTTTAAATCAAAAGTAATATTTAATACTAGATCTTTTATAAAAATTTCAAAACAAAATAAATTAATTTGTTTTCGAAATAACATATAAAATTAATATAAATTGAATTGATAACAATAAAATATAAATTTATTAAAGTAAAAAATGTTATATAAATTTAAATTATATTAAATTAATATATAAATCATCTAAAGATAAGAAAAATGTATCGTTAGAATAATACATCATTTTAAGACATTTCCATGCAGAAATCCTACAAAACAGACATAATTATCTAAAATACTCATGGATATCCTTATAAATTCTCCAGTAAAACAAATATGATTATCTAAAAATGTCAAACATCTATATTCTCAGGTATCGCATATTAAGATTCCGACTATCTAGATTTCTAAAAAATAAACGGCCCCTCAATGAAATCACGCAAACCCTAAAAAACAACAAATTTGACGAGATTGAGATTGCATTACTCCAAAAAAAAAAAAAAAATTTATTTTTTCTTGCCGGAATGCTACAGAGACTCAAAATTTCTTTCTTTTGTCTTCCCAATCTCGATCTACTTTTCTTTGTCCTTTCACCATCAAAAATGAGTAGATTTGGTTTATTTTCTCTTTCAGAATTCTTTTGTCCTTTTACTTTTGGTTTTTGATTGTGGTTTGAATATATGTACCATTCTTTTATTCCACTATTTTTTTTAAAAAAATTTCGGCAAAAATATATACTATATTTTCCATAAGTTTGAATATGTAATATTTTTTTTCTTTGTTTTCATGTCATTTCTGTACCATTTTGCTTGCCCCTTTATTTTGGTTTTTGATTGTGTAGTCTGTAACTTTTTTTTTCTTAATCATATATATCTAATAAACTATATAATATTTCTATGGTACATAGATAAATATATACTTGTACACATAAATATATAAATCAGATATATATTATATATACGTCATTATTTATACAGTACATGAGTTTAAGTACATAATGATAAATATCATGCAAGATATTGTACACATAAATATATACTCGAGTATATAATATATCAACCCTATATATTCCTATGGTACATAGATAAATATATACTATGTCGTATATTGTACACATAAATATATAATCATATATATTATATATACTCATTATTTACATGGTACATGAGTTAAAATACATAATGATAAATATTTACCGTGCAAGATATTGTACACATAAATATATACTCATGTATATAATATATAAATCATCGAATGTGGAGTGAATATTGTTGTACGTTGAACTTTTCGTTGGAGAAAAAAAAAACAGTCGCCGGAAAAAACAGAAAGGACGCTAAACATTGAACCATCGTTGGAAGAGAACTCAAACCCTCTCAAACAGTTGCCGGAGGATAAGAAATAGGGACGTTGAACGCTACACTTTTGCCGGAGGAAAACTCAAACCATTGCCGAAGGAGAAGCAAAACAGTTGTCGAATTTTTGGACCCTCTCAAACCGTCGGTTAAGGAATAAACGAGAACTCAAACCCTTGACTTTGTTTGTAGGTGAATCTGGAGAGAAGAGACTCGATTTGGAGAAGTTTTTCAAATCTATTCCATAAACGGTTATGGAAAATATTCTAGTTTATTTTTTTTCATTTTTTATTCACGAACTTAAATTAATTAAAACAAAATATAGTAGACATATATGTAAATTCAATATTTTGTTGGACTTCAAATGGTTGGGATTTAGACAAAGCTGAATTTTTTTTGAAAATTTCAAGCTTCAAATGGACTCTTTAGTTTATATAGGGCTCGTTTGATAACGTTCTTGTTTCTTGTTTCTTGTTCATGTTTCTCATTTTTCAAGAAACAGACATGTTTGATAAACCATCATGTTTCTTGTTTCTAAATTTTTTAGAAACGTTTCTAAAAAAATGGCAGATTTTGAGAAACTTCAAAAAGTAGTTTCTCAAATTCTGTTTTTTTTTTTCCAGGTTTCATGCATGTATTCCTATTTCTCTTTTTACCCATCTCTCCCATCTCTCTTCTTTCTCTCTCTTCCATTCTATTTTTTGTTTCTTTTAATACTTTTTAATCTTTTTATTTTTTTCTTCTTTTTTATTTTTATTTTTTGATTTATTTCTTTCTATTCGTTCTATCTCTTTCATCATAGTCTTTTTTCTTTTAATAGTTCATTATCTTTTTTTTTCTTTTTTTCTTTTTACTTTTCTCTTTTCGTTTATGTTTTTCTCTTCTCTCTTATTTTCTTATTTTCTTTTACTTTACATTAACGAGCTTATAGTTATTATTTTCTATTTAATTCTCTATTATTTTTCCTTTTGGTACGATTTTATTTTTTTATTAAATAAAGAAACTAATAATGTATTTCATGTTTACCATTAAATGTAAAAAATATATACATTCTCTCTCTTTTTCTGATTTTACTTGCGTGTATTATTGGCTAATGCATTTTTAAAGAAAAATAAAAACAAAGTGTATTATTAAATTAAAGAACTGTGGGTATGTTCGATTGTTTGACCTTAGACAATTTACAAATTTGTCTAATTGAACTAACTCTTGTAAGTCAAAATCGTTCAAGGTGAATTGATTGAAGTGAGAAATAACATTGCAAATCAAATTTGAACAACATTTGAAGGATAAAATTTATTATTATTGTTATTACTATTATTATTAATTAGATGTTGGGCCTTAATAAAATACTATAACGTCTTTATAATTGTTTTATATTTATTTTAATACATGTTATATGTTTTATTATAGTATATGTACTAAATTTTATTTTTACCAAAAAACAAGAAACAAGAAACAGAAATAGTTATCAAACATGTTTCTGTTTTTAGTTTTTAAGAAACAGAAACAAGAAACGAGAAACATAAACAATAAACAATAAACGAGAAACGAGAACGTTATCAAACGAGGCCATAGTTAACCGTTAATAAAATTGAAAGCTTATTTTGAAAGGGCTTGGGCTTTTTTGCCTTCAGTTAGATTGATCTGGGGCTTCTGAATCAATTTGGGCTTGGGCTTGGGCTTTTGGCCGATGTCGGTGATCTTCATCCTATTTGGAGATCTAAACAGTTTCAGAAAATATTCAATGAAAAGTTGAAAGAATCAAAATAAAAAAAGAAAACGAAAAAGACAATTAGTATTCAGAAAAAATTAATATTGGCTTTTTTTTTTTCTTTTTTTTCTTTTTTTTTTTTGTGGAAAAATTATTTGCTGTATTTGAACGCGAAGATATGAGCAAACAAAACTATTTTTAGATTTTTTCCTATAAAAAAAAAAAACTATTTTTTAGATTTATTTTTGGAAAAAAAAAAACTTTAAAACAGCTAAGAAATTCTAGATTTGTTTTAATTCAGAAATAACCCTTCAAATTACAAAAAAATTGTAAATATTTATTATACACTGGGTCTTATGTGATAATTTTTGTATTTGAAATATGTTGTCTATTTCTTTTTAAATGATTAAATATTTTAGGGGCTATAATGACTTAAATTAAAGAAATAAATGATTTAAGTAATTTTGAAAAATCTACTTTTACTTTGTGAATATGATTTTGTCAATAGCAACTCTTCTTGCTCACACAAATCATATAATTTATTATGGTTCTTAGAGTTAAACAGTCCCATATTTTAAAATTATATTATATCAATTTTGTCTCCATATTTTAAATTTTTTCCTTATTTTCTTTATTGATTGATTAAGGTAATAGAAATTCAACTTTTTTTTTTAATGCTTATATGGTATATAAGTGATTTATTTTAATAGTAAATACTACGTATGATTGAGACCATGATTTCAAAAGTCGACTCTTAAAACACCTTTCAAATCATTTATGACATGGACTAATTAGATCATAAAATATAAAACATTTTTTTTAAAAAAATTGTATCTAGTACTATCTTAATTATTCTCTTTTGTGATCTAGTGGTGTCCATTTACCCTAAAAAAAATATCTCCACATAGGAGCATGGACGGTGACAAAAATCTCGCATAAACTTTGTTCCCATTATAAATTATTATTTATTTTTAAAATAAAATAAAAATTAAATTAATTTACAATTTTTTATCAGTACAACATCAAATATTATGTACATATGTATCATTTTTATTTAAAACATTTTCAAATAAATAAAACTCTATTAGATTGTGTATTAAAAATACCTATTATTGAAAATATTAATCATAAAATGATGAAATATGAGCGATAACTTTTTTTTCTTCTAAGATTTCACAACACTAGTATGGAGAAACTAAAATAGGGCAAGGAAAAAAAAACTTCCAAATTCTCACTTTTGAACAATGGTTTTTTTAAAAAAAAAAATTAAAATATCATTTTGGTCTTTAGATTTCATTTCATTTTAGTCTTTGTATTTTTAAATGTCCAAATTTAATCATGGTACACAAAACTTAAAATTGGTCCCTATTAGTTTATTGTTAACTTTTCAAAAAAAAATAATAATCTCTATTAGCCTTTCCTCTATAAATTATGGAAATATCTTCACATAGTGTCTTTTCTAGCATGAAAATGATTATTATTATTTAACCAATTTCGATAAAAATTAACTCCAAACCAACATTAGGGATTAATTTTAAGATTTACTAAAAGTACAATGACTAAATTTAAACATTTAAAAGTATAGAGACAAATAAAATGAAGTTCAAAGTATATGGGCCAAAATAATATTTATACTTGTTATGGGTGAAATTGGAGCAAAATGATAAGTCCCAGATAGAAGGAAAAAAGCCTAACACAAGACAAAATCAAGTCAACACATAAAGGCCATGGCAAGAAACAAATAAGAAGAGAAGCAAGTCCAATTGCATATCCTTGGCCTCGGAAAAGGGGGCATGCACCCTGCATACCCCGATTTGTGGTATCTTGGTTCAATATGGTCCAATCCTTTTTTTTTACCTAATTCTCAAAGGAAGAAGAAACCCTAAAGGGGTCATATAAATATTCTTCTTTTGCAAGTCACGTTCTTCTATCCTCAAACAAATTTTATCGTTGCTGTTACGTAAAGGTCAAGTGCGTTACTCTGTCTGAATTTTGGCAACAACAATACTAATGACAGATTCTTATGTAGCTTATCGTTTAAAAAAAAAAAAACTTTATGTAAAACTTACAAGTTTTAGTGAGTGATAGTTACAAATTGTATTTATTTTAATACAACATTGTATAAAAATTTAAATTGTGATAATCGTGTGAACACGAGTGTAAGGTGATAAATATTTATTTAATTAAAATTAGTTGGCAAAGTAAATTTAACTTGTAAGACTTGCCAACCGGCCATAGTCAAACAAAAGTACCAATTCCGAAGCAATCGCTTTTGAAGTTAAAATAAATAAATAATAAAAAAAGGTTAAATGATCAAAAATAACCCTAAATTATGGGGTTGGTTTCAATTATACCCATGAACTTTAAAAATTTTCATTTTAACCCTTGAACTTTGAAGTTTGTTTCAAAACAACCCTTGAAGGCTTTTTTTCGTTAAATTCATGGACGGAAAATGATGTTTTTGCATTTATATTGTTGCTTATGTGAACATATTTGAACATATACATTGAAAAAAAAATCAAAACATATGCAAATATGTCATTTTCCATCCATGAATTTAAATAAAAAAAGCCTTCAAAGATTGTTGTGAAACAAACTTCAAAGTTCAAGGGTTAAAATGAAACTTTCCAAAGTTCATGGGCATAATTGAAACTAACCCCATAGTTCAAGGGTATTTTTGATAATTTAATCCAAAAAAATTGGTTAATTACTCCTTTATTTCTAATTTCAAATTCACCTCTGTAATTTTTAAAATTTTAAATTTATCCATATGAACTGAATTTAGTTTTATAGCTTTTATGATTTGGTCCAACTTTACAAATTATCTTTTTAAATTATTATTATATTGAATATGTGATATATTTTCTATTTATGTGACAATGAATTGATGTTTTCTATTTTGTTGATTATTGTAGTTGAGATTTAGGACTTAGAAAAAGAGGAGAATATATATATATATATATTTATTGCACCAACTTGAATTTTGATTAGTATGTATTTGATTTATAAATTTATGATTTATTAAAATTGGTGTTCTAGAAGCAAGTTTTAGAACTATAGATCGATTTGTGTAATTTGCAAGATTTAACAAACTCATAATCTCGTCAAAGTAAGCATAACTCAACGGTAATTGTCATGGACTCATTTCTTTGAAGTTGGAAGTTCAAATTTCCATACTTCACATTTTTTGTACTAAAAGTGGAAAAAAACTCAATCTCATTTCTAGATTATTACTTTTCAAATAAAATGGTCAAATTCAACTTTATAGTCTACAAATAGTGGAGTTATGTTTGCAATATAATATTGATAATACTCCTACAATACCTACTCTCTTCATAAACATTACAATTTTTTTTTCATAACCAACTAAGCCCATATCATTTGGGAAATTTTCATATACTATAATAGTATCAATGCAACAATGTTAAATAATCATTTACATTGAAAGTTCATAGTATAAATGGAGAGAGTATGTAGTGAATTTTTTTTTTCATATATCGATCTTAAATAATGCTAATGAAGAAAAGTAGTACTGATAGTGTTGATAGGTCGGTGACAAAATTGTAACTTAAAACAAACGAAACCTAGTCGTATTTTCTAATTTTAAGGTATACAAACTCAACTCAGGAAAATGGACGGCTTCCATTAGAGATAACATCAGGAAGAACACAGCCAAAGAGAGGGCTCCACGTGGAGATGTTGGTAGAGATGGTGGCGGCTGAGGTGGATGGTATGGGAGTGACGTGGACAAGTGAAACAAGGGTCCAATTAGTAATTAATTCAAAAGGGTCCCTTTTAACCACGACATGATTGGCATTTTCTGAAACCCATCCAATCCCACCACTTCCCTCTAATTCCACGTTTTTCTTCTGCTCAACTGTATCCCACTTTTTTCCAGTGGGGCCCACATAATAATAATAATAATTATTATTATTTTTTATAATAGTAATACTTTTTTAAAAATTTATTTTCTTCTCACATTTAATTTTATAATTCAATGGAATGGATAAGCTTGGATGAACGAAGTCATCCCAATTTATTATTTTCTTTTTTTTTTGGTAAACGAAATGTTAAGACATATATTATCGATTAAAAAATCAAAAGTTCGAATCCTCACTCATATGTTATTGAACTCAAATTTTCAAATTTGGCGTGATTAACTGTACACCTCAAATCACTATAAAGTTAGGCTTAGTTTGAGATTCCTACATTAAATCTCCATCATGTTCAAATAACATAGAGATATAGAAGGATAAATAGTTCGTTAGCAAATTCACCAAACTTTTAGAAAAGTTAATTTGAAAAGCTACTATTTGTTAGATTTTGCAAATTAACGTAATTGAAAAAAGTACTTTTTATTAAAATTAATTAATAATCAGTTTTACCAAACACTAAGGTCATGTTTGAAAGTGATTTCGAAATTGTTAAAAACACTTTTGTCATTTTCAAAGTAGCTTCAAAACATGCATTTAATCACTCAAAATTAATTTTAATCGTATGTAAATCATTTTAATATTTGGGTTTAAACTTTTAAACACGATTTACATACCATTAAAATTAATTTTGAATGGTTAAATGCATGTGTTGGTGTGATTTTGAACCTGACAAAAGTGGTTTTAATCATTTCAAAATGACTCCCAACCATGTCTTAAATATGGTTAAAATTCTTTTAGAATCACTTTTGTAGTCTCCATAAAATCAATTTCAAATGCACCCTTAATCTAAAAGGCAACAGGAATGAAAGGAATTTTATTTATTAGCATTTTTGGCAAAAACTCTCCAGGTTTATTTATTAATTTTTCTTTAATTATAGCATGTTTGAATTTGAATTTGAATTTCAATTTACCTTGTGGAAGTGTCTAATGCCTATATTCTCATTTTGTTTTAACCTTCCTTGTTCTATCAATTCATTTTCTATATATATATGGGACATTGGAGTATTGCTAGACAAGGAGATTGGTGGAGTAAATTTGTTTATTCACTCTCAATTGTTCTAAAGTTGTAATATTTAGTTGAGAGAGTATCTTTATGTGAAATTGTAAAAGTGCGAATCTTTTTATATTTGTGAGAAATATTTTCAAGTCTTCGGAAAAGACGTATATATCCACCATTGAAAGAAGTTCAAACGATGGTCCACAATACAAGAGGAGCTTGTGTTTGAAAAGATTCAATCTAAGGAGTTTATCAACTATTGCGGCATGATTAAGAAGAGAATTATTTTTATGCATAATTCAATATTAATTGTAAATTGTACTAACTTTTGGTTGATTAATCTTATTCTCTGAGCGTGGCCTTGTGGAGTAGGTTAGGAAATCAAACCACGTTAAATTGTTTTACTTTTTTTAATTCAACGTTTACATTCGATAAATAATTTAAATATTCATTAATTAAGTTTATAAAACTTAATTTAACATTTTAACAAATAATTAGATAATTTCAGGGAACTTGGAGAAGGGATTTGGTTCCAATCTACCAGTTTCTCAATTGTCCTATATTTTGTAGGGTCTTGTAATTTGTCTCATGAGAATAGTCGGCACACAAATTGAAAGATTGTCATAGATGCATAAAGAAGGAAGGAGATAGGGGTAATTGTCATTCTTAATTGGTCCCTATTAAAAGTTTGGCTTCATTCTTGTGACTTGTACCAAAATAAAAATAGTATGAGTTCAAAATCTAGCAATATTATTTATTCATTATTTTATATGAATGATTCATGATGAGTTTTGACCTTGTGGCTCTTGTTAATTAGTATTAAATTCTCAGGTAATGTATTTTTTTTTTTAGCGACTCGAAGAATCTATTGCCATAATAAAATAAAATTTTAGAGGCTGATTTTTTTTAACGCATACATGGTGATAGGACACATTAGAACACGATGCTTGGACAGTAATGATTGAACTAATAAAAATTGTGGAGTTTATTTGTAGAGAAATCTTTACAAAATGATTGAACTAATAAAAATTGTGTACTATTAACAAATAAATATACAAAAATTTGTTTTAGCAATTGATAAATTAGTATTGAACAAAAGAAATTACTTTTTAATTTTATATTAAGAAATACCTTAACCTCTATTTGGCAACCATTTAGGTGTTAGTTTGATAATAATTTGGTTTTTGAAAATTAAGTTTATAAAAATTACTTCCATCAATGAGTTTCTTTGTTTTGTTATTAATTTTTTAAAAAGTGTTTTTCAAAATTCAAGCCAAGTTTTGAAAACTAAAAAAAAAAAAGATTTTTAAAAACTTGTTTTTGTCTTTGAAATTTTACTAGGAATTCAAATGTGTTTGCAAGAATGGTTTAAAATATACTATAAAAATTGAGAGGAAGTAGACATAATTTTTAAAAACAGAAAACTAAAAACGGAATGGTTACCAAATGAGACTTTAGTTTTTAGTTTTTTATTTTTAAAAATTAAGCTTATAAACATTATTTTCACCTATGAGTCTATTAAAATCTAAGCCAAATTTTGAAAACTAAAAAATTAGTTTTTAAAAATTAGCTTTTGGAGAGTTTGATTAAGAAGTTAAATAATTCTTTTGAAAATGTGAAAATTATAGTAAAGAGATTGTAAGGAAACAAAAATAAATTTTAAAAATTAAAAATTAAAAACGAAATTGTTGACCAACACAACCCTGCGGAATCAATTTTAATATTCAATCAAGTATTCAACGAATAAAATTTTCTTTGTTGATTAAAGAAAAAATGAAGATTTTAGCAAGAAAAATGTGAGCCATGCAAAGCTTCCGTGGTCTAAGTTTCTTTTTCTCCATTTTTGTCATTTTGAGGGGAAAAAATTGTTTTTTTTCCCCTCATTTCAGATTACTTTTTGAGTAATTAGTATTTTGGAAAAATTCAATTTTAACCCTAGACTTATCAAGTTTTATCAATTCTAACCTTATGCTTTCAATTCCATCAAATTGGACCCTAAACTTAGGCAATTGTTGCAATTTTTACTCTCTCTTCAATTTTCACTAATTCACCCACTAATTTTAGCAAAAAGCAATATGAAAATTTCCATAAACTTACTAATTTCAATAAAATCAATTTTTGCATAAACTTAAGTTTGATTAATACACAAATTAGCCATTGAATAACCATGCAAAAATTTCCAAATTTCAACAAAATTTAGCTATAATGTTGTTTTTCTTTGAAATTTTATCAATTTTGTACCATACATACGTTCTTGAATTCATTAAATAGATATAAGAATAGTTTTTCAAAAGGAAACTTATCATAGGGTTAAAATTGCAATACTTTTAAAGTTTAGGGTTAAGATTGCTACACTTGTCTAAGTTTGGGGTACAATTTGATGAAATTGAAAGTTTAAGGTCAAAATTGATACAACATGAAAAATTTAGGGGTAAAATTGATTTTTTCCTTAATTTTTACATCGCATATATACTTTAATGAATAGTCATTTTTATTTCATTTGGTCAAGTTTGGCAACTCAAGTCACTTTTTTTTTTTGGCATACTGCAATGTTTCATTTTTCCTAATTTATCGAGTTACTTTGACAACATTTCAACGATATTATCAAGTAAAAATATTTTTGACTATATTTATTGATTAAATTTACTATGAGATAATGTGTCAATCATTTATTCCTCTAATTAGCTAATTATAGAGCACACTGATAAACATAATTGAAATGTATTTTGGTACAGCTAATAAGAACCACTGTTTCAACAAGCTGTAAAGTGTGTATATATGTATAATTAAATAAAAAGGTATTAATGTGCAATAAAATCACTACAACAACCATTAATGATCAATTGTGAATCTGAACATAGTTTAACTGGTTTAGACATATACTCTCGACTAAGAGGTCAAAGGTTCAAACCTCCCACTCTCATATATTGTTAAACGTACCAAAAGAAGATTAATGATTAATCACTTTTACATGTTAAATTAATTGTATATTCTTTTATTTATTTTACATCTTAGTTTCTGTGTTTTAAAAAATTTGACAATTTGTTTAGAAGTGTGAAAGATGACATGCATGAATGTTTCATAAATCACATTGGTTAGAAAATATAAATTTTGAATCAACATAATTTTGGTTGGAAAGTAGAAAGGAAGTCAAAATTAAATTATGCCTTAGGGGGCCACAATAATACTCGTTGAATTTTTGTCATGTCTCACTGGTGGTAAAAACGTTTGGTAAACTTTAATCAAAATATGAATTTTTGGTCTATTTTTTGGTTGAAAAACCGAGAGAAGGTTACAATTCTTTCTTTTTTAGTTCAACAATATTTGGGGAGAGTAGATTCGAACTTCTGAGCTCTTGATTGAGAGCATATGCCAATTACCACAGAGCTAAACTCATTTTGGCATAAGGTTACGATTCTTGTATCGAAGTGCGACTGATAATACCATTTAACTTGCATTACACTCCTTAAAAAAAAAAAAAGAAAAGAAAAAATCCCTTACATTACTCTCCTCACTAGTGGTTGTAAAGAGTTCCAAAGATAGGAATGTTATGATTATTGTTATTTTTTGACCTGTAAAAAGTTCAGCTAAATTATAAGTTTGATCTTTGATTTTTAGAGTTGTGTCCATCTAATTTCTATATTTTAAAAAGTTTTTATAAGTCTATAAGCTTTCAATTTTATGTGTCTAATAAATCATGTTGTTAACTCGGTGATCTTAACATTTTTGTGACTTGCTAATTCGTATTATTTAAGGATTTAAGTAGTGTGCTTAATTTTGTGCAAGTTTTAAGTGTTTGGTAGTGTAAGCATTAAACTTACAGAGTAAATGATAAAATCAAAAATTGAAAATTTGGAAACTTATTAGAATCTTTTCAAGATATATGGACTAAAACGACAAAACTCTAAAACGTTTAATGTACTTTTCAAATACTTTTTAAAGTACTAGATCCAATTTTAAAAGTTTACAAAAAGAAAATTATTAATGTCTTTACTAGTTAAATTATGGTGAGACCGACTTCAAGAGAACGGAATAGAAACTTGAGAGAAAAATTTAAGACAGATTGGACAAAAGTTGAGACACTATTACAACCGGAAGAATTATGTTTCAATTCAATAAGTGCCAAAAGTCAAAATTTTGAATCAATTGGTTCACACTTATGAGTGTTGAATTTGGGAAAAAGCTTTACTTTTTAGCTACCGACATGTTAATCAAATTTTGTGCCACTATTTTTGGGCATAATATAAGGTTCGATAATGCTTTTATTAGTTACATCATATATATATATATATATATATATATATATATATATATATATATATATATATATATATATATATATATGACATCAAATAAATTCAATCGAACTTGTATGAAATTCAAATTTTCAATCACGAAAATTATAACTATTTTTTTCTTTCCATAACCTCTTAATTTTTTTTTAAAATATACCCTTTAAATTTTTTTAGTGTTTCATAATCACTCTACCTAATATCTTTTATAAATGGACCAATTTTTTAGTACTATATATGGACCAAATTGAAAGTGTCTATATAGTTTAAAAACTGATTGCAACTTCATGTATGATGTTGATGACTTAATGAGAAATTTTGTAACAATCTAAAAATCGAAGGGTATATTTGAAAATTTAAAACTTTTAAAGGTGAAATTAAAAGGGAAAAAAAAAAACAAAAATCACCCCTAAACTATGCAATTTACTTCCAATTTGAGCTATTTTAGCTTTAAAGGTATGAAATGGTTACAATTAAACTATGTGGTTATAATCTAATAGTAGTGAATTTAAAAACGCAAATTCCTCTCGAACTATAAGAGTTGATAGACTTTGAAAATAGAATTAAATTCTTGAATGAGGGGAGTTCTTAAAATTAATTGTTGCAAATATATATAGCCCTAAGCTTACAAAATTGTAATGATTAAACTTAACTACTATTGAAATCATGATATGATTTAATTGCAATATTTTTATATGATTGAAGATCAACTGTTTGAATTAAAAAGATTGAATATATGATTGCAATTAGATTAGAATTTACCATTTTTTTTCCATGGAAGATTTTATGAGGTAAAAGCTATATGTCAGTATTCAATTTAAGGTCCAAAAGAAACAGCTTGAATATTGCTTTTATGTTTAACTATTTCAAACTTTGATTCAAATACATTGTACAATGGAACATATCCAATGAATGTTTCTTTTTGTAATATATAGACACAAAATTAGTCCGATCAAAATGATTTGGTTTCATATTTGTATCTATTACTTTTGAGAAAAAAATAACAAATGAACAATATGTCACAACATTGCATGTGAAATTATAATATCATATGCATATAATCTACAAAATTATTACTTAATAACATCATTTTAACAAGTATTTCAATTTGTTGCAAAAAAAACAGCATTTTAATTTTAAATGAAAAAACGTCAATCAATTTTTCTTAGTCTCATTTGATAATCATTTCACTTTTAGTTTTTTAAAATTAAACTTATAAATACTACTCACATCTATGAATTTCTTTGTTTTATTATATCTACTTCTTACAAATGTTTTCAAAATTCAAGTCAAGTTTTGAAAACTAAAAAAAATAGTTTTTCAAAACTTGTTGTTGTTTTTTTGGAATTTGGTTTAGAATTCAAACGTTACACTTAAGTAAGATGAAAATCGTTGTAAATAAATTGGAAGAAAACAAGAATGACTTTCAAAAACCAAATGGTTATCAAATGAGCCTTAATGTTTTCATTTACATTACAAAATTTGCTTAACTTGTTTTGCAAGCCTATATGAAGTATTTATATGAGGTAAGTGACTAAGATTATGTTAACGTCTCCAAAGTGAGCATATACCTTAGAGATAATTAGTATGTACTTCTTCTCTTGAAATTGGATGTTCAAATCTCCGTACCTCACATTTATGATACTAAAAAAATGATTTTGCTAAGATCAATGTCTTTTTAGCTATGCTCAAGTAATATTTAATAAAAATGTTGGTTAAAACTTGAAAAGTGCTAGTAAAGTTTAGAACATTGTTCACCGTTGCAATCAGGTGCACGTGAGAGTTGTATTAGCTGGATCAAGACGTAGTTTTCAGTACATATGTATGGTTGTGAGAAGTTGAGTAGTCCTTTTCTTTTCCATGAAAGGATATGACAAGTTATGTAGATTTTTTTTTTTGATGTTTCAATTATTGTTTAATTTTTTTTTTTTTTGTAAAATAATTGTACAAAATTTATAACAAAAAAAAAATATGTTAATAAATTAATCAATAATGATTTATATTTAACTTAATATTTAATTTTGCAACTACAGCTACTATAGAACACATTTTGAACAATTGTTTAAATTGGAATCTAATTTCTAAATCTGCTACCAAACATATATCTAAAAACATGAAATACAACTCTGTTTTCATTGAATTCATTATTTTCAAATTTCTTTTTTCAGATTGCCTACCAAATAGACTATAAACTTCTCAAATACTCAAACTCGTAGTATTAAATGTCATATTCTCCCTATTAAAATTTATAGTCATCTATTTAGGTTTCATAGTAATTTTGAGCTAGCTATTATCTTGACTCTAATTGTAATTTGCCCTCGTACTTCTACATCTATCTATTCCTAGAAGTTTTGATTTGTAAATCACAATTAATGGTTGGCCTGGCCTTTATTGTTAATAACTATTATAAAAAGAAAAAATCAACTACATCAAGTGGTAAGTGGTTCCCTTTGCTCTTCAAAAAAAAAAAAAAAAAAAGAAAAAAAAAAGAAGATAAGTGGTTCACATCTCTCTTCTATTCTACGTCAATTTATTTTGTTAGAAACTATCATTAATGACATTGATTATATTATTGAGATTAATATAATAGCTTAGAGTATAGCTGCCAAATCGAAAAATATTAAAAAGTCATAGACAAAATTAAAGTTAAATTACAAGTTTAGGGACACCATTGAAATTTGACGCATGTGTTCACGTGTATCAGTTATCATTATTCTACACAATTTTAAATTACAAAATTAAAGTAATGACATAACTAAAATTCACCGCAAAGTGAAGGAGCACAATTGAAATTTGTCGCACGTAATATGTGTGTCACTATTATACAACTCACTGCCACATCACATTTCCGTCAATTTTATGAAAAAGTTGACAAAAATGTTGCTTTAAAACATATTAAAAAAAAAGGAGATTTCTAAAAATTCAAAAGCTTATATATTCTTTTGAGTTCAACGTGTGAGAGTAAAGATTTGAACCTCGAACATTTTAGTTGAGAATATAATTTCTCAGCTAATTAAGCTATATTTACTTACGTAGCCACTTCGAAACGACAATTGAAATTTATTGTAAAAATTTATGAGCATTTTGAATAATTTAAAGTAGGAAAATATCATTTTTATCCCTAAAATCGTCATATTATATCAATATTTATTCTAAACTTTCAATTTCATAGAATTGCACTACAAACTTAGATAAGTGTTACGATTTTAACTTCAAATTAGTTTTTGTTTGAAAAATCGTTAAATAAAGTATTCTCATATGCATTCAATGAATTCTAAAATATATGTATAATACAAAATCGATAAGATTTCAAAGAAAAACGACATTACAACTAAATTTTTGTTGATATTTGTAAATTTTGACAAAATTATTCAATAATTTTTACATTACTTTTTATTAAAATTAGTAAGTAAATTAGTAGAATTGAATATTGGATAAAAATTGCAAGTTAAGAATAAAAATTGATGTTAAAAAATTGATGTCAAAGTTCATGAATAAAAATAAAAAATTCCCAATTAAAGTAAAAACCGACCAAATTCAACTGATAAAAAAACAAAAAAAGAAAATAGAAAGGAATGGAGTTGGTTTTTTTCACGTGGGAAAGTGGGAATACGCATGACGCGACATAAAGCGAAAAACTAAATTAAAAAAAATTAAAAAAACAAAACGTCCTTTTCATGCCACGTTTCCACAAAAAAACGTGCTGAATATGTAATTATGTAAACAACGTTTAATTAAACTAATCTGGAAATCTCAACCGTTGGTTTCTCTATCAAACCTCTAGGCCCCACTCTGCGTTTAAATCCAACGGTGAGTGATCACTCTCCCACCAAACTCAGATTTTTATTCTTTTTTAATCTTTTCTTTGATTGTGGAGCATTTTGTGAAACAGAAGCCGTGTGGTTATTATAATGTTGATAACCAGGAAATGGGGTCCACGTGGTAGTCCGCGTGGACGACGATTTTTAGCCGCCGAGTTTTTGTTTTTGTTTTTTTTTTTTTCCTTTTATTAGAATATTTTATTTTATTTTGTCCGCGTGGCGGCTCCTTCGTGGAAAGCCGCTTTACTGAAGCGATTAGTGTTGAGCTTTTGGTTCTACTTCTACTGCACATTATTTTTTTTGGTTAAAATTCTCTCTCTACTTTCGACCTGCGGATCCAGAAATTTTTTTTTAGCGAGGGCACAACTACATAAATGTTTAATTTCGAGTTTAGTCCATAAATTTTTGAGCTGTTTAGGTCCATAAAATTTTAAAAATATTTGATAAATTCCCAAATCTTGAATTTTATATTTAATAGATCCTTAAATATTAACAAAAAATCTAATAAGTCTTTCAATTTTCACTTTTTTTTCAAAATTTTTGAAAGTTTAGAGTTCAATTAGACACGAAATTAAAATTTATGTATAATAGAACAGTTAAGTTTTTAAAATTTCAAATATGTCGAGATCTAATAGATACACAATTGAAATAAAGTTGACATTTATTATACATTTTGATAATTCAAAAATTTATTAGACACAAATAGAAAGTTTAAAAACATATTAATTACTTTTTAAAGCTCAGGAACCTATTAAACATAAAGTTGAGATAAAAATTTAATTTAAACCTTATATAAATATAATTTTATATAGATTGATATATAACATTTAGATTAAATATGATTAGTTACAAAATTATAATAAACCATTACATAATTATCTACCTGAATATATAAACAAAAGAATGAATCTTGAAATATTTACCAAATATTTTGTTAAATAGAATTAAGTTTAAAAATCCAATTAATTTTTTAAAAATAATTTACTAACAATTAAAAAAGATTTGTATTTTGTTAGATGAAAAGTAAAAATATTTGTGTGTATATACATACAAAAATAAGAATTAAATACAAACAGCTCCAAGTATTTTTTATTGTCATGTATTGTAAAATTAAAAATGGAAAATTAAGAACCCAAGTATAAATAGATTCCGAGCTTTTTTTTTTTTTTTTTAGGCAAAATTAAAAATTGAAGTTTAAAAATAACATAAGTGCATCTATCAGAGCTTGAACACAGGCACCCAAGAGAATAGATTACAAGCATGCCCTTTCGACCACCATACCGGAGCCCCTTCGCAGTAAAATTAGTACGCCAAGTATATAAATATATATTACAATAAGAATTTGAGGGTGCCCCTCTTGGCCCTGCATGAATTTGTCCCTGGACCTCATTCTATTTTGATTCTTATATTTTTATGTGTTCGAACTTAGTCTTACACTTCTAATAAAGCTTAAAATTAGTCTATAATATTATTTTAAAATTAAATAATTTTCATGCTAGGAAAAAAAAAACACAATGTGACGAATTTTTTAGAAAAGTTGACAATAGATTGATAGTAAGGACTAATTTTAAGCTTTATTGAAGGTAGATGAACTAAATTTGGATATAATAAAACCCAAAGTATATGATCCAAAATGATAATTTAACTTTTCTTTCTTTATATTATTATTAGTATTATTATTATTATTCTAATTTTATGTTGATTTTTGGTATTTTTTTAATTCCTACTAGAAAACTCAGCACTTTTTTTCTAAAATCATTTTTATATCTCCACTTTGAAAAAAGTGGAATAATCTTTTTTTAGTTACATACTACGTTCAAACAGATTCTATTAATTCTAATTATGTGTTTTTTTATTACTATATATTTTGAAATATTTTGGTTAATTATTTATTTACTAAGTTTTTTTTTTAAAAAATATTTTTATCATCTAAAATCACTTAATAAACTATACTAAACCACTTTAAAATCTAAAATTACTTAATAAGCTATACTAAACCACTTTACATTATTAATTTTTTTAAAGGTGTTTATAGAAAAAATTGTTTTGTTTAAGAAAGCATTTTTTTTTCAAAAGTTATTTCAAACACATTATTAAAATGTATGATGCAAAGTCTTTTAGTTATGACGTAGTTGAATTAACAAATTTTTGGATTGAATTTTGATGGTGGTGTTTGTTTGGTTTTTGATTTTTAAAAAGTTTCAATTATGTCTTTAAATTTTAAATAAATTTTTATTGTTAATGTTGATATTTAAATGTTAATGTGACACTCTAGGTGACTAAAGAGTAAGGATTTGACTCAAAGTGACACAAGAGTAGTTAATTGAATAAAAATAAGAGGTGATTACTAAAACAATTTAGTTTGTAATTTATACTTTGCCTCCACGCCCAATTTGATTTTTGGTAGGCCTAGCTTATTTAATCTACTAGCCTAATTTTTTTTGTGTCACATCCTACTACATTATCATTTGTTAATTTAATTAGTTAGTGGTAGACTAAAGAAAGAAGTGACACATCAACTTGAACATAGCTCAACTGGTTAAGACATATATCTTCAACAAAGAGGTCAAGGTTTGAATCTCCCTCGCCCCACATGTTGTTGAACTAATAATAATAATAAATATTTTTTGATGTCTACCTATTTGAGTTATGATTCAAGTTTTGCAATTTTAGTTCCTATCCTTTTCTTTTCTTTTATTTTTTAAAAATTTGTCTTTAATTTTTTTTAAACCCATAATAGTACTTTTAAATTTTAAGTTCATTATTTGACACATATTTAAACAGACATATGTTTCTAATTCTTTTTAGTACTATTTCTAAACTAATATGAGGGTAAATTGCACAAACTCGATATGAAATATAATAATATTTACAATTACATCAATTAACTTTTAATTAAAAAAAAAATTAAACTCACAAATTTTTATTAAAAAACCCCTCATATTTACATAACTTATTTGGACAAGCTCCTCAATAGAAAATTTCATCTAATTGGACTCTCAATTTCGTAGACAAAATGTTCACTCAACAATCTTTCCAATGCACATCCGTTGCCGCATATGAGAGCCTAATAAATAGAAGTCTTGATAGAGTTTTTTTCTTAGTTCATCAAATGTGGTAGATGGATTCGAACCCCAACTTCAAGGAAATGAAATGGTGCTTTAATCGTTGAACTATGCTTATTTTGGTGTTATTGATTGAGTTAATGACATGGTCAGATGTTTAAAACTACTTACATGTGAGATTATAATTTTTGTAATTAAAATTTATGGATGTAATTTAACCACCATAAATAGTTCAAGGGTGATTTTTAAGTGATAAAAGCTATGACATTATATCACTTATTTATAAAATTCCCATTCCAAATTATTGTTTTTTAAGGAGGTAATAAACTAAATCTAAAATGAAACGAAAATTAAAAGGTAAAAAAGATTAATCTGAAATCTTAGGAACTCTTAAAAAAAAAAAAAAAAACTAAAGGTTACTTTATTACTTTATTTCAAGTAAGGGGCAAAAATCAAGTCTATGTGAAGAGAGAATGTGCTAACTTTCGAAAAAGGTATTCATTCATATCGTTTTCTCCCCTTCTCTCTTGAAAAATGTTCATTTTTTTTATACCTCTCGTTTTATAATGTTGTAAATTTGAGGGTTTAATTGTTGCAATTAAAAAATTGTTGTGCAGTTAATCATCACTATATGTTTTTTTTTAAAGCAACTATGTACAATTTGTTTGGATAAAAACATGATATTATACTTCCGACAAATTATAACTCTTAAATCCAAAATTTAATTAAAATTAAAAAGTCAAAATTTAAAATTAGGAATTAAAATAAAAGAAATGAATAAGAATTGTTTTTTTTTAAACAAAAATTTAGGGGTGTACATGGATTGGGTTGAAAGATTTTTGAAAGATTTTTTGGGACAAATTCGAAAATTCGGGTTGGTCGGGGTTGGCTACCCAAATGACCGGTTGCAACCCAACCCTATATTTTCGGGTTGGGTTGGGTTGGGTCGTTAGGTTGATTTTTTGTTTGTTTTTTTTAAAAAAATAATTTTCTTAATTACTTAAAATAATTTTTGCTTGAATTAATAACTAAAATCACATAAAATTCAAATATTAGACTTCAAAGTTTATAACATTTTAATCTTTATTACAATCCCAGATGGAAAAAATTAAAAGTTTATATATATATATACTAAAAAAAACATAAATTTTGGGTTGGATCGGGTCAACTCGAGCCTAAAAAGGCCAACCCGAGAACCGACCAAAAAACTCAGTTCTCTAAAATTCTAACCAATCCAAACTGAAAAAAAACCTAACCCAACCCAACCCTTAGAGTTTAGGTTAGGTAGTTCGAGTTGCTCAGGTACAAAAATTAAAGATCAAATTATATTTAAGTCAAACATTTGCAACATTGTACTTTAGAAACTTTAAAAAATATTCTATTTTAATCTATAAAATTTGCTTAAAAAGTTATTTTATTTAGTAATGTAATAAATTATATCTATTATTTTAGAAACTCAACATCTAACGAGAAGATTTTATATACCACAGTAATATAAGTAGTATTACTGTCAATTATCGTCAACCACATCAATATTATTTAAGAATGATGTGGAGTCTAGCAACATTAAAACATTAATTAATAAAGTAAAATTTATAGTGCAAATAGAGAGAATATGTACTACAAAAGTACTATAAATGTTCCCACATCTGACATACTACTACTTTTTAAAATAAAACAAAACATAACCCACAAAATTAATGTCACAAGCCTTACAAACAAGCATTAGAAGGAAAAAAACACTTCCCAAAAGCTCAATTATTCTATCATTATCGTGAAATCCAAAGATTTGTGTAAAGATTTCAAACTCATTAGGTAAAAAAAAACTAAAAAAAAAAAACCAAAAAAGGTTTGTATATATAATTTATTTTTAAAAAATTAAAGACTTAAAATAATTTTCAAAACAAAAAAAAAAATTAGAGATTAAAAACAAATAACCAAATCATGGAAATGATAGATATTTTTAGCCTTTCAAAAAAAAAGAAAAGAAAAGAAAAGAAAATTACAGATATTTTCATGTGGCTTAGTATTTTTAAAATCTTTTTTTGGATAAAAGAAAAAAAAAACCATTCCGTATTTCTTTAACAAATTAAACACGTGTCAACCTCCGATTTGCCAGAACTGCAAACAGCGTGGCAACAAAGCGATCAGTCAAAAGTCTAAAAAAAACGGTTACCCCCCAAAGCTCACAAACCAAACGCCCCAAACGATTCCTCACGTGCCAATAAAACCAAACCGAACCGGATCAAACCGAACAGAATCCCTGGCAGCTATTACCAGTATAGTACTAAGCGCCGAGTTGAAAAAGACGCCGGGTTTTTGAACGATTAAATCGGCGATCCAAAAAGAAGCCTCCACCCTTCTTCCCTTTCGTTTCTGCAACTCTCATCACAAATAAATCCCAATCCATTCGCCCGACATTTCTCTCACTCCACAATCGGAGACCCAAAATTCTAAAATCAAAATCAAATTCCAAACCCAAATTCCCCTTTTAGATTTCAGTTTCCAATCTCAATCTCGCATGACGGATTATCGTTTATCCACCATGAATCTCTGGACCGACGAGAACGCGTCGGTGATGGACGCTTTCATGAACTCCGATCTGTCCTCTTACTGGGCTCCATCGGCGGCGTCGTCTCACTCTCTCCACCACCCGCCGCCGCCGCAGTCCTCCGCCTCCACCTCCACTCCGCCGCCCGACCCGCCCAAGTCCCTCGCTGTCTTCAACCAGGAGACTCTGCAGCAGCGGCTCCAGGCGCTGATCGACGGCGCTAGGGAGAGTTGGACCTACGCGATTTTCTGGCAGTCGTCGTATGATTATTCCGGCGGGTCGGTTTTGGGGTGGGGAGATGGGTATTACAAAGGGGAGGAGGATAAAGGGAAGGGAAAAGCGAAAATGGTTTCGTCTGCGGCGGAGCAGGCTCACCGGAAGAAGGTGCTCCGGGACCTTAACTCTTTGATTTCCGGCTCGGCTGCCGGACCGGACGATGCGGTGGATGAGGAGGTTACTGACACGGAGTGGTTTTTTTTGGTTTCGATGACTCAGTCGTTTGTTAATGGAGTTGGGTTACCGAGTCAGGCGTTTTTTAGCTCGACGCCGATTTGGATCTCCGGCGCCGACCGGCTCTCGGCGTCGGCCTGTGATCGGGCCAGACAGGGGAGGGTTTTCGGGTTGCAGACGATGGTCTGTATTCCATCGCCAAACGGCGTCGTCGAAATGGGTTCGACTGAATTGATTCACAGAACGTCCGATTTGATGAACAAGGTCAAGACTCTGTTCAACTTCAACAACCTCGAAACGGGTTCCTGGCAATCGGGCACCACCGCCGCAACCGCCGCCGCGTCTGCCGCCGACGAAGGGGAAAACGACCCGTCGTCGTTGTGGATCAGTGAGCCGTCGAGCACAATCGAGATGAAGGATTCGATTACCACCACCGTCCTTTCCGGCGGCGCTCCGGCGAAGCCAATCCATTCGGAAAATCCCAGTTCGAGCAGCTTAACGGAAAATCTCAGCGCGATTCAACAACCACCCCATCAAAAACAGAGCCAAAACTTCTTGAATTTCTCCGATTATGGCTTCGAATCAAATCTCTCAAAGACCACCGCCGCGACCACCGCCGCGACCACCACCACCACCACCCCATTATTCAAGCCGGAATCCGGCGGGATGCTGAACTTCGGCAACGGAAGCCTCTTATCTGGCCACTCACAGTACATAACAGACGAACAGAACGAGAAAAAGAGATCCCCTGCATCTCGGAGCAGCAACGACGAAGGGATCCTCTCATTCACCTCCGGCGTGATCTTACCCTCCTCCGGCAAGGTAAAATCCGGCGACTCCGACCACTCAGATCTCGAAGCTTCGGTGATCCGAGAAGTCGATAGCTGTACAAAAGCATTAGAACCAGAAAAACGACCAAGGAAACGAGGCCGAAAACCGGCGAACGGAAGAGAAGAGCCATTGAATCACGTGGAAGCAGAGAGACAACGGCGTGAGAAACTAAACCAGAAATTCTACGCACTCCGAGCAGTGGTTCCAAACGTATCAAAAATGGACAAAGCCTCGCTGCTCGGGGACGCGGTTTCGTACATCAACGAGTTGAAATCGAAACTCCAAATGGCGGAATCGGAGAAGATGGAGATGGGGAAACAGCTAGAGTTTCTGAAAAAGGACACGGGAGGGAAAGAACTAGGAAACTACACGAACCCAATTGATCAAGATCTGAAGATGGGGAACAGAAAGGCAATGGAGATGGAGATTGAAGTCAAAATCATGGGTTGGGATGCAATGATCAGAATTCAAAGCAGTAAAAAGAATCATCCGGCGGCGAGGTTGATGACGGCGTTGAAGGATTTGGATTTGGAAATGCTCCACGCGAGTGTTTCTGTAGTGAACGATCTGATGATTCAACAGGCGGCGGTGAAGATGGGGAGCAGATTTTACACACAGGAGCAGCTTAAAATGGCGCTCATCGCCCGAGTCGGCGGCGGTGGAGGAAGCCATGGATTGATGTAGAGAAGAAAAGTTGTTGTGTAATTAGAAGATGGGGGACATTTTTGAGGCTCCCAGTAGAGACTTAGAGAAAGGGTTGAGGAAAATTCTGATCTGTAAGATAACTGTTACTAGTTTGAATGATCTTTCTTTCTTTTTTTTTTTTTGTTGTTGTTCTTGATCTTTCCTTTTAGAGTAAGTAATTGGAGTTTTATGTGTAGTTTATGTTAAATATGGAATCTAATTGAAGATCAAAGACCTTCCTTCCAACTTCATGTCATGAGATTTGAAGAAGATGCTACTTTTTGCTCTGTTTTTTTTGGGTGTTTGTGCAGGCTGCTGATATGATTGATGGGTTACTGTTTTGAGAGATCGGTATAGGTGCTTTCTTTCTTCTTTGGGTTTTTTTTTTTAATTGAGAAATGTTCTTTTTTGTACATAGAATGTAATGGAAGGGTCTGACTCTGATCTGAAGCACCCAGCTAGAAAGATTTATTTATGGTGTTGTGATCACATTTTCTTGAGGAACCAAAGATGTCTGAAAATGGAGTGACGGCTTACTATTTTAAGGTTCGAGTTTGGCATCTTAAGTCGGAAAATATTTGGTAAGAGATTGGTTTTAGAATATGTGTTTGAGAATCTAGTTCAGGAAATTTGTGTTTGGAATGCTGGTTCTTAGAGCATTCGTGTTTGGAATGCTGGTTTCTATGTGAACGAATGGATTTGGAGACTAAATTTGGACACTATTGAAATTTAGGAATTTGTTTGACAAACTCATACTTACAAACACGAGTTTGGTATAAGGCAATCGTGGATTTAATTTATATAGTTTGGAATTGTGAAGTTGGGACTATATATGGTATGTGAGTTTGTTCATTTCAATGAGTTACAATAGTTGTGTTGAGCATTTAAAGTTTTTAGATCGTAAATGTATAAACCAAAACACACATGTTACAAAAATTAATCTAGGTTTATAAAAATGTCCAAAGTTAAATTTAATCTACATGCATTATAGAAATGATGTCACATGTCTAAAAATGAAATGTCTGGTTACTATTTTGGGGCATGAGTTCAACATCTTATATATATATGCCTGAAAATATTAAGTTAGAGAGTTAAGTGAAGTTTGAGTTTAGAAAATATGTTTAGAATTTAAGTTTAGGAAGCTTAAGTTAGAAAGGTTTGTTAAGGAGTGAGTTTGGAGGACTAAATATGGATATGGTTGAAATCCATGGATTTATCCAACAAACTCTAGGTTTAGACAAACTTACAAGACAAACAAAAGTTTGACATCTTAGGCTAAACTCACTCGAACATGAGAGTTCTGGAAAGGGTTTATTTATAGTTCATGGGTTGAGTTTATATAGTTTGGAATTGTGAGGTCGAGACTATATTTAGTATGTAAGTTTATTTCTCTTCTGTGCTTATTTTAAGTTACAATAGTTTACATATTTACAGTTTGTTGTAGTTCATAAACATATAAACCAAACATATCACATAAATTTAACTTATATTTATTTAAAAACCCAAGTTAAATTTATAACCTAATGTATAGATGATAGAAATTTGTGTTTCACAAATTCATGCTTATGAAAACTATGGGGAAAACTTCTAATGATTGATTAGTTTAAAATTATTGTTTGCAATTTTAAGTTAGTTTAAAACAGTGTTTTTAACAATAGTTTTTCATACATTTTTTTTAAACATCATACAAACTTTAATTTAATTTTCTTTTTTTTTCTTTTTTTTAAAGGTACATACAAAATTTTCTTTTGATCTTACTAATGAGCTTTTTATTTATTTATTTATTTTTTTTAACGATTAAAGTCTTTCTTTCTTTTTTTTTTTTAGCTTTAAAAATGATTTTGTTTTTTGAATATTTTTTTTATCAGTCTTACAGTACACACAGTTGAGTCTCTTATTTTTAATAATTTTCAAAATTTCTAGTTTATTTTTTTAAAAAAATGTTCACTAAGCTTTGTATTTAGATTTTCTTGTAAACATTTTATTCTAAGTTGTTGAAAACATAATATAAAATAATTCATGTTAGGGGTGAAATTGGACCAACGAGAATGGGCTGGCTAAAGGACTACAACGAAGGGACAAACAAGGAAAGAAGCCAAATAAGAAGTCAAAACGGACCAAAACCGACAAGGGACCGATCCAAGACGAGAAGGAACGAAGAAGCGGGCTTGGGTCAAAACCCAAGCTTGTGATCGGCCTCGGCCGACCACATGGCAAGGCCACTATTCGGGCCTTGCCTCAGTCTATCATTGAAGGAATAAGAATTTGGGCTTGGGCCGAAGCCCAAGCCGAGCCAAGGCAGACCACATGGCAAAGCCCATGTTTGGGCCTTGACTCTGTCCCTCATGGCCCGTGTGCCCTCGGTCCAGCCCAATTCGATCTTTCCTTTTCCCATTTGAAGACGAAAACCCATGAAAAACCCTAGGAAGGAAGCTATTTAAGCTCTTTCTTAAGGGGAGAGCAGGATAAGTTCATTCCAGTCTTCAAAGTTACTCCTCATTCTCAAAACCATAACTTGTCACATCATTCACTCTATGACTTAAGCATCGGAGCCTATGTGGCAAGCACCACACCAATGTTAAGATCTTTCTTGTCTTGTAGGTCACATTCTTCCCTGAACTACAAATTCACCGTGATTGTCATGTGGAGGTCAGGTGAGATTCTCCTGTCCAAAATTTGGCAACAACAGTTGGCCGAGGCCGACCCTAAATCCTCTTCATGCAGAGTTAGTTTAGCTTCTATTTTCTTTGATCAAACTATGTTTGTTGAGTTTAGATTCATTAAATTCAATTGATAGGTTAGCAAGTCTCATGTAATAGGCTAGGTTTATTATTGCTCATTTTAAGTTGATCAATAAAAGTTATGTTTTGAAAACAAATTTGTACTCAAGCAAAAGAGATCTTTCTACAAGTAATATCCTCCTTAAGTGGGGGCTACTTAGGGGAAATGTCTCCCTATTAAACAAAAGGCATAGAGGCTACTTAGGGGATATGTCTCCCTATTAAACAAAAGGCAAAGAAACTACTTAGGAGATATGCCTCCCTATTGAACAAAAGGCACAGAAGCTGCATAGGAGATATGCCTCTCTATGAAACAAAAGGTAACGAAGCTACTAAAGAGATATGCCTCTCTAATTGAACAAAAGGAAGAAGCTACACCAAAAGAGCCAGAAAAGTCAACAACTTCAGAGAAATTGAAGCTGAGGCCGAGCTCATAGGCTGAGGGCGAGCGAGTTGCCAAAATCACTTCAATTGCAAGTAAGTCATTTTCTTTGGGTTTGATGGCTTGAGTTCATGAGTGAAAGACTCATTTTTTATCAATTCATCTTGATTAGTAAGACTTAAGTAATCCTATTTGTTAGACTTCATCTTTTTGAAATAAAATTCATTAAAGAGAGACAATGATAAAAGGGATAAGCAAAACACAATACATAAATTATGAAAGAAGACTAGCCCTCATTCATATCAGCTCCTCCACTCCTATTAGAATCATTTGACTCTGGGAAGATGAATGAATCTTTCTTAAAAGAAGCATACCGTGGAGGCATATTTGAAAAATATAAGCAACAAAATCGTGAGTTATAGAAAACACACGAAGCAGAAGCATAAACAGAGATGCTGAGGCAGAGTGGCCGAGGACGATCAGGGTGGCCGAGACTGACCACCTTGGCCAAGACCAACCTCTTCCTAACACAATGATTACAAGAAAAAATTTGAGGTTAAAATCCACCCTTCCAGAAGAAGGGGTGGAGTAAAACTGATTCTAATTAAACTCTCTTGACTAATGAAAGAAAGACCAGGACAAGTTGACTCCAAAAAAAAAAATGACGAAGAGGATAGTAAGGCCGAGGAGAACTTGTACACGGTAGAAAGTACCGACGCGCAAGAAGCTGCAAACACGAGCCTAGCAAAAATGCCAAGCAGGCATCGGCCGAGGCCGACCAAACCGGCCAATGCCTACCCGACCTGCCCTCAATTCTCACTCTATTGCTTATTTTCTCTTCTTCTCTCATGATATCAGCTTGAAAATGAAGCTACAATTTGCAAAAGAATTGCTTTCGAATAAGCAAGAAGCTACAAAAAGTAAACCCCATGAGGTTGGACGAGCTCTCTTACCAATGATCCAAGGCTCACCCTGGAACCTTTGGACCTGAGAAAATCCAAAGTCATGCCATATTTTGGATCAATCTGACAATAGAGGAATGGGTCAAGAATTAATCGAGGCTTAAGATGGACTACATAAAATAGGAGATTAGGCCAAAATGGCTCAACCTCGTCCTCGGCCTCAGTGTAGGCCGAGGCCGAGAAGTCCAATGAAGCTTTGGGAGCGTGTGGCATGAACACTCCCTGTCCTGGTGTCATTGGTTTAGCTCGATTCAATCTTCCTCCTGACCAAGGTTTACAAGAAAGAAGAAATGAAGAACCACAAGACCGATCATCAGAATGAGAAGAAAAAGTCTGGGTCTGGATCCAAATATAGTAAATTAAAGCTAAAATCTAAGAGCTTACTCTAAAAGATACGACCAATCATGTCATGCAATTAAATCATGAAACACGCAAATCTCTTAAGCATTTAGGTGTAGAGAAAGCGGCCTATAAGGTTGATTGAACCACAAAAGGGTTTGGTTGACTGATCTTGGCAACCCAAAAATCTGAGAAAAATCTCACGATGAGTCCCTATTGAGCACGACAAAGCAGGCTTCATAAAGCTAAGCAGAGCGTGATGAATGCAAAACTCCACTTAGGTGTGGAGGACGCAAGCCCAGAAGATTGATTGGGTCCCTAAAAAGGACTTGATTAGCCTAAAAATTCGAGATGAGTCTCGCGATAGGTTTTTGAAAATAACAAAAGAGAAGAATTTGGTTACATAAAACAAAGCACATAAATTAAAGACAAGACAAAACTAAAAGGCCCAATACAGATCACAACGGCCTGAAACCAAACGAAGAAACCGACACTCTAGGAGACTGAATATCCTCACAAGGATGGACAACAATAACTAAAGATAATTCGAGGCATACCTCGAAATGTCAACAATGACTCTAAAACCTAATAGGAGACTGAATATCCTCACAAGAAGGTATATTTTGCTTGAGATAAATAGTACCTATCAGAGCAGAACGAAACCTCAAGACCAAGGACTCAGTTGCTAAGACCAAAGAACATGAACTAAAATAGTATTTTAACCAAGATATTATTATAAAAGATAAATTAAGCTATAAATTTAGTCTATGTATTTTGTTCATTACTCTATATGACTGTCTATCACATCTCAAAATTTATGTAGCAGACAGTGTCATATAAGACTAAGAGTTTCATTTGCGATATTTATAGTAGAGATTAAATGAAACCTTAATCTAAAGTAGAAGAACATAATCAAAAAAAAATTAAATCTGAAAGATTAAATTGCCACGTGTTAAAAATCTATAAACTAAATTTACAAAGAGATAATTTGACGTGTGGTTGGAATGTAAAAAGAATTTATTATTATTATTATTATTTAATGTAATTGATGATAGTGGAGGGATATGAAGAATTGAAGACGACCTTACACAAAATGTAGGGACAAACAAAAATGTCATTTTCATATAATCTTGAAGTAGATTTTTAGTGGAGGTAATTTTGTGTGGCTTCTACTTCAAAGGAGGTCAATTGTTTAAGTTGAATGATAAAAGTTTGATTCGGATGCTGATTTTATTTTATTCAATGTCTCGTTAATCTCGTGTGATAGCAATTTTATTTTTATTTTAAAAATTAACTATTTGGTACTTTTTTTTTTGGAACTCAACAATGTAGTGATAGGGACTAATATTTGACACCTGATAGACACCAAACAAAATTTTAAATCGTCTTAAAATTGCTTAATAAATTTTTGTTTAAATAATCGTTGTAGTATTAGTACTTTAAAAGTATTTAATATGTCTCTTAAGCTTAAATGTATCAAATAGGTTACTGAAGTTTAAAAGTAGGACTATTTGTCCATATTTAAATGAGGGTTTTGAAAAATACCAAACGTTTTATTAATCTCAATGATGGCCATCTAAATTTTAGGGTGTTGTTTGATAAAGTATATGTCAAACATATCGTTGTTGTGCCGTGAGTACCACTGCCTTGAAAGCAATTTCGGCACGACCTCGGTACTAAATCGTTTTATGTCGGTTGCTCCCCAAGGTTAACACAACATCTTTCACGGACCTCAGTGTTAAATCGTCAATGAAGGATTGGAATCAAGATGAAAACAATGCTCGAAAATTAGAACCAGAAGAAGAATATCGAAAACTGGAAAAAAAACTATATGTTCTGGTCTCAAACGAACCAACTAAAAAGAAAACCAATTTCAGATCTACACTATTCAATGAGAGAAGAAAACGTTTATGTTTTCATATCTACACAATTCAATAAGAGAAACATTTTCAGATCTACGTTTATGTTTTCATATCTACACAATTCAATGATATAAGTAGCAATAGTGTTCAGAACAAATAAGCTATAAGCTAAATACCCCTTACCAACAAAATCACCATTTTTTGTGATGATAACCTTGTCAGCCTCAAACACAATTCTAAGCCCAGCTCTGTTCAACAGACTTCCAGACACCAAGTTCCTACATAGTGAAGGTACATACAATACATCACTTACAGATAAACTTTTTCCAGAAGTAAGTTTTAGAATAACCTTCCCTTTTCCATTTATCTTATATATCTTTTACTCTAAACCTTACTATCTCTAAAATTTCTCTTTTTATTTAACTATTCTCTCTCTAACATATTTCCCTCTAAATATTTTCTCTCTAAATATTTTCTTTGGTGTTTCTAAATTTATTATGTTTAACATTTCTCTCAAAAACGTTTATATCTATGTATGTCTCCATATATTTTTCTCTCTCTAAAACATCTCTTAGTCTCTCTAGACTTGCAAAAATTGAAAACCAAAAATAGTTATCAATCAAGATTAGTTTTTTGTTTTTTAAAAATAGAAAAGAAAAAAATAGTTATCAAGCATATATAGTTTTTGTTTTTAAAAAATAGAAAATGAAAAAAAGAAGAAACAAAAACAAATTGAAATGATTATCAACAGACAAGAATCGTCATCCTCATCCATTGAGGGCAGCAAATTAAGAAGTTGAGATCACACATTTAAAAACCCTAAAATTAGAACATAGTTAAAGCAATAACCCTAAAATTAGAGGCTGGTTAAGCTGTAATTCCGGATTACTCAAATTCCCAGAACCAAATCCCCAATTTAAAACCCTAAATTCGTCTCCCTCAATCCCCAATTCTCCCCAAAAATTCCCCAAATCGCAAAAAACCCTCTCTCCGTCGCCTTCCTCCTCCTCTGTAACCATTAACCATGAGTCTGAATTGCCTCTCATGTCAGCTCTTACATAGATCGGACTCCGAAAGAGGCCGCGACCAGCAAGATTACTTCTCCGATCAGTGCGAGTCGTCGGAGAGAAGCTGGTCCGGCAACCTCTCTTTCCGGCCTCCCACTCGCCAAAACAGAGGAGGGTTTCGGGTCCTGGCGGAGAACAAGGTGGCGCCGATGGGTCACCGCCGTCTTCACAGCACCGGCGCCGTCGCTTTCGGAGGCCCCGGTAAGGAGCCGAGGCTGATCAGAAGCTCGGGGATGAGGAGGGATTGGAGCTTTGAGGATCTCAGAGCGATTCGAGAGGAAAAGGAACCATCTGCCAATTCCTAACAACTTACTAACTTCCTTTTTTTCTTTTTTTTTTTTAATTCGAAATTTGTTTGGATATGAATATAATATAAGTAGTAGGAATGGGGAGATTTCAACTGTGTATGAAAATATTTTTTTTATTTGCATTTTATCACATGTTTTTATTTGGATTTCAACTCACAACTGCAATGTATTAAGTATTAACCGCTGAATTATAATTTTATTTTGGCTCTTAAAATTTCAATTCTATTTTGGCGCTAAATTATAATATAAGAGAGAGAGATAGAGGAAAAAAAAATAAGGGGATAAGGGATGAAAATGAGAGTGCAGGATGGGAGCAAGATGAGATAAAGATAGAAGGGGCAAAAGATAGATGGAGAGAGGGACCATTTTGAAACATTTGATATATAATGTTGTCATCGACATTGTAACTTCAACTAAAAGCATAACTCAAACACATGTTGTTGAACTAAAAATAAATAAATTAATTTAATCGAGCATAACTCAACTGATTAGGACATTATAATTAGTGGCGGATCCTAAATTTTCAATGTATTATATTGATATTAGTTTATATATTATAATGTTAAATTTGTTAAATAATATGTTTGATCCTTAAATTTTCAACATTGTGTCTAATAGCTCTTTCACTTTACAAAGTTTATAATAAGTCCTTTAACTTTGGTTAAAAAATACCATTTTGATCCATGTATTTTTGGTTTCATTCTATTTTAGTCTTTGTACTTTCAAATGTTCAAATTTAGTCTCTATACTTTTAATAAAGTTTAGTTTTTATCGAAATTGATTAAATAATAATAATAATTCTCATGGAAGAAAAGATAGAATATTTTTAAAATTTATAGAGAAAAAGTTAATAGAGACTAAATTTTTTCTAGAAAAGTTAACAATAAACTAAAATGAAATGAAATCCAAAATACATGGACCAACATGGTATTTTAACAAACAAAAAAAAATACTGAATGCGTTGAACAACACAGAGAGAGGTTCAAACACAAGCACTAGGTATTGTGAGGGAGGGCTTACTCCATTAAGCCATTATACATCCCTAATAGAAGGTTGCAATATATAATACTAATTTCCAAAAATTGGAAGGTTGGGGGGCTTGAGCCCCAAGGCCCAATATAGATTCGTCCTTATTATAAGTTAGCTTTATTGACTGCCAAAGCTGTATGAGAATAAAGTGAATATCTTCAATTTTATTGACTTGATTATATTCTTTACCCGTTTGCTTGAGAAATATGCAAATATTGGAAAATTCAAACCTAGATGAAAATTACAAACTAATTAAATTGTTTCCTTTTCTTAACTCTAAGTAATGGATCAAGAAAGTTGCTACACCTTTTGAGTCATGTTGAGGATTACAATGGCATTGCATGTTCCACAACAATCTACATGGTCAAAAATTTAATTAAGAACAAAATATCATCATATCATGATCAATGATCCTAAAAGAGAGAATTTGTACTTTGTAACGTACTAACTTTTGGTGATATTTTTTTTGTCATGCCAATGACATATTTTTAAATAAGCTGTCAACGTTCGAAAATAATAAACTAGGTAATTTTTTAACCCGGCAAATAAAACTAAAAATGGCTAGATGGCTATAAATAGTATGTTTTTCTAACATGTCAAGTCCTAACATTGGCCAAACTTGTAAGTAAAAGCTATGATGTTTCCTTTATGTTTCTTAGTGATTTATTTGTTAATAGAAAGTTTCAAATAAAGATTTATTTTTGTAAAACAACGAATGCCTAATTATTATTTAAACCCATCTGATTTTCTTTAGGAAAATAAAACGATCTAACTTGAGAATAAAAAAATTAAATTTTAAATAAGGCAGGCATATTCCAAAGCCCACTTGGATGAAATATGTTTCGAACATGTATAAGGAATAAGACTTTTCCAACATGTCTGCTGCCTAACTTTTCCTTACCAACCCTCATGTCCTGATCTAAATTTTAGTTTAATAATGTCTTTGTTTCTATTAACAATATATTAAACCATCGATTCAAATTCAAATTCATGTAGCCCCATTTTCTTTTAGTTTAATATTGATAGTCTACTTAATTAGTTTTTCAGTTAATTTTTAGATTCTCACAAGTGAAAAAGAAGTGTTAAGAATGTATATGATGCAATCTAGTATATCGAACATCGACAACATGATAGAGGTGAAAACAAAAGAACGAGAATGCTGGCCAAAACAAAGTAGATGAAGTTTATGGATACTCAAGAGAGAGATTCGTTGGTATCTCAGATTCTGGGTAAAGTCCTTTTGGAAGGACAGTTTTTATGAGCATTGGTTGTATGTTTACATATATGTTGTACACTTTGTCTTATATATTCTTTCAACATGGATCACGTTGTTGTTGCAATGATGGGCTGGTAGGTGCTATCACATGCCAAGTTGTGGGCAAGTCCAAAGCTGAATATGTGTGCAAGTACATTAAGCTATTTGGCTAGTAGGAAGCAAATGTGTATTGTGCTATGTCTAGGCGGTCATGCACATGAGTAGAGACGTGCTAGATGGAGTCTGAGTTACTTGTGCCAAGTTGATATCAAGGTCAGATCCCTTGATACTCAACTCTTGGCTCGGAGAAGTTTGGGGGTAGGGGCAACCATTTCTTTTCTTTCTTTTTAGTTCGACAACATTTGGGAGTGGGGGGATTTGAACTTCTGACTACTTGACCGAGGGTATATGCTAATTACGGTTGAGTTATACTCTCACTTTGGTAGGGGTATCAATTTATGTTAGATCAGTAATGTAACTCTAAATATGTCTTAAGATCCCTCAACAACCAACACTATGCTAATGACTAAGCAAATTTACCACAATATATCTACTTAGTCTTTTTGACTTAGTGGTGATTAATTTAACACTTTTCACACAAACTTCACTCCTACATATTTTGCTCAATGATAGACCAATAAGTAATGAAACACAACAAATTTTGAAAATTATTAGACTTATTAGATACAAAATTAAAAATTTAAGAATTTATTAGATACTTTTTAAAGTTTAGAGACTTGTTAGATACAAAATTGAAAGTCTAAAGATCTATTAGGCACTTTTTAAAGTTGATAAACCAAATAGAAACAAACTTAGAAGTTTAGAGACTAAACTTGTAATTTAACCATTTTTTTTAGTTCAACAATATAATGGGTGGAAGATTTGAATTTCTGATATCTTGATAGAGAGTAGATGCTCGTATAATTTGATAATAAAATAATCCAAATGGGAATATTTGAATTAAGCTCGTATATTTTGGCTGGGCTTTCTCTCAAAAGCCCAAAATACTTAAAGTTGGGCTCTTTCTTTATTTCGATCCATCGATCGCCAATTGGTTACTGGCAGAAATTTCTCACCAACGCATTCAGAATCATTCCATTTCCATTTGTTAATTTTCCTTCAATTTTCCCGTTGACTTTCAAAATCAAAATGTTGATTTTGATTTGGGTTTCTTTTTTTCTTAATTTTCGCGTCCTTTTGATCTGGTTGTTAGGTTTTTCTTCACATCTTTGATATCCTCTTCTTTCTTAGGGTTTGGACCTTTTCTTCGTCGTCTCAGATCCTCAATTTCACCGCGTAATTTCTTTCCACTTCCCAGTTCCCACCGCTCGGTCTTCATTTTTCTTTTCCGTTTTCTTCGCGTTTACTCGTTTTTCTTGTTAGTGTTTAAGACGTCGGAATCTTTGTTTGTTGAGCGAGCGCCTATTTAATTGGGTTGGTGAGAGCACTTCGTTTTCTGTTCAGACCATTTGGGTTTTTTTCGTTTCTGAGAATGGCTATGCGGCTGATTGCTTCTGGGATGTTTAAATTGCGGAGGATCAAGTGAAGGGTATGATTTTGTTTTTGTTTTTGCTTCTTCAACTTTGTGGTTGAATTTGTCTTGCTGTTTATTGGATTGTTCTTACTGTTGGGTTCGGGCTGAATTTTGAAATTTCTGCTGAGATTGGATTTAGAAGGTTTCTGGTTTTGCACTTGAATCCGTGCAATCCTTGTGGATTTGTTTTTGTTGAAGGATTGTGAATGTTTTGACTTGGTGGGACTTTAAGAGAAGTGGGATTTCATTTAATTGGTGTTTTTCTAGATTGTATTTTGGGATAAGTTTGTCGTGGAGATGGATAGGAACAGGCAGAATGAGAATTTGGGTGTGAATAAAATGGGGAAGAATATTAGGAAGAGTCCAATACACCAGCCAAATTTTGGAAATAATGCTGCTAGGCCCCAAACCCAGCCTCAAATATACAACATAAGTAAGAATAATTTTCGGAACATTGTTCAGCAGCTTACGGGCTCACCATCTCAGGACCCTCAGGCTCCTAGAGCTCCACAAAATCCTCCAAAACCCCAAAGCATGCGTTTGCAGAGAATTAGACCTCCTCCATTAACACCGATCAATCGACCGAACATGCCTGGTCCTATCCCTGGCCCCGTTCCCATGCCTCCACCGCAGGGTCTAGTCAATAACAATGTACCTAGGCCTGCACAATTTGCTCAGCCACCTCCAAGACAGTTGCCACCATTGGCACCGGGAGGAGACTCACATTGGCTGAACCCTGCCGCTGAGTCTCCCATTTCGGCGTACATGCGTTACCTTCAAAATTCAATGATGAATCCATCTCCTGTAGCAAACCAGCCTCAACTTGTACAACAACCGCAGATTCCTGGTCAAATGCATCCTCAAGCACCTCCATCTGGTTTATTGCCTAATCCTAATCCACCTGTTCCTGCTCTTCCATCACCAAGATTAAATGGTCCTCCACCCCCTGTGCCAAACTTGCCTTCACCGCACTGGAACAGTCCCGCCCTTTTACCATCACCAACTTCCCAGTTTCTATTGCCTTCTCCTACTGGTTACTACAATTTGTTGTCCCCCAAATCACCTTATCCATTACTCTCACCAGGGATACAGTTTTCTCCGCCGCTGACTCCTAATTTTGCATTTCCAGCCATGCCTCAATCCGGGATCTTAGGTCCAGGGCCTCATCCACCACCTTCCCCAGGGGTTATGTTTCCATTATCTCCTTCAGGGATTTTCCCCATCTTGAGTCCAAGATGGAGAGATCAATAGCCCGCCCTCCTCAGAGTGTTTTCGTGTTTTAAGAGCTCCATGCCTGCTGACATCTTCATCTACTTGTGAAGATGGTTACCAAACTCATGGTGTAAGCTAGCTGCCCTTTTGCTGTTTCATATCTTTCTATTAGTTTAATATTTTTTTAACACTTTAAATTGTAAAATCTTTTTACTTCTCATTTTCGATCTGGAAAATCTAATTCTGTAACTTCTGTAATGTTTTCCCCCCTTTTTGGGATAAGTTCCTTTTAGGCAATGTAGTGAAGATCAAGTTACCAAAATTGTATTACTATATGTAACAGGAAGAACAGAGCTGTAACCTTTGACATAGGATCATAGATGTCAAATTGATAACTTGGTCGGTCGGTCTGTCGGTCGGTCTAGTTGAATAATAGTCCAATTCTGTAAGATGGTGGAATCAACATTGTTTGGTATCTGTGTTCGTTTTTTTAGCTGGTTTATAGAAGGAAATGTATAAGTAGTTCATTTTTATGCCTTTTTATTGTTTCTTCCAAATTAAGCACAACATTTCATGGCTTCATATTTCTGCTTATGGAGATCTGCTCTTTTGTTGCTATTGTTTCATTTGTAGCTGCTTGCTTTTGTTATGCCTTGTTCATTTCAACCGTGTGATACCTTTTTGCAGTCAGTTCATGACCATTAGATACATGGTAAAAACGTATCTCTTAGCGTTTTTTTTTTATGCATCTAACGGTCATGAAAGTGCTAGTTATCTTGGAATATCGGATATTTTTTCTTCCAATCGAGAAAGAATGCTCGAGATTGTTTCTGTATAGGGAAAATAAAGCTTTATTGATTGTATGCTTGAGATTAGTTGTGGGATTTCATGTCAATTTTTATGTTATATTTTGCCGAAATTGTTGCCCAGCATATGTCAAAGTCTCTGTTAAATGGAGGCTAAATATACCTTTTAGTCTTTTTTTTTTTTTTTTTTTTCCGACTTGATTCTTATTATTTAAAAAGTCTCAATTTAGTCCTTATATTTTAATACATTTTGATTAATCGTCACCATCAGGAATGTTAAAATTGGCAGGAAATAAACTTACATGGCATGATAGGTACTTAGCGAGTTAGTAGAAATTTCGAAAAGAAATTAGGTCATCTAAGAGAGGAAATTTCCTAATTTCTCCCCCAAATTTCTCAGAAGGTAGCAAAAGTTTTGACTTTTTTTTTTTTTGTTGGTTTGTTTGTTTTTGTCTTAGGAAGCTGAATTCCTCCTCTAAATTGCTAAGAAGTTGCCCAAATATCTGACTTTTCTTGTCTTAGGAAGCTTAATTTCTCCACTAAATTTCTATCAACTCATTTGGTATCATGTTAAGTTTATCATTAATCACATTTAATGTTCACCAACAGAAAGAGTATAATTGAAAAATGTTAAATCATAAAGGACCAAAGTGAAACATCTTAAGCTGTAGGAATATGTGTATAGTCATAAATGTAATAATAGGAAGAAAATATAGAACTTTAGATGCCAAAATGAAATTTAAAATGAGGAAAACAGTGTGTATACCTATAATCTGAGATTTTTTGTGTTTTCAAGAAATTGAAGAGACAAAAATATATTTACTCAAAAAAAAAAAAAAAAGAGACACAAAAAAAAAAATATAAAAAAGAATTTATTTCATAAATATAAAATTGATAATGAGATGTAAGCTTTCCATTTCAGGGTTCCAAAAATAGATGCATGAACTTGAAGGAAAATTTTCCTCCATTTCAAAATGTGTGCGCCTCATACTACATTAAATTGTCTTTTTTTTTTTTTTTGTTTTTTTTTTGAAAAGGATCATTGAATTGTCCTTTTTATATTCTTCTCTCTCATATTAAATTTCTATCTCTCTCTCTTCACCTAGACTAGATTTATATCAATACTTATCCATCTCAAAATCTCCTTTTGTCCTAGGAAAAAAAAAAAAGAAAAAGAAAAAAGAATCCTAGAGGGATATTTTGGGAGAGAGAATTTCAAAAAGCCATTTTTACAAGTGTGAAAATAGATTTTAGTATCTAATATAAATATAATCCAACTAGTTAAGGTTGAAAGTTAAAAGGTTTGAATTCTTACTATTAAAATAAATGTATTATTATAAAAATTAATTACGCTTTTTTATTTTTTGAGTTCAACAACATTTGAGAGTGAGATGATTCAAATAGATTGATAAATTAATTATGCTTATCTTTAGTTATAAATAGATTGATAAATAAAAAGTCCAATTCAACAAGCTTGATCTTTTTTTTTTTTTTAGAAACAAGCTTGATCTAAACTTTGATTTAATAGGTTAAGTAACGTATTTGGGTTTTATTTGTTTGGGCTTAATTTCATATTGGTCTTTATAGTTTGGTTAAACCTCATAAATTATCCCTATAAATCCTCTTTAACCTACTATGAAATCCATTCATTTCTTTTTTATATTTCTTTTTATTTATTGGATCTAAATCCTAATACATTTAGCAAATATAATTAGGCAAATTAGAAATTCAAGATTAAAAAAAAAAAAATTGTTCAACCACACATGGAGCAGGGATTCAAAATTTCAGCCTTTTGGTTGTGAATACATGTCATAACTAGTCAAGTTATGCTTAGATTGACAAATACAATCATAAGAGTAGAAAATGTTTTATGTGTTTAACATAAAGATCAAATCAAAACTTTTAAACCTATAGTAACTAAGTCAAAATAAGTCAAAATCATAAAATCAAATTTGTAATTTAACTGATTTAACAAATCAAGTTTATGGTTGGATCATAAATATAACTTGATCTTATCCAAACTTGAACTAGGTCGGTTGGACTCAAGCCTGTGTTATCTTTCTCCCTCTCTTTGTAGATATATGTAGAGTAGTTTGAATGAAGATGCATTATTTATTAGGCAAGTTGGCAAGTTGCAATGCAAGGAGTCTAAAATTGGGCCCTCCCCTCAAACCAACTCTATCCAATCCAATTCCAATTCCAATTCCAATTAAATTATGTAGCACTCACAGAAGGCCAAGTTACAAACAATGCAAAAACAGGTTTTTTGTCCCCCCTAATTTGAGATCATTATTTAAAGTTACATCACTTTCCTTCATATCACCTTCACCACCCCTAGTTTTCCTCATTTTTAAGAATATAACATTGAAATTATGAGGGTAGAGATTTGAACTTTCGACCTTCACAAAAAAAAAGTTATCGATGCCTCAACTGTTGAATCATTCTTGACACAACTTTTCTTAAAATTAATTGATACTTACTATGGAATTCTTATGAATTGTGTACAACCTCCCTGTCAATATAAAATAGTTTATAGGAAGCTATATTTGAGTACAACAAATTTGGAAAGTGGAGATTTTAACCTTCAACAAGGAGACGGGCAAGCAAGAATAATTAGCCATTTGAATGCTATTACTAGTGTGGGAAGAGGATGTGGAAGGTGAGAATTTTAATCGTTACTAGGTGAAGATAGGAGGGCGAGTAGGAATAATTAGCCATTTGAATGCTATTACTAGGGCGGGAGGAGGAATGACAAGGACAAGACTTAGATGACTATGAATAAAGAAGATGAGTTAATTTTTTCAAGTTGTTAAAATCATGTATACTACCAACGATGTCATGACATCTTGACCACAGTTACAATTTAGAAATTATGAAGAAAAAAAAAAAAGTAAGGAATGCTCACCAAATACATTCTTATATATATACTCAAATAAATATCCATTTGGAATGTTGATTATTCCGATTTCCAAAAATCTATACAAAATCAAATTGAATGGTTGATATATTATGAATTGTTTGAAGGGTTTAAGGTTAAAGTGACCATGATCATGTGTCCTTCCATTGCACCTAACTCACATCCTTCATCTTCCTTCCACAATTAATATCCAATCACAAACTCAACTTGCAAAACCCCTCAAGAAAAATCTCTAGTGCCCACATTCATGAACAAACCCTTCCTTTTCCTTGTCATCATCACCTTTTTCCTAATCACCACTTTTGGCCATGCATTTGAGACATGGGAAAAAAAAAAGGCAATTTTAGATGTTTGTAGACCTTCGACTTCTAAATTGGATTTGTATAGCTTGAAAGTGAGAAGTTGAGCTTAATTTTGATATACGAGTTTACTTATTTGAAACTATAGGTTTATTAATCTAAAACTTCTAACTCTAAGGCTATAGATTGACTTTTACAAATCAAAACTTGATTTTTTTAATAGGGTGTAGACTTTTAACTTTCGCTTGTATGCTTAGAAACCAAACACCAGTTATGTGATTTAAATTTCTAAAATACAATTTCTCTATGCAATCTAAATGCAATTTATACAAACCTAAGCTACACAAACATAGTCTTCTAAAACTGGTGAATTAAATGCCTCTCAATCTATCTTTGGTGACATGAAAAAGTTGGTGCATTTTGAATTCTTAATTAGTTTAGCATAACTTTAATAAGAAAGATTCCTTGTGGTACAAGTACAATATAATCATCTTAATATTATATAAATTTAGCAATATCATCACTTACTTTATGTAGTGAGTTTTGCCTTATTTTTAATTATTGGCGATAGGACTAAATTTAAAGGCACTAACATTCAAAAGTTTTTCAATCTTAGCTCTTCTATCACCAAATCCATCTCAAAGTATTATTATACGTAAAAAAGAATAAAATAAAAAGGATTATAGAACCTAATTTTAAGGAGGAAATAAAATCAAACAAATCATATAAATATTTCTCATCTTTGTGTAAAAACAATAATTACAAAGTAAAATATAAAAAAAAAAAATATTGCCAAAATTTTTCAAATGATATTATGGATCAATTGACTATGGAAATTGGAAACAGCGCATAGATTTCAAATATTTGGAGTTTAAAGGGGAATATTAATTTACTAGGAAAAAGTGGTTAAAATTGGCAAGAACATGCAAAAGACGAAATTAGCCTTGAATTACAAAAGTGAAACTATTGGCTGAATTTGCATCCTTTTTCTGAATTCTGACTTTTCACTTTTCAGAGCCCTCAATCCACTCCCTTTGTTGCATTGCACGTAGGGAAAAATACAAAATCATAAATAAAATAAAAATCTTCACAAAACAAAGTATAATCAACACAACTTTTTTAAATTATTTTTTAAAAAAATATTTGAAATTGTTATGACGTTTTTATTTTTTAAATTTATTATGCATTTTATAAGTCATATTGATAAAATATTACTTTTATTTGTGTTTTAGGAAAATTAGAAAGAAGAAAACACAAATTCATTAGTGAGAGAGAAATAAAAGTTATATAGAAAAAATTTAGAGAGCAAAATATGGAGTGGAGAGAAAAATAAGTTAGAGTGAAATTTTAGAGAGTTTTTTGGGTTAAAATACCATTTTGATCCTTGTATTTTGGGCTTTGTTTCATTTTCGTCTATGTACTTTCAAATGTCCAATTTTAGTCCATGTACTTTCAATAAAGCTTAAAATTGGTCCTTATGACAAGTTTGAAGTTAATTTTTTATCAAAATTGGTTAAATAATAATAATAATTTTAATACAAGAAAAGACACCATGTGAACATACTTCCAAAATTTATAGAGGAAAAGCTAATAGAGACAAACTTTTTTTAAAGAAAAATTAACCATAAACTAATAGTAGGGACCAATTTTAAGCTTTATTAAAAGTACAATGACTAAAATTTGACATTTGAAAGTACATTGACTAAAATGGAACAAAGTTCAAAGTACAAGGACCAAAATGGTATTTTAACCGAGTTTTTTTAGTTCAACAAACATGTGGGTTGGAAACTATGCTCATGTTGGCAAGATGATGCCAACTTTTTTTTTTTTAATTGGTTTCTATAATTTACGTATTGTTACGGGTAAAAGCTAGCCTCAGACTGGCCTTGGTTGACCCCTCAAGGGAAGGGGTCGGCCAAGAGGACTTGTTGGCCGACCCCTCGAGGGGTCGGCCCAGACCGGCATTGGCCGACCCCTCAAGGGGTCAGCCAAGAGGCCGAACCGGTCTTGGCTGACCGGGGTCGGCCAAGAGGCCGAACTGGCCTCGGCCGACCCTCGGAGGGGTCGGCCTAGACGGCCTTGGCCGACCCTCCGAGGGGTCGGCCAAGAGGCCTATTTGGCCGGCCCCTCGAAGGGTCGGCCTAGACGGCCTTGGCCGACCCTCCGAGGGGTCGGCCAAGAGGCCTATTTGGCCGACCCCTCGAAGGGTAGGCCTAGACCGGCCTTGGCCGACCCCTCGGGGGGTCGGCCAAGAGGCCTATTTGGCCGACCCCTCGATGGGTCAGCCTAGATGGCCTTGGCCGATCCCTCGAGGGGTTGGCCAAGAGGCTGAACCGACCTCGGCCGACCCCCAGAGGGGTCGGCCAAGAGGTCTCTTTGGCCGACCCCTCTAGGGGTCGGCCTAGACAGGCCTTGGCTGGCCCCTCAAGGGGTCGGCCAAGAGGCTTTTTGGCCAACCCCTCAGAGGGTCGACCCAGTCCGGTGAGCCTATTGAACGTCGTTAGGTTAGACCAAAAGGCAACAGGGACGAAATCTGTCAGGGGAATGGCTTGGTCTAACATCGTTTTATCCCGAATGGACTGGCAAGAAGCGGGAAAGTCATTCGGGAGTGCATCGAATGATCCGTTGAAGTTCGAATTAAACGAGATGAGGTTTGTAACGGTCAGGATGATAAAAACAATCCATGATCGAGCTAAGTTCTCGGAGGACTTAATAATGCAGGATTGACCGTTACAATTACCCAAAAATATAAAAAGCGAAGTACAAGGACATTGGAGGGTATGCAATCATCACCTAACTTTTACGATCTGAGCTTTCTAAAAACTCTGATTTCTAACTTGAGCGTCGGAGTTTAAGTGGCTTAGCACCACACCGGTGTTAGTTCTCTATTTTTGCAGGTATTCTCAGCTCCCGGAGATGCAAATTTACGGTTGATCCGGCGATCTAAATTTCGGTATCAACACGTATGATTTCAAAAATACTTTTCAAAATTGAAAAAACAGGAAATGAAATGTTTATAGAAGGACAACTAATTTTTTTGGTTTCAAAATTTTTTACGACTTTGGATTTTAAAAGTAAGAAACGAAAATACACTTGTTCTTGAGAAACTAGAAACGACATAAAAGATAAGGTCACCAAACAAACTTGTAGTTTTCAATACTCTATAAAATTTTTAAGATTTAGATATTTGAAAAATTGTAAAAAAAGAAAAGAAAAGGAAAGATGGGTCTTATCAAGAAATTTAAAACCATCATTTTCCTATAAATTAAAAACAAAAAAGCTAATTCAAACATTTTTCAATGGATAAAAGATCTATTGTCATTTTAAAGGTTGGTAGTTTAATTTTCTACCTTGCAATAAAAAAAAAGTTTATTTTGATATATATATATATAAAAGATCAAATATAAAGTAAAAAGAATATAAAATTGAAATTGTAGGAAAATTGGAAATAAAGTCCATATCATAAGGATTCTTTGTTGCTTTTGATGGAAGTGAAAGTGGGTTCCAATTTGCAAGGATATTCCCTCATGGTCCTTCTTTGGACTTATTTATTATTGTTTTTCACCCAAAGTGGATTCCCTTTCCCTGTCCCTCTCTCTCTCTTGAATATTGTTAAGATGAAAAATTATTTTTTCCTCTCTCTCTTGAATATTACAAATTATTGAAACAGTTTGACCTTTTGCATATCAATTAATTTTCAACTATTTATTTATGCCAACTTAAAAATAGTTGAACTGCCAACATGAAAATAATTCAACTGACATAAAATATGTACCATCAATTAAGAGGTTTTGAACCCCCCCACCTCACATATTGTCAAAAGACAAAAAAAATTTAAACATAACTCAATTGGTTAAGATATATATCATCGACTAAAAGGTTGAAATCCTTACCTCTACTTGAATTTTAAAAAAAAAAAAAATCAACCATTTACATTCATACACTAGAAGTATAGATTTATATCACTAAAAAAAAGCAGAGGGATACTCATTTCGTTTTTGTACTTCCCAATGAAAATCTAGGCTAAATTATAAAAAATACTCTGAACTTCCTTCTTTATTTAAAAATACTCATATTCTTTCAACAGTTGCAATATTACCCTTAATTTTTTTTTAAACATTTCAAGACTATCTTTAGAGTAGAAATTCGTTAAAATGTTGGACAAAAAATCAATGTAGCGATGACTAAGACACTTTTCTGAATTAAGTTTATTTTAAGAATTTTTGTTAAATATTGATATTGCAATGAATAAAAACTTTATATTACATCACGAAAACTTGTCTTTTAAGCCACATATATTGAGTTTGACATCAAATTGAAAATATCTGGCTTAAGATTTCTGCCAAATACAATAAGAAAATTTAACTATACAAGAAACCAAATTAGTATTGAAATTTGGGATTAAAAAACGAAAATTTAAAAAGTTATTAAAATAAAATATATAAAATTTTAGGTCTCATTTGATAATCATTTGGTTTTTGATTATTAAGCTTATAAATACTATATTCACCTATAGATTTTCTTGTTTTGTCACCTACTTTTTACCTATATTTTCAAAAATCAAGACAAGTTTTGAAAACTAAAAAAAAAAAAAAGTAGTTTTTAAAATTTTGATTTTGTTTTTGGAATTTGGCTACAAATTCAAATGTTTTCTAAAGAAAAATGAAACTCATCGTAGAGAAATGATGAAAAATAAATACAATTTTCAAAAACTAAATAATTATCAAACGGAACCTTAACTATCCATTTTTTTGTGAGTTCAATAATAGTGGGAGTGAAGGATTGAACCATGAACCTTTAAAATAGTAATTGGTGTTTGAAAAGTTGTTTTTAGTCCTAATAGGTTAATGATCTACAACTCCATAAAGATTTATATAATAAAATTTATTTATTTTTATGATAATTTCCATTTCACAATAATTCCATATAAAATCAAATACGATCATCCAATACTCTCAAATATTTTACATAATAAAAGAGAAAAAGAAATTAACTAAACGACACCGTTTCAGCAGTTCTGTACACTCCACATCCCACGCCATTATTCACTTTGTGCCCTTGGCTTGTCTGTTGAAATCAAGGACATTTTCGTATTTTTACAAACCAAAAGAAAACAGAATAATCCGCAGAATTTCCCAAGAAAAATGATCAACAATCAAAACTCAAACAGATGAAACTGAAAAGAAACAAAATCTCATCAAGAAAAATTCATTTCCAATCTCAATTCCAATTTCATTTTCAAATTTCACTTGTTCTTGTTTCGATTCTCAATCGAAGAGATAGATGTTCATGATTTAGATCGCTGGAAGAAGATTACCGATTACCTCCTCGATTCATCCCTTCAGTGACGGACGCCAATTTCTGCAGATTCAATTTCACAACCGTATCGGCGAACAGGCGAGCATCCTCCTCCGTATTCCCCGGCGGAACATCCACCGCGTACGATTCCAAAACCACGCTCCAGATCTGACCGTCCCGCTCCAATTGATGTACCGAAGTCACCGATCGGTAATTCCGGAGGCGGTGCTCGCCGCCGATGATGCTGAATCCGATGACTCGCCGCTCATCGTCGTGAATATCGAGCCTCTCCGTACTTGTATCCGCCGGTAGGCCTGAGATTACATTCACCTCTCTCGTGCAACCTAACGTCATTTTGAATCCTTCGCTCACCGTACAGCTCTTGATGAAGTGCTTGTAACTCTGCGGCTTGTCGAATTGTCGTACAACGGACCACACGGCCTCCGGCGGCGCCTGTACGCGCTGCCCTAGCAAGGAGGAGCAGCGGCCGCGGCTGAGTTTGTAGATGTGGAACTCCGCGACGAAGTCCTTCAACTCGTCGAACTCGTCCTGAGTCAGCCCGGACGGCGGCTCGGCGAGGTGGTGAGTGGTGAGGTAAGTTTCGTCGGAGTTTGGTTGTTGCTGCTCCGCCGCCGTCGTTGAGGACTCGCCGTCGCCGCCCTCGCCTTTCTCCATTTTTTTTGCCACAAACCTTCTCTCTCTCTCTCTCTCTCTCTCTTTTCTTTTTCCTCTTGTGGGAATATAAAGACGAATGAGGGGAAGAAGAAAGCGTGGGGGCCCCCACTCTCTGGTTTTGTTTCATTATTTGTCCGTTTGTGATTTGCGTGATGAGGGTAAAATGGGAATGACAAAATACATGTTTTAGTCCGTTATTTTCAATTTAGCCCCTCCGTTTAAAAATTTTCAATTCTATCCTTCACGTTTCAATATATATTTTGTTGGAGAAAATCCATTTATATTTCAAAACTTTAAGTTGTATCAATTAAAACTTCAAACTAATAATTATATTAATTTAAAATTTAAAATTTCATAAGTAATTAATATAAATTCTAAAATTTCATAAGTGAATTAATTTAGACCATTCATTAGTGATCAATAATTATTTTCACTTAATTCCATTTAAAATCAACTCAAAATCACCTAATAAAATTATTCTTCTTACAAAATCTTATCAAAGCAGCAAAAAAAAATGGCATAATTCCTCCTAAATAAGTTGAGAAAAATAGAGGAGAACGAGAAGATGAAACACTATTCATATTAATAAAAATATGCTACTGTCCATTTGATTCTAGCATTTCTCTCAAATATTAAGTTAAATTGTACATTTATAGAAGATATATATGTAAAAATTATGCATTAACGGATTTAAAAAAAATCATAACGGATGATCTAAATTGTTTCACTTATAAAAGTTTACGGTTTCAATTGATACAACTATTAATTTGGAGTTTTAAATGACATAACTCTCAAAGTTTAGAGGTATAAATTAATTTTTACCTTTTTTCATGAAAAAAATTTACAGTCATTCTATTGGTAAATATTAAAACTAATAAATAAATTAACAAAAATTTGGAAGACGAAATAATTTTTCTGATAGAAAAAAGTTGAAATTTCTATCAAATTTTAGAAATTTAGAGGAGGAGAGAGATATCTCTCATGCATGTCACATAATTTAATTTCTAGATTTTATTTGTAATTTATCAAGTCTCTTATTCACTTCACGGATAGAAAGAGTAGAGTGGAAAAATAAAGCATAAAAAGATAAATTGGAAGTTTGAAAATGAATATATTGAATGAATAATTCTAGAATACAAAATAATTGAATTTGTATTTTTTTTTTCTTTTGGTAACCTTAGATATTATCTGTTGTTTCCAAATTTTAGACAAGAGAATCTCACCTGAACTTCAAGTGACAACGACGGTGAATTTGTATTGTTGGGAGAAGAACGCGGCCTGCAATACAAGAAAAATTTGAACACCGATGTGGTGTAAGCCACACAGACTCCAATGCTTAAGTTAGAGGGAGTTTTTTGAGAGAATTAAGGAGTTCTAAAAGAGTTTAGGTAGTTGGAATGAACTTACCTTGCTCTCCTCTCAAGAGAGAGCTTAAATACTCATTCCTAAGATTTTCGTGAGTTTTCGTCTTCGATTGGGAACGAAATGACCAAACGGAACTAGACCAGAGGTAAACAGGCCATGAGAAACCAAGGTAAGGCCTAAACCGACCACATGCTTGGACTTTGGTCCAATCCCCTTTTTTCGCCCTTTTGCTTGCGTGGGTTGGTCTCATTTCAGTTTTGGTCTGTTTTGACTTTGTGCTTCTTTCCTCGTTTGATTCTTTTAGTCAACCTATTCTTATTGATCCAATTTCACTCATAACATTATCTAATTTAGGATAGATAGATATTTAAGACTTGGTTTGAATATGATTTTATTTTTTATTATTAGAAAGTAAACTCACACAAAATTTGTACAAAAAACACAGATTATACAAGCTAAAGAAAAATATTGGTAAATAGACATGAATTCTAGGAACAAATGCTTTTTGGATTTGTTCTTGCTCACGTAGAAAGAATGACATAGTGGTTGAATTTTGAACGGTGAAAATTTTTCGAAAGTGCTTGACGAGAGGATGTACTAGGTCGAGTTTGGTCCTCAGTAAATTATTGATGTCATTTTATTTTACCCATTTCCAATTTAATTCTTCAACAACTCTTTGTTTTATATTTATGGCTTGAATTTAATAACCAGACGTATGGTTGAAATTGATTAGAGAATCATTTCTTATTTGTTTTAAAATGTTTTGTTTGAAATATTTAGATTTATGATTAAATTTAGCCTATTTTGTTGAATTAAAATTAGCTTTCTTTTTGTCAAAATTAGAATCCCTCAGCCTTCTATTGTTGTTGAAATAAAGAAAATTAGCTTGCTCTATTCTTGAATTTAATTCGAAACGAAATTTGATTGAAAACTAATTACTTGTAAAATTGGTATATTGTGGATTTATTGGGTTACATTGCTTGTTGAGTTAACTATGATTATTTGTAGTTATTTGGAATATTAATTAATAGCGTTGCCTTGTAAATTGCCAAAATTTATCTATTGTTTATTATTGGAAAAAAAAAATCATTTTTGACCTTAAACTTAACATGTTGTATCAATTTTAATCCTAAACTTTCAATTTCATCGATTTAAACCTCCAACTTAGCATGTTGTATCAATTTTAACCTTCAACTTGAATAAGTGTATCAATTTACACCATCAGTCAAGTTTCTGTTTCAATCGTGGTTAAAAAGGTTTCCCACATATGCCCAAAGCTATGTGTTGGTCTATGATAGGTGCTTATTTGTTATTTTTTAAAAAGATAAAATTGTTGAAGAAAATTGTAGTAGACTCGTCAAAGTGTTTTTCAATTTTAGGGCAAAATTTTTTTTTCCCACTTCTTATCTTCTCTTATTTTGCTGTTTTTTTAATTTCATTAATGGAGCGTTTTTCAATTTCAAGGTAGGATTCTACTTGGTCCATCGACTTTTGGTAGAAACAAAACTTATTTGCACCAAATTTTTCCTCAATGAAATATTTCCATTCTCGAATCAGTTGTAGTATTGGTTCATAGTTCTTTTTATTTCTCGTTGGCCTCAAGGCTCGATTTGTCCTCCATCCATCGCAGCAGGCATAGGGCTTTCGGAATCGCCCATGCCAGAATCTCTAGTCCCTTCCTCTTTGGCATCAGTGTCACCTTCATCCTCCGTAAGACCATCGATGGGGTAGATCGACTACAACCAGTTCATTGTATTCATGGGTGTCACTCTATCCATCACCGCCTTCCTTGTTCTCACCCACATTTTAGCTGAGCTCAAACTCCTTGCCACCGAAGTCAGCAAAACCACTTGGCCATCGCTGCCTTCAATGACGTTGCGCCTAGATCTTCCTCACACTCGTCGTAACTAGTAACGACACCGAAGGCGAGGGGAAACACAAGAGTCCGTTTCTTTATGTGTTGGTCCTACTTTCGAGAGCCGGGTTCGTGGTTTTCATGATGGTGGCGGTCTGATCCGGAATGATTTAGTTATTTTTTTGGTTTTTTTTTAAATAACAAACATGTACCTATCATAGAGCAACGCGTGACTTTGGATATGTGTGGGAAACTTTTTTAATAGTGATTGAAACAAAAACTTAACTGATGATGTAAATAATTGAAACACTTATTCAAGTTTAGGGTTAAAATTGATAAAACTTGCCAAGTTTGGAGTTTAAATTCATGAAATTTAAAATTTAGGGTTAAAATCTATATAACCGATTATGTTTAAGGTTTAAATTGATAAAATTGAAAGTTCAGAGTTAAAATTGATACAATTTACCAAGTTTAGGGTCACAATTGATTTTTTTTCCCTTTATTATTTTTTGCAAAGTTTGATTAATTAATATGATAGACCATTAGAAAAAGTTTTCATAAAACTAAATTAACTAGGTTCACTACACTAACCCGCTAGTGTTGACATACCAAATCCATCTTACTACACAGAACGCATGAGGGAGAAAAGCATGAAAATTCTACAACCTAATCGAAAGCTATTTTCTTTTATGAGATGAGATACAATAAAAATACTTAAAAAAGGAATAGAAGCTCACGTTTAACTTAAGATAAAATAAGTCCAAATTAAAAAAAAACTCAGACTTAGGAGTCAGTGCTTACTGCCATGGTGCTGAATTTGGTGATTCGCTGAAAGTTAAATACTTGAGATTAGATAATAGCAAATAGTACATTAATATAGAGTTTCTACCAACACTATGCAACACAACAATTATGGTCAAAACTCCTCTACAAAAATCATTTAATGCTACAAGAATAGACTTCTCTATATCTCTATAAATGGTTTGATATTTCTTTATAGCTTAGTTGAATTTTACTCAAAAGACGTAATACGATTAACCGAGATGTTATCTTTACGTATATATTTAAGATATTTCATACTTCGAATCAATGTGGAACTATATATTTACATCCTCAACAATTGATAATTCTTCCTGCAAATAAAGAACCATTGATTCTCCCTTCAAATAATTGTTCGTCCTTTCACACTCTACCACATCAAGAGCCATATATCATGTTGTATGATAATTGATACTACTATGGGTTGTTGCAAGTTTAACAATCCTCTTGTTGAACAAAGATCGATCAAGTCTCCTTCAACAACAATCTTTTCCATTGGAGCATGTTCCATGCTAAAAAAAAGCTCTGTTATAGAGCACAACATTATCGAGATAACCACTTTTTTGTTTGGCATCAAAAAATTTCATCCAATGATTAAATTAAATCTTAGACGTTCAATAGTTTTTTGTTTCTCTTTCCAAGATTCTATCTACATAGCTTTGTCTTAGACACGACACTAATACTACTTATTAGGATAACCGACCTCTCTCTATATATCATCATATTTATAATGATATGACATCGTCTATTTTGAGCTTAACCTTGCATGATTTTATTTTGACATATTTATAAGACCTTATAAGTTATAACAAAGGAAGACGTTGTTCTTATTTATATATCTACTTTTTTTTTATCACTTATTTTATTTGTGATATATTTATAAGATCTTATTGTTGGCTTTTTGACCTTAATCTCAAATTAATTAATTTTAATTAATTAATTAATTAATGTTTTGATGATAACAAACCTGCTAATAATTACTAATAATTTTAGTGTTTTGAATAGTCCAATCGTAGAGCTCGGAATAACGATTCCAACGCCTCTTGAATTACTCAAATCGGAGTTAAAACGAAGAAGTTATGGTCAAAACAATTCTGAACGAAAAATTCCCGACGCGATGACGTGGCGGCTGAATTAGCAATATTGACCAATTAGAGGGTGACACATGAAGCCTTTGGAGAAATGACATATGGTGGATTTTTGGTTGTTTTAAAATAAAATGAAAAAGAAAATTATCTTTTATTATAAATCTATATATTACTTTTAGTAAAAAAAAATAATTAAAAAAAAGTTTTTTTTTCTTTCATGACCGTTGGTCATTTAGTTGAAGTTTCAAAAAAAAAAAAAATATATATATATATATATGACCGTTGGTCTCCCTCTCTCACACTCACATTTCAAAAACATCTTCTTACACACCCACTATTCTCTTACACACTTATTATCCTCTTATACACCCACTATTCTCTTACACACTCACTATTCTCTTACACATCCACTATCCTTTGTTTTGTCTTTATTATTATTATTATATTAATATTTACCTTCTCTTTTAATCTCCACCATTCAATCATCTTTTACCAATCCAATGATTCAAATTAAATGTTGATTTTTTATTCAATTTTCCTCTCTATAAATACCATATTCTTCTTCCATTTACAAACACAACAAGTTTTCATAATTTTCAACCTTCAAATTCTCAAAGCTTCCATTGTTGTTCTCTCCAAAGCTTTCATTTTTCTTTTCATCTTTTCTTGAGAGAGAATTATTGTATAGTGAGGATTGATTTGTGAAAGTTAAATTTGTATATCTACTCTTTGAGAGAGTTTTCTCCATCTTGTTCTTTCAACTTCAAATCCATTGTAAGGGTTCTCTTGATCCCGAAAAAGAGAGGTTGTAACGGTTTGATCCTAAACCGTGGAAAGGATCGGGTTTGTTCTTGCGCCCAGAAAAGGAACGTTGTAACGGTTAGACTCTAAGCCGTGGAAAGAGTCATTGTTCTAGTGAAATACCCAAGAGGAGCTTGGGGAGTGGAGTAGGCCGGGTTGTGCCGAACCACTATAAATTTACGGTGTCAATTTCTCTATCCCTATCTTATTTCATTCTTGCAATTAATTTGTTATTATATTATATTGCATAAAATTAAGTGTTCTTGGATGTCTATCTTGGTTGGTATAATTTTACTTTTACATATTCTTTACCAATCTTGTTTTTAGAATTAAATAGGGTGTTTGAAATTGTTAATGTTAAATTTATTGTTTAATTTGAGGTGAATTTATTTGCATAATTTCTTGTTTAAATTAATTGTTGCAAAAAGTGTGTTAATTTGTTTAATTGGGCACACATTAGTAAAAAGTTTTATAAAGTTTGAAGAAACTCTATTCACCCCCTCTAGGGTTGTCATACCGATCCTACACTTATAATTAGTTATAATGATGAAGATGTTGTTCTTGTTTATATATCTAACTTTTCTTTATAATCCCTTCTAATTAATATGTATGAAATGGCATCGCCAACATCTAGCTCAAAAGTCAAAAGCTTCGAGAACTACCCAAAATAATTAAAAGATAATAAAGATAAACAGAGGGGTTGCAAAAAATTATCATTTTAATAAATTTACAATTCTAAACATAAAAGAATACTAAAATATTAAAAATTGATTTACTTTTGGAAATCAAGAATATTTCTATAGGTTCCTCAATTAAAAAATATTTTCAATAATAGAGGGAAAAATCATTAGTACCAGGCCAGAGCTAATCCAGCTCAGATTTACTATTGAGTTTTGTGTATGAACAATCCTTAATTCTCTCTTTAAACTTTTTTTTAAAAAAAACTTGTGATGGTTTATTGTTTTAAAGTCAGAAAGCTCTTTCTTTTAATTCCTTTTTAAAATGTCTTAAATATTTAAAAAAGAAAAAAAAAAAGAACTTTTGTTTTCATTTGGACATCAAGCATCCAACTGAAAAATGTGATTGGTTAGCAGCCATCACCAATATCTCCCGTCTCTTCATTTTCTATAATATTTATATTTTTAGCATTTCCCCTTTGAGTAGCCCATCATTTTCTCTTCTCTTTTCAGTTGCTTTATTCAGCATAAGAACTTAAAAAAATTCTGATATTGAAAAAAAGAATGAAACTTCGTATCAAATCGTTTTAGTGGTTTAGGAATGAAGACTGGGAATTCATCTTTGACTCTACCCTGTCTTGTTGATATCTCTGATCTTAGACTACCAATGTTAGTAGCAATTCAACTTAATCCGTTCATAACTTAAATGATATATGAGATAAGAGTCTACAAAGGAAAGGAATCAAGTTCTGTGGTTTATCCCTGAACTGAGGATTAGGGAAGAGAGATTTCTCCATCATAGAAAAGAAATGATCAAAGCTTCTATGAATTTAAATGGATCTCCTTTTTTTTTTTTTTTCCTTTGAGAAGGGAAATGAAGAATGTTAATGTTCAATCAAATGGAAAGATATGACTCAAGAGAGGCTTCTTAATCATCCCAAGCTTGATCTGGTGATCTCATAAGCCAGGAAACAAGCTGCATTTGCAGGTACACTCCTAGCCATGGCAGGACCAAAACCTTTGTATAGCCCTTTAACTCCTTCCGAGGCTAAGAGCTTTCTAAACGCATCGAGGGAACCCGAGTACTTCGGGTTTTTGTAATCGTCTACTTGAATTACACTCTTGACAACATCGGTTGGGTAGACGGAGAACCAGAATGTAGCTCCAGCCAATCCTCCAGCCACGATCAGTGAGCCTCTTCCAAGGTTTGAAGTGTCCGGACCACCTGCAAAGCGCTGCTTCAGCAACTCATACACACCAAACATGGCTGCATTTCCGGGTACTTCACGGGCCAGGGTAGGAACCAGTCCCTTGAAGAGACCCCTTACACCGCCTTCTGACTTGAGGACATGCCGGGCGACATCCATTGGCCCCCCGTACTTCACTGTTAGGCCAGCTGAACTGGATTGTGCCAATGCACTTTGGGCTTGCAATCTGCAATTTGATAGTTACAATCAATTCCTCCACCAAATAACAAAACCATATATATGAAGTGTTTAGAATCAATATTTTGATATCAGTACTATCTGATCATTTTTGTGAACCCTCAAGGATATGGAAGATGGGGGCGGTAAAACAATTTGAATAGGATCAACAAAACGAACCTGCACTTGATTAATTCGGTGGGGCAAGCGAGAAAGGACACAGCAACTCCAGCCCCAGCTCCACATACCACCTGCTGATTGACAGTTAAGGGTACACCGGGTTGAGACCTTAACAGTGCTTCCATTTGTCCTCTTACCGAGAAGAGAACGGCATTGAAGGCTGCCACGGTCGCGAGTGGAGCTCCCATACCCTTGTACAACCCACGAGGGCCTTCAGCTGCAATAGTTTGCTTGACAGCATCCATGGCACCAGAGAACTTGGGAGGCTGGCCAGGAAGTGGAACAGGCTGGCTTTGCAGCTTGACCTTTATGGTATCGAACGGGTGTCCACATATCAACTGCGCTGCTCCTCCAACGGTCCCAGCAGTGAGGTCCTTGGCCACGTCTCCCATCTTCAGATTCAATGTAAAAAATGTGGAGAACTTTTGGGAAAACCAATGTATCTAGTACACCAGTCCGCTTGAAGAAAACAATGGAGTCTTTTGAGTCTTTCGAATTGGTGAATCTGAAACATAAGGTATGTGAGAGATCCAAATAAATGAGCAATACAAGAAAAAGATACTTCATCAACAGATGGACGCACAGGACAACCTTTCACCAATACCTGCTTAAATCACACAGCAACCAGACCCAAATATATAGAATTCTAGAGAATAAATGCACTATTCTACATGATTCAACAAAGACAGACTAACTACCTCAAACGTGTATTATGTGTACCTTCGAAGTTTTTCACTCCTCGTTGGTTGGTTTTTATTTATATTGCTCCTGACTTTAATTCTTCTAAACCATATAGTAGTTCAATATCCCGAAAGTCGTGCCAAAAAGATGAAAGAACCAAAAACAAATCCAGAGTGGCAGGAAGCTCCAAGAATAGGTCAATTAGAACACATTCTTTGGACAGCTATAAAGCAAACTGACAGAACATATTCCTACAGGCTGTAGATGCCGATTTGGTCAACACTCAGCATCTTGACTGGTAAACTGAGATCACTAATAGTCTAATATTAGCAGACTCATACAGCTTGTCACTACAGTAGTACAGTGCATTATTGAGATCAAATTTCATTTTTAAGCTTGAATTTATGATGAATCTGCTTTTAAGTCGATCTTTACGTGCATGGTTAATCCACAAGTAAAAAAAGGTTAAACCAAAGACTAAGTGAAACCAGATGAAATCTCCAAAAGTGAAAAGTTGTTTAGCATATCAACTGAAAGAGACCTTAAAAACGCAACAACTACATATCAATATGAAGGCAGTGGTTGGAACAAGATCACAGATACGTGTTCGAGGTCAGAATAGACCAGACTATGCTTTGGAAAATGCTATCTGTCGCCAATTACGGTGACTACTTCCTCTGGGCTCAAGGTAATTCTACTTATCAAAAACTCCCAGCAATTTTTCACCTGAATATAAATTGGGATGGATATTGACTGAAAGTGTAGACAAGTTTCCTACATTACGGATGTAAAGTTATTAACATTCAGTGAAATTTTTTCCTAGAATATTCTATATTTGCAAACACAAGTGTAAACAACACAGAGTCGCAAGCACAAGCACAATGTAGAAAACATATGGTAAGAAGGAAAGAAAAGAAAAAGTATAATCCTAGAAAATTGATGTGTAGCTTTGACCGTTATTCTATCAATTTCCAATAGTTCATTCCACAACAGAAGCAACCTTACTTAGCAAGTCATCCAAGAAGGAATGCTATTAGAAGGAATGATAGGAAAAGGTGTGATAGCAACCTTGCTTAGTTCATTGTTTGTTTCCTTGAGGGCAAGGTGTGTTTTTAGGGAATGCTATTAGGATAGAAGGCAAATATTATTAGGTACTTAGGGTATGTTAGTAATTACGTAAGGAGTTTGTTAGGACTAGGAGAGTTTGATTATAAATAGGATGAGTGGAAAAGGTTGAAGGGAGGCAATTGTTTAGTGGTTTAAGTTTGAGTGGCATCTCATGAAAGGGGAGGTTCAAAGTAACTCGAATACTTGGAGGAGTTATATTGTAATTCCGTAATCTTTTATATTTAATACGTTGGGTTCTAACATAGGAGAAGCACTATTTTGCAAAGAACCATACTATTATGTTCTTGGAAGTAAGTTGGTTTCATTAATTGCCATTCATTTAAAACGGGACAACCAGAAAAATGCCTGTGAAGCTAAGTAGTCTGCTTACTGAGTCACAGAGACATTAGGGGGAGAAAAAAGACCAAGGAACATGGTTTGTATTAGCATTCATAACTAGCAACTTCAAAATGCAAATGAGATAGTCGTTGGTCCATACTGGGCCATGGAATTATAAAAACCGAAAATGGAACAGAATCTCAATAAATACAACAGACAATCAAGAACAGAGAAGTTAGCCAACAAAACTCCCTGTTTTACCCATTCTATAACCATTTAATTTGAATGGTTTTATAATTTGAATCATTCAAAATAGAGATACCAGGAAATCAGTTAAACTAATCAAATGTGATTAGAAAGAAACCAATCAAATCAGTCTTCATTTCACATCTGAAAGAGAGGAATCTCACCAGAACCAAATTTCAGCACCACCCAGATACAAAACTTGAAATAGAAATCAAAACTCAACAGAATTCAATGATGCATGTAGAAAGTTGGCTTCCGCAGGTAATCCAATCTGATAAACAAACAGCAATTAGACCCAAAAAAACAGGTCAAAAGATGAAAATCAGCCCACAGAAGAAGAGAATTCGAGTGCTCACAAGTGAAAGCTAAAAGTTAGAGGGCGATGGGAGATGGGTTTTGGATGGTGAGGGGATCTGCAAGTAAAGAAGAGAAACAGGAAGAAAAGAAATGAATCATGTTAAAAAAACAGGTGAGAAAGGGGATCTTAAAAGGGGAAAAGTGGAAAAGGGCGAAAAACCAGAATTATGGGAGTGAATTTGGGCTTCACATAATGAAGAAGAGGCAAATGTGGATGAGAGAAGCCCAAAGAAGAAGACAATTCTGAAATGTAAAGAAGAATTGAAATACCTTTTTAGCTCAGCCTTTGATTCTTCTCATCCACCAGTTGAGTTGAATCCAACGCATGCTTATGGAGGCAGAGAGATAGAAGTGTAAGAATTTAATTTGCCATTCTCAGCTTTTCATCATGTTAATGGGTTATGCTGGATTTTAAAGCGTACTGCATTTTTTATTTTGAGGAAGAAAACAGCGTTTCTTTCTTTCCTTTTCACTGAATTTAGTTTTAGTTTTGATAAAGGAAATAAACTGTAACTTATTATTATTATTTTCGTGAGTTCATCAATATTTAGAGTTAGAGAATTCGAACATCTGACTTTTTAGCTGAAATACATGTAAATTACGCTAGGCTTACTTTGGCTGCTATTATTATTATTATTGAGTTGACTGCTATTATTATTATTATTGAGACAATTTGCACAAAATATTAATTAATAGCTAAATTATAAAAAATATCTATGAACTTTGTAGTTTGTTTCAAAAATACCATTGAACTTCAAAAGTTTCATTAATACCCTTAAACTTTCAAAAAAAAAGTTAAAAAATACCCTTACCGTTAGTTTTAGATGAAAACCGTTAGTACTTTGTTTCAAAAATACCCATAAACTTTCAAAAAGTTTCATTAAGATACTTAAACTTTCAAAAAGTTCAAAAATACCATTACAGTTAATAACAGTTAATAAATGGACAGAAATTGTTAGTACCTCGTTTTATTAATATCCCTAAACTTTCAAAAGTTGCATTAATATCCTTAACCTTAAAAAAAAGAAGTTAAAAAATGCTCTTACCATTAGTATGATGAAAACCTCTTATCTACACTTCATTAGCTACCTCTTCTATTTCCTCTTTCTTCTGATTTGCTTCAATCTATGGCCTAACACTTCTCTATTTTTTCTCTATTTTTTCCTTTTCTTTTTCATTACCCTCTTACTCACTTCTTCCATTTTTTAATCTCTAAACTACTCCCTTCAATCGATGTATATAGACTATAGTAAGAAGAAAAAAGAATAACGGAACCACCAAGGGATCTTATGACTTAAATGTCTTAACAAGGTTGTACGTTAGTAATTTGAGTTAGTACGTTTGAGTTTAATACACAAAAAGAGAGACATGTTGAGAATTTGAGTTATAATTTTGAGGACATCTAGTGGGAGGAAAATAAATAAAATATATGCATTACCAAATTTGTAGCGGATGAAGATTTTATTAATCCTTTTTGCAGTTCACATTATTCTATTTGTTGTGGTTAGTTAAGAAGGTCCCCATGATTGAGAATTGGACAAATGAGGAAAAATGAGAGTATCTATATGAATAAAAAAAATATGAGAGTATCTATATTAGTTGTTTTAAAATTGGTTCTTTTCTAACTTGAGATAACTTCAAAGACATTGGCTATTTGAGTGTTGAAATTTCTTATATTTATGTTTAGGCATACTTAGAAATGAGAGAGCTCTTCCCGTTTATTTAAAGTTCTAATATTTAAGAAGATAGGAGAACTGTGGTAGGTTTAAAAATGAAAGCAGAGAGTAAGAGGGTACTAAAAAAATAAATAATAAAAAGAGAAAAAAATAAAGAAGTGATAGGCAATAGATTAAAACAAATCAGGAGAGAAAGAAAATATAAGGGGAGGTAATGAAGTGTAGATAAACGGTTTTCATCTATATACTAATGGTAAGAGCATTTTTTTTAAACTTTTTTTAAAGGTTAAGGGTATGCAATGCAACTTTTGAAAGTTCATGGGTATTTTTAAAACAAGGCACTAACGATTTCTGTCCATTTATTAACGGTAAGAGTATTTTTGAACTTTTTTTGAAAGTTTAAGGGTATTAATGAAATTTTTTGAAAGTTTAGGTGTATTTTTGAAACAAAGTATTAACGGTTTCCATCCAAAACTAATGGTAAAGGTATTTTTGAACTTTTTATGAAAGTTTAAGGGTATTAATGAAACTTTTAAAAGTTCAGAGGTATTTTTGAAATAAAGTACAAAGTTTAGGGGTACTTTTTTTATAATTTAGCCTTAATTAATAGTTTGGGAGTGCAATTTTTATAGGGGTAAGTTCAAGGGTTTAGTTTTTACCATTCAAAGTTTGAGGTCATAATTTTTACAAATTTGTAAAGCTAGGTTCTATTTTTTATCATTAAAAGTTGGGTAAATATATTTTTAGTCCCTAATGTTGGAATGTTTTTCAATTTAGTATCTATTGTTTAAAAAGCTTCAATTTATTCCCTTATGTTTTCAACATTTTTCAATTTAGCCCCTCACCATTGATAAATGTTAAAAGTAGCCATTGATAAATTTACATGACATAATACTTGGTGAATTGGAAAAAATTTAAAGGAGGAAAAAGGTCATCTAATATTTTTAATTCCACCTCCATAGAATTTTTGAGTTTTCATTGCTTGTTGACCTTTTTCCTCCTTTAAATTTTCGTCAATTCACTCGGTAGTATGTCATGTAATTTTATCATCATCTAATTTTAACATTTACCAATGATGTGGGACTAAATTGAAAAATGTGAAAACATAAGGAACTAAATTGAAACTTTTTAAACAATAGGGGATTAAATTGAAAAACACTAAAACAATTGTGACTAAAACATATATTTAGCCTTAAAAGCTTGTGCATATAATTATAATCATTTATGAGTGGTTTATGTAATTTACCTTCTTTTTATAATTTACTGATATACTTCAAATTAAAGGAATCTCATCAAATCACTCTTTTTTTTTTTTTTTTTGAAAAAGATCATATCACTCAAAATTAAAAAGGAAAAAAAATCAAATTTAATCATCTGCACATATTTTTTCTTTACCATTGGATTGTTGGTTTTGTTTTATGGATATGTATACTAAATATTGGTTGGTTAAATGACTGAGATTTAAATGTTTGAGGTATTATGGTTTATTTGGTATACAATTTGAAATTTTTTTTCTATTTTCAAATATAATCAAATGGATTCAACAAATATTTGTTTGGCAATTTTTTTAAAAATTGTTTTTAAATTTCGTGATCCATATAATAAAAATTTTGAAAATAACATTTTTATGTTTTTAATGTATCAAAATTTGAATTTGAAAATATAAAATGTAAAATTATATTAAGAAAAAAATAAAAACATTCATAAATATAGTATTTCAGGTTATAAACTCATTTCGTTTGTGAAATAATAATTGACAAAATTTATAACATAAAACATGTTGATAAATTAAATAATAGTAGTTGAGATTCAACCTAATATTTTGTTGGTAACTACAACTATTTTTTATGGTTTATAAATGTATTATCAAACACAGTTTGAACAATGTTGAAATTGGGATCTAGTTTCTAAATCTGCCATATCTGAAAACACTAAAAATATGAAATATAACTTTGTTTTCATTGAATTTCTTGTTTTTTCAAATTTTTGTTTTCATATTACTAATCAAACACATCCTAAATATTTGTGTTTGGATATGCAAAATACACAAGTTTTTTAGGTTTTCTCGATGCAGACAAGCATCAAGAAAACCAGCAAAAGTGTCAATAGAAAAACTTCCAAAATAGTGTTGGGAATAACATTGATGTAGGACTGTCGGGGAAACATATGCCGACGTGAATCTGATATGCGTCGGCATAAACTTGTGGGCCCGATACAGTCCACTGCATTGGGAGAACTGCTATCTTGTATCGGAAGATCAAGCAACCTTTTGCTGACACATGGTATTATACATCGAGAAATAAGATCCCCTGATGTTTGCAGTATGCGTTGGTAAAACCATTGACGTAAAGACGCGTTGGCATATGTAGGTATTACAAGCTTCTGTTTCTTTCTATCGACGCACTAATGTGTCGACAGAAAGGAACATATGACTTTTTTTATTATTATTTTAATTTTTGTTATACCTAGAAGTTCATTATTGAAACGTAAATACTATCAACGGTACAATTTCATTTTAATACAAAATGAATATAATAAGAGTTAAGGTCAATATATGAAATGTAATATTCTTACAGAAGTAGTGATAAGCCTTAGAATTAAAGCTTATTTAACTCCCAATTACTTAAAATATTTTTGTTTTGTCTTAAGATCATTTGGAAATAGTTGAAAGTTGCAAAATAAGAAAGAAATAAGAATGAAGGCAATTGGGATAAGATTCTAAAAAATTTAAGCTTATTTGTAGGGAATGTGGAAATTGCAAAACCAAAATTACAATTTCGTGATTCTGTAATTTTTTCTGGAGCAAGGAATGTGGAAATTGCAAAACCAAAATTGCAATTGCGTGATTCTGCAATTTTGTCTGGAGTAGCAGAAAAATTCAAAAAAGGAAAGAAATCTGCTTACGGAAATCTTCAATTACAGCACGATTTGGGAGATTTTGAGCACGAAATTTGGGCATTATTCAACCCTCATGAAGGCCTATAAAAGGAGAGAAGATGATTGAAGAATGAGATTGGTTTTGAGGGCATTTTCTTGTAGAATTTTCGTGGGCTTTTGTCTAATTTTTCTTCATATGTTTTCTGTTTTTCCAGTTTTTTTTTTCTTCTCTATTTTAATTGTGAGTTGCTGCAAGTTTAGTATTTATTTTTTCTTCAATTTTTATTCTTTGTATTACGGATAACTTCTGTCAAGCTTAGTTTTTGTTTACTTTTCTTCAATTTCTTCTTTGTATTTCCAAGAATTGCTGTCAAAGTATTCCTCTGTTTTTCCTTTTTTCTTTCTTTCTTTGTTCTTCTCTATTTTAACTGCTGCAAGTTATTTTCTGTTTTGTCTTCAAGTTTTCCAGTCCGATTCAAGTAAAAATTGTTGAACAACTCTCCTCTTGAAGCTCTTGATTAGTGAGTTTGTCCTCTGTGTTAATCTAAATTAAGAAGTCTTGGAGCATTGTTTTGTTGTTCATGGGTTGTCCAGATTGCATTACTTTTTATTGCCCTCATTATGTCAATAGTCAATATTGATTAGGGTAGATTTTATTTAATTAATTCCTTTAGTTTTGGTTACAATTAGCCAATTAATTTAATTTTCTAGTATGAATTTTTATTCTAAAATTAGTTGTAGGATTTTTACTTTTACTATGAGCTAAATTTCTTAGGGGATTCAAGGATGTGAATTCCCTAAGAAGTAATTGTAGCCAAAATTGCAACAAAAACCAAGCCTACATCTCAATTGTTTGCTTGTGTTGAATAAATTTTAGTTGAGATCCTAGATTGATCAACTAGGTAGCAATTCAAGCTTAGATCTAATACCGATGAAGTTAGTGATAAGCGGATTTCACATAAGTGATGGAGAAAAGAGCTTAGACATAAGTCAATTCTTTACCCTAGACATAGGGATTAAAGACTCCAAAACCAATAAAATTGTTAAGCAAAATTATCTAAGATAGAGGTGATGGAGTTAATATTAAGAAAGCGGAAGCAATTTCGGATCTCGAGCACTCAAAGTACATCAATTTAACCAAACAAAAACATGCTCTAAACTGGAAAAAACCAGAAAGTATGAACACAAACCTTTGTAGCTCAATATTCTCCAAATTCTTTGCAAATCTTGGATTACCAACAATACTTGGACCACCACTAGAGTCTTCCCTACTATTCTCAGCCCTTGGAATGGATTGTGGGATCCTTTGTTAAGAGAATTTTTAGAGAGAAAGGAAGAGAGCTCAAGATAGTTTTTAAAAAAAAACTATCAAAGAAAATTCACACCATCCTTTTGTGTTTCATCCCATTTATAGGCACTAATGAAACCTCATTAGGCTTCCTATGGAAGACAACATTTTTCTTCCCATGGAAGACAACACTTGTCTTCCCATGGAAGACAACACTAAGTTGGATATATAGGATTAGTCAAGTTTCATTTAAATCAAAATTAATTTAAAAACTTGATTAATTAATTAAACCATTTAATTAATTTAATTATTTAATTTAATATCAAATATTAATTAAATAATTAGACCAATCCCTCTCTTTTATGACCAATCGTTTGTACATGAATCCCTATTCACGTATTAAACCGAACAAATATTTAAATCACATTTAAATATGTTCCTCTCTCTTTCTTGTGGTTTTAATTCATAATTAAATTATAGTACGTTAAGTATATCGCATATAATTAACGTTTACTCCCAAAATCGAATTTGAACAATTCAAATTCTTTTCTCTCAAATTATTCCAAGGCTTAGTCTGAGCTAGTAAGGAGACCTAATGGACCTACAGATCATGAGCTCCAACGATACGAGATTTAACCGGCCAAACTCTTTAGCCTAGCTAATCAACATTCGTTAACCACCGGGACACTCCACTAAAGCCCAGTGGCTGCACTCTCCTCACTGTAGATATATTTCTGTCCACTCGATATAACCATGATTAGTAAGTCGATCCTTCACAGGTTGTTCGTAATTACAGCTGGGTCAAATAAACCGTTTTACCCCTGTAATTACTTCTTGTTCCTTAAGTCCCACTGATCCTCTAATGAACAATTAGTTTGTGGTCCAACCAACAAACCGAATCCCTCTCGGGCCAATGAGAGGGTGGGCCCATTGTTCAAGACCCGGAGTCAGCACTTAAGGGAACAACCTCTCTACTAATCCTTAAAGCAGGTAGGAGTGAATTCCATCTCGCATGACTATGTTCCCAACTATCTATCCGGTCTTATCCCCAAAATGGGAGGCTTATTGAGTCGGCGATCTCGGGCCACTCTCACCCATGCAAATCTAAGGATAATCCCGAATAAACAGGAGTTCATAGCACGCTCGGGATTAAGATCGAGTTACCTAGGTCATCGTATGAATATAGTCAGTTAAAACAGTAAACGGAGTTATAAAGTCTAAGTGACTATTTCGCGGTCCGGTCTTATGCAAACTCATTGCATAGGACGCCCCCACTCACATGTCTCCACATGAACGATTCTGGATCACATCGTTAGTACTATACAAAGTGGGCCGCGTCCATAGTGTCCCTAGAATAAGGTACCCAACCTTATTCTTATACTATAGACCATTTTGGCTATTACTCGAACTTGATCCACTTTTATGTCATACATACAGTTCAAGTATACATACTATAGCCAAGGGTTCTTTGTTCATTGGATTTGGGTTATAGAATACACAATTCACTTTATTCAATAACACATTTACTGAATAAACCTCAATAACATATTTATAGTAAAATAGAATATACATTCAGTTTACAAAACCACGAGTTTTAGGACACAAAACCCAACAAACTCCCACTTGGACTAAAACGTCAGTGGAGTCAAACATGCTGAGGTAAAAAAAATGCCCTACTGTACAACCCGTAGTCCTAGACTCTCTAGGTGTCCCTCAAACACTTTAGCCGTAAGGGGCTTTGTAAACGGATCAGCAATGTTGTGCTCCGAAGGGATCTGCGTGACGATCACGTCTCCTCGTTGCACAATCTCCCTGATGAGATGATATTTGCGCTCTATATGCTTTCCGCGCTTATGGCTTCTAGGTTCTTTAGAATTTGCCACTACACCACTATTATCACAATAAAGGGTGATAGGCAAATTCATATTTGGAACAACTTCCAAATCAGTAAAGAATTTCCTAAGCCATACAGCCTCCTTCGCTGCTTCACAAGCTGCGACATACTCAGCCTCCATGGTGGAGTCAGCAATACAACCTTGCTTTATACTCCTCCAAACTATTGCTCCTCCATTAAGAGTGAACACTGATCCCGATGTGGATTTCCTTGAATCTACATCAGTTTGAAAATCAGAGTCAGTGTATCCTGTAAGGATCAAATCCTTCGCGCCATACACAAGCATATAGTCCCTCGTTCTCCTAAGATACTTGAGGATGTTTTTAACGGCAGTCCAATGATCATATCCTGGATTGGACTGATACCTGCTGACAATTCCCACTGCATAGCATATGTCGGGTCGAGTACACAACATGGTATACATCAGACTACCGACAGCTGATGCATAGGGAATGCGTCTCATATCCTCAACTTCTTGAGGTGTCTTAGGACACTGTTCCTTCGACAAATGAATTCCATGTCTGAAAGGTAATGAACCCTTCTTGGAATTATGCATCTTATATCTAACCAACATTTTGTCAATATAAGATGCCTGAGACAATGCTAGCGTTTTGTTCTTGCGATTCCGAACAATTTGGATTCCAAGGACAAACTGAGCCTCTCCCAAATCTTTCATTTGGAATTGGGTCGCTAGCCATTGCTTTACGTCAGTCAGGAATCCTACATCATTCCCAATGAGTAGGATATCATCTACGTACAAGACTAAGAAAGCTACAGTAGTATTGACTATTTTCTTGTAAACACAAGGTTCGTCAATATTCTGTTCAAAGCCATAAGATTTAATCGCAGTATTAAATCTTATATTCCAGGATCTAGATGCTTGCTTCAATCCATAGATGGATCGTTTAAGCTTGCAAACCTTTTGCTCTTGACCCTTAATTATGAACCCCTCTGGTTGAACCAAATAGATACTCTCTTCAAGATTGCCATTCAGAAAGGCTGTCTTGACATCCATTTGCCAAATTTCATAATCATAAAACGTGGCAATGGACAAGAGTATTCTAATTGACTTAAGCATGGCAACAGAGGAGAAGGTTTCTTCATAGTCCACCCCTTCCCGTTGGGTATAACCCTTTGCCACAAGTCGAGCCTTAAAGGTTTGCACCTTACCAGCTAGGTCTCGTTTTCTCTTGTAGATCCACTTGCAACCGATAGGTCTTTCACCATCTGGTTGGTCTACAAGTTCCCAAACTGAATTGAAGTACATTGACTCCATTTCGAGGTCCATGGCTTTAATCCACTGGTCCTTATCTATGTCATTCATTGCCTGTTTATAGGTCAATGGATCCTCAATGCCATCATCAGGTATGACGACCTGGGTTTCAGCCAAACCCATGTAACGGTCGGGTTGTCTAACATCCCTCCCACTACGTTGAGGCATTCTCAACTCTTGAGAAGGACCAGCTTGATCAACAACTTTTGTTGATTTATCTGTAGCTTCCCCAGAAAGTTCGCTCAATACAATTCTACTTCGAGGTCGATGATCTCTTATGTGGTCTTCCTCTAAGAACGTGGCGTTTGTCGACACAAGCACCTTGTCCTCTTGAGGATCGTAAAATAGACCACCTTTCGTTTCCTTGGGGTATCCTATGAATAGGCATAATTTTGAACGTCGTTCCTATTTCTTTGGATTGGGCACTAGCACATGTGCCGGGCACCCCCAAATCCTGAAGTGACGTAAACTTCCTTTACGCCCTTTCCATAACTCATAAGGTGTTTCTGAAACACTCTTAGAGGGAACCATGTTCAAAATATATGCAGCAGCCTCTACTGCATATCCCCAAAACGAACTAGGCAGCTGAGCATAGCTCATCATAGATCGAACCATGTCTAACAAGGTTCTGTTTCTCCTCTCAGATACACCATTCTGCTGAGGTGTACCGGGTGCTGAGAGTTGGAATACGATTCCATGTTCTATCATATAGTCCTGGAATCTCAAATCCATATATTCTCCACCTCGATCTGATCGAAGTGTTTTAATCGTCTTACCTAATATGTTCTCAACCTCTGTCTTATACTCCTTGAACTTTTTAAGGGCTTCGGACTTATGATGTATTAGGTAAAGATAGCCGTACCTTGAGTAATCATCGATGAAACCGATGAAGTATTCATACCCTCCTCGACCTTTGACATTCATTGGACCACAGAGATCCGAATGTACAAGTTCTAAGGGTTCTTTGGCCCTATAACCTTTTTCAGAAAAAGGTCGTTTGGTCATTTTTTCCCTCAAGACAAGACTCACATGGTGGTAAGGAGTTGTCTTCTAACTGACTTAGGAGACCACTCTTAACCAATCTCCCAATCCTATTGAGATTAATGTAGCCTAGTCTCAAGTGCCAAAGATAGGTACTTGGAGAAAATTTCTGCCTTTTATTTTGAGTATCAGCTGTTTTAAACATCTCAGTGTTCAAAATAGCTTTTACCTCTGTTGGTCTTAACACATATAAGTTGTTTTCAAGTTTAGCAGAACATATTCGTACACCTCTTTTGCAAATGAACACTTCATTATAATCAAAAGATACTTTATACATATGTTCAATCAAACAAGAGATAGATACAAGATTTCTTTTGATTCCAGGAACCAAAAGTACATTTTCTAGTAAAATGAATCTATCTCTAAACAACAACTTCACCGCTCCCTCTACTCTGGCTGAGACAACCTCTCCTGTTCCAACCTTGAGAGTTATCTCACCATCTGCAAGCTGCTTCCAGGAACTAGTTTCCTGAAAAGAAGAACAAACATGGTTAGTGGCTCCTGAATCTAATATCCAGGCGGAATCATCATGTTCCACTAAACATGTTTCAACAACAAGTAAATCATATTTACTTTGTCTTGCCTTCTCAGCTTGCTTTTCTGCAAGGTGCTTTGGGCAATTCCTTTTCCAATGCCCATCTTCACCACAGTGGAAACATTTTCCTTTATCTGTGGCTTTAGCCTTGCGTTTATTCATGGCGGGAGTTTTTCCCTTCCCTTTATCTTTCTTCTTCTTTTGAATACCCTTATTCTTAGAAAAAGAAGAACCAGACTTAGTCCCAGAGGACGATCCTCTTGGGAATTTCTTCGAAGTGACAACATTTGCCTCATTCTCTTTTCCCTTTGTTTTCATTAGGGAATCGAAAGTCTGTAGCTCGTTGAGGAGAGTAGTCAGATTATACTCTATCTTGTTCATCATCGCATTGGTGCGGAACTGTAGGAAGCTCTTCGGAAGAGATTCCATTATAAAGCTAACCTGACTATTCTCATCTATGACAGCTTCGTTTACTTCTGCCACGTTGAAGTAGACCATCATGTTAAGGACATGCTCCCTAACAGAAGTTCCCTCCTTCATACGGGAGTTGTAAACATTCTTGAGAGCATCATGACGGATCGATGAGGACGGTTGTCCAAACATCGCCTGTAATGATCCCATGATTTCCTTAGCGGTAATCATGCTCTCATGTTTCTTAGATAGCACATCAGATATGCTGGCTAAGATATAGACTCGGGCTTTATCATTAGCCCTAGTCCATCTGTCAAATGCATCCCGAACAATTTGGTTTGCAGACGAGCCGGGAGGGGGAGGACATTCCTCTGTTAAGACAAACCTTAGATCATCGATAACTAGAATCGTATTCAAGTTCGATTTCCAAGTTGCGTAGTTATCGCCGTTTAATTTGTCGGAGGCTAGTAACTGAATTAAAGAGCTCGACATGCTGAAAAATAGAACATATTCTATTAGTGAATTGCTTCTAACCCATTACATGCATCCAATTTAAAAAATTTAGCAAAAGTAATAATGTACCCATAAACTCATTATTGTTTTTGCAAAGATACTTCAGTGAGTCAGAGCAACCGCTACCGAGGGGCAGTCAATCACTCCTTCACTGAACCAAGACATTCTAGACTAAATGCTAATACCGGAATAACTCTTATTCCTATTGCATTCTAGTTATCGCTACTTTGGTCAAGAATTCACTAACACTTAGTAATTCTTGTAAGTGTGACCCGCCATTTTCAGACCTCAGAGGTCGGCCCCAACAATGCTACCGAATTGGAAAGTCAAAGCTGGGAATGGACCTAGGAGACCCTATCCATTTCTGGAGTTTGAGTTGTTCCGACTCCCATGTTACATCCCTCCGAATGGATGGTGCTACTACGGGCAACCTGCAGGCGGAACATGGGAATCTCACGGTCCAACCTAATGGAGGAGACTGTAGGATGTGTTTACACACTTCCTTCTCCCACTTACTATAAATACTTTCTCCATTCACCTTGCTCTTGATTTATGCAAACACCATCCGAATGGGGATGCCCTATTGACATCACGAGGCCGAGCATAAATCTCACGGTGTGAACTTCGTAGAGAGCGTAAGAGGAAATTGATATATCATATATACCTTTTCACTCCCACTAAGTATTTTAGACGGTTTGGGTATAATTTTACTTAGGCATATTCCGGCTATTAATATACCTAAGTCTATCAATATAACGATTATTTTGATATTACCTAAGTCTATTAACCCTTTAAAAAACTTAGGTCTACGAGTTTAATTAAACTTTTTAATTAACGTCGCTCACGAGGAATAATTTATAAACCTCTGGATTAAATTCACTCCCAGGTCGGTTCCCAGGTAGGGGTGTTCCGTTTCCGTCATCTTAAATACCCCAGCCTAGCCAGAACCTTCCTTAGACAGAGTCCCTATTTAATCATAGTTTATAAATTATTGGTTGCCTAATTCTAATCTTATTAGAACTAGATAACCTATGGTCTAATTATTTTAATTCTAAAACCATTTTAAAACTAAATAATTAAACCTTAGGTTTGTATGCATTTCTATGTTTGAGTGCTTGATCATTCATCACATGAACAATTAAATAAACATAGAGTAAAAATTCATCACATGAATTATGCATGGAAATGCTTTGATGCATTTAATATAACAATTATATTATTCTAAGGCAACTATATGTTGTATGCTTTATTTTTAATTAATATAACATTTATATTAATTATACTTAAAACATACAACATCTATTTCATAAAATTAATACAACTCTTATATTAATACTTATGAAATGCTAAACATGCATACTATACATTATAACACTTATAACATACTTTCAATGCATGGAGCATGCTTCCTATGGTGGGATTTTAAAATCTATATGGCATACTTTATGCACATACAAACATGGGTTTAATTAAAACATACATTCATAATGCATAAATAATTAAACACACTAAAGTGGACCGGTTTTGGCATCTTAAACAAGCATACAACTAAATTATTACAAGAATAATTTAATAACTAGGTTGAGACGCTTCCGAACACTTCGAACCGCCCCGAACCAGCTTGAAAAAAGCTTGAACCGAGCTTCAATACAGCAGAACCGGATTGAACCCCTTTGAACCGGACAAGACAGCTTCAAACGGGCAAAACCGGGGCCAAACATACCTGAACCGGACCGAACCAAGGCTGAACCGAATCCCAAGAGGCTGGAGAGTGTAGAACCGGTCTGAACCTTTCCTGAACCGGACCGGAAACAATCGAACCGAACCGCTTCTTCAACCTCTGCTTGAACCGGTTTTTGCTGGAAAAAAAACATCAGCTTCTGCTCTGTTTTCCAGCTTGACCTTTCGAGCTTCTCTCTTCAAATTGAAGGCCTTCCCGGACTCCGATCGACTCAAAAATTTTACAGAGTCTTCTTAACACATTAAAGCCCATACACGCTCGGGAAATTACAAAACGGACTACAAAATGAAGCTCAAAAAAATGCCAAAACCGAAAGTACCACTTTAGACGCCCAGAAAATTCGATTTCAAAAACATACCCACCAAGCTCAAATTGAATCAAATTGAGTGCTCAAAATTGCTCTGATACCAATTGATGGAGTTAATATTAAGAAAACGGAAGCAATTTTGGATCTTGAGCACTCAAAGTACATCAATTTAACCAAACAAAAACATGCTCTAAACTGGAAAAAACCAGAAAGTATGAACACAAACCTTTGTAGCTCAATATTCTCCAAATTCTTTGCAAATCTTGGATCACCAACAATACTTGGACCACCACTAGAGTCTTCCCTACTATTCTCAGCCCTTGGAATGGATTGTGGGATCCTTTGTTAAGAGAATTTTTAGAGAGAAAGGAAGAGAGCTCAAGATAGTTTTTAAAAAAAAACTATCAAAGAAAATTCACACCATCCTTTTGTGTTTCATCCCATTTATAGGCACTAATGAAACCTCATTAGGCTTCCTATGGAAGACAACATTTGTCTTCCCATGGAAGACAACACTTGTCTTCCCATGGAAGACAACACTAGGTTGGATATATAGGATTAGTCAAGTTTCATTTAAATCAAAATTAATTTAAAAACTTGATTAATTAATTAAACCATTTAATTAGTTTAATTATTTAATTTAATATCAAATATTAATTAAATAATTAGACCAATCCCTCTCTTTTATGACCAATCGTTTGTACATGAATCCCTATTCACGTATTAAACCGAACAAATATTTAAATCACATTTAAATATGTTCCTCTCTCTTTCTTGTGGTTTTAATTCATAATTAAATTATAGTACCTTAAGTATATCGCATATAATTAACGTTTACTCCCAAAACCGAATTTGAACAATTCAAATTCTTTTCTCTCAAATTATTCCAAGGCTTAGTCTGAGCTAGTAAGGGGACCTAATGGACCTACAGATCATGAGCTCCAACGATACGAGATTTAACCGGCCAAACTCTTTAGCCTAGCTAATCAACATTCGTTAACCACCGGGACACTCCACTAAAGCCCAGTGGCTGCACTCTCCTCACTGTAGATATATTTCTGTCCACTCGATATAACCATGATTAGTAAGTCGATCCTTCACAGGTTGTTCGTAATTACAGCTGGGTCAAATAAACCGTTTTACCCCTGTAATTACTTCTTGTTCCTTAAGTCCCACTGATCCTCTAATGAACAATTAGTTTGTGGTCCAACCAACAAACCGAATCCCTCTCGGGCCAATGAGAGGGTGGGCCCATTGTTCAAGACCCGGAGTCAGCACTTAAGGGAACAACCTCTCTACTAATCCTTAAAGCAGGTAGGAGTGAATTCCATCTCGCATGACTATGTTCCCAACTATCTATCCGGTCTTATCCCCAAAATGGGAGGCTTATTGAGTCGGCGATCTCGGGCCACTCTCACCCATGCAAATCTAAGGATAATCCCGAATAAACAGGAGTTCATAGCACGCTCGGGATTAAGATCGAGTTACCTAGGTCATCGTATGAATATAGTCAGTTAAAACAGTAAACGGAGTTATAAAGTCTAAGTGACTATTTCGCGGTCCGGTCTTATGCAAACTCATTGCATAGGACGCCCCCACTCACATGTCTCCACATGAACGATTCTGGATCACATCGTTAGTACTATACAAAGTGGGCCGCGTCCATAGTGTCCCTAGAATAAGGTACCCAACCTTATTCTTATACTATAGACCATTTTGGCTATTACTCGAACTTGATCCACTTTTATGTCATACATACAGTTCAAGTATACATACTATAGCCAAGGGTTCTTTGTTCATTGGATTTGGGTTATAGAATACACAATTCACTTTATTCAATAACACATTTACTGAATAAACCTCAATAACATATTTATAGTAAAATAGAATATACATTCAGTTTACAAAACCACGAGTTTTAGGACACAAAACCCAACAAGAGGGACTATAGACATATAATTCACTCACTTAGTCTCCTAAAACCTAATTTCAAGGTGAATAGGAGTAGCAATTTTGGTTTACAATTGAGTGTAGAATAGGTTGGAATTGTAATTTTGGTTTGCAATTACAACTTAGGGCAATGACATTCTCGAGCCCCTCCTTTATCTAACATTTTCTTTGCAATTTCATTTACCAAGTTTATCTAGTTCTCTATACAATATTGCAATTTTCCAATTCTGCAATTTAATTCTGCAATCTTTATCACTTATTTTGTAATTTTTGGATTTTGCAATTTAGTTTTGCAATTTTTGTCACTTCAACTTACAATTAGATTATGCAATTATTTTGTTTTACCAACACACCATCCCAACCTTATTTTCGCAATTTTTAGTTTCAAAGTTGCAATTCTCCTTACATTTTGCTTAGCAATAATTTTTGTTACACCATTCTTTATGGGATCGATACGAAGGAATATTCCTGTTTTAATACTTGCATCGATAATGTGCACTTGCACTGGGGTTGAACGTATTTTCTTACTTTTCTTCATCCAAAGTTTACCCGATCAAGTAGCATCCAATACATTCACTACACTACAGTCTCAAAAGGAAAAAAAATACAATGAAAAGAAATCAATTAATCTAAAAAGCTTCTTGATAGTGCACAAAAGTGAGGCATTTCTGGGCTTACTTATTGCTAATTTTAATTCTTAAATGGTTATTTTCACATACATATTTGTTTGTTTTGCAAATATCGAGCATTTGGAGCGTAAACGGAGTTTATGATGATTCTATAATGAAAAGGAGACCAATTGGATGCAAATTGGAGAAATCAAGTAAAGAGAAGGATAAAACCAAGGCCTAGACCTAAGGGGACAATGTCACGGCGCTGAAAGCACACGAGTCAAGCAATCCGTAGTAGAAGTGTCTTTTCGTTGCTACCAAACGTCTCAATGGTTTGGATTTACACATCGTCACCCACATTTGCGCATGAGAAGTGCGTGCGACCATCTCCTTTAAATTGCATTCGTAGTGTCTCAATGCCAAATGTTTTTTCAAATTTATCACGCACATTAGGGCACAACAATGAGATGCTGCCCCTAGCGTCTCAACGCTGCTCCGACCCTTATAAATATGTTGTTTTGATTTCAATTGAGAGGATTCTCTTTGGAATTTGGACTTAAACACACAATTATAATTTGAGAGGCTTAGGAGACAATTTTGGGAGCATAGAAGAGGGATTTTTAAAGCTCGAGATCGTGGAGTGATCAAACTAAAACGTAGGGGCTTAGAGAAAATATTTTTAAATTAAAATAAAGCTCCAGTCTAGTGCAAGTGCAAACTGTCGATTTCAAGTAATAAAACTGGAAGTATTCCAGAGTATCGTACCAAAGGGAACATATTTTAATAAAATTTATGAAGATGACACAAGTTTGTTTGCAAAATTCAATGACGGTAACCAAGGGTATAAAAATGTTGAGAGGTGTTTTTGGCTAAAGAAAATAATTGAAAAATCAATATATATGAAAAAGGGAATTCAAGTTGCTTATGCCCCTTTGGAAAAAACTGCAACTAAAGTGTAATTGCAATCGTAGCTGACACAAGAAAACTAAGTACATCGAAGTCAACTCCTATTCAATTTTGTTTCAAAATATTTAGGAGGCTAAGTGATCAAACCTACATTTCTATGGTTAATCTAACTTAGATAATTTTGCTCACAATTCTAGTGGTTTTGGAATCTTACCCTATATCTAGGGTCGATGTTTAGGACTTATTTCTAAGCTTTTTCTTCCATTGCTTTTGTGACATCCGCCTTCCCTTAATCCTTTCGGTATTAAGTTTAAGCTTGACAAACAACACTAGATGGCTAGCAAGGTTTACCTAACATTCAACTCAACAAAAACAAACAAAGTTTCAAGTGTTAGCTAGATTGTTTATGCTTTTGAGTTTTACATCTTTCATCTAGGGCATTCACCAACATGAACCCCTAAAAGAAGTTTAGCTCATCATAAATGGAGTGAAAAACATCAAGTTAATAATTGAGGATTCATAAGTAAACAACCGAATATAAGGAAGATTCCAAAATATCAAGGGCAAACACAAACTATTTTTATTCAGAAGACAAATGAACTCAACAATTCCAGCAACTATGTAGAATTTAAAAGAAGTTGCGAGGAGAAGAACATAGGACAAAATCTAGACTCCTATGAATTGAAATGTACAAGATGAATCCAACGTAGAGAACAAACAACAAAACCAGTTTACTCCTTGCTTTAATCGACCCAATTACACCTTCAAAGGCAATTGGGTCTTTACCTCCTCTAACTTTCGTTGAGGAGAGATTAAACTTGGAGCTTCATGGGTCAAGAACAAAATTATAGTGGCTGAAAATGACAGAATGAGAAGGACGTGATGCTTGAGAAAAACTCTAAATGCCCTTTGCATCGTTTCTTCCCCTTTTATAAGCTTCATTGGCTAAGGTTTCCTTAATTGCTCATTTGCAACCTTGAGTCAACTTGTATGGCTGAAATCGTGCTGAGAAATCTTACAAATCTCCCAAATTCTCGTTAATTCCGTGATTTGCGCTATCTTCAGATTTGTGCAGAAATGCAATTGTATTTCCATTTTGGAATGCAATTGCATTTTTGTGTTTGCTCAAAAACCTAAACAAAAACAACTAATCTGTGTATTTCGTGTTGGGATTTGTGTCCTAAAGCCTCATAATTAATGATTTATTTAATAATTAATAATAATTTCGATTATTTGGGGACTTGACCAAATAGGGAGTTGGGAACATAATCTCACAAGATGGAATTCACTCAATCTCATATAGGGTAAATGGATGAGTAGTTCCCTTAAGTGCTGATTTCGGGACTTGAACAATGGGGCCCCACCCTCTCATTGGCCCTAGAGAGACTTAGTTTATAATTAGATTATAAGCAGATTGTTCATTAGAGGATTAGTGGTACTTAAGGAACAAGATGTAATTATAGGGGTAAAACAGACTTTTGACCCAATTGTAATTACGAACAACTCGTGAAGGATCGACTTGCATGTAATTATTATATCTATGGACACAACTTGTCCTATAGTGCATAAGAGTGCAACTCTAGATCTATAGTGGAGTGACTTATAGTTAATGAATGAAAATTAATTAATTAAAGAGTTTAATTAATTGATTTTGTATCATTAGAGCTTATAATCTATAGGTCCATAAGGTCCCCTTGCTAGCTCATAGTAACACTAAAAGATCAATTTAGTTGAAAGAAAATTTTGAAATGTTCAAATTAATATTAATTTGAAGTGTTCAAATTAATATTTAATATATTAGATATATTAAATATAAAAGAGAGAAATGAAGATAAAAATATATTTATTGTATTTGATACATTAAATATTAAAATAATTAATGTATATTTGATACATTAAATAAAATATCTTTATAAAATTTGAATAAGATTCAAATAAATAAATATCGTAGGAGATTTGAATAAGATTCAAATAAGTATAAGATATATTTTAATATATTAGATATTAAAATTTAATATTTTAATTATGACAAAGATTTACCATTAGTTTCTATAAATAGGACCATTGGGTTGGGCCATTAGACACAACACATATCTCCTTAATAGAGAATTAGAGAATTCTCTCTAGACCTCTTCCTCTCCAATCTCTTGTGGATTTTCTTTCAATAGGCTCCCATAAGCCTTTGTCCTGTGTTCGAGTCATAGTTAGAAAGATTTTGTAGAAGAGATAAAGACATACTAGAAATATCTCCATATTTACTCCAAGTAAGTTTACTTAATCTTATTTTTTATAGTTTAATTTTAAATAAAATCAAATACGATCAAATGCTTCCGTTGCGGAGTGAAACATTCATTCCTTTAACTTGCACATAAGAAGTGTTTTTGTTGAAAAATTCCATTCACTTTGCTAGGCAACAAGTTTTTGGCACTGTTGCCAGGGATTAGTGAGATTTTTACTTCGTTTGAGTTATTTTTTTTAGTGATTTTGAGTTGAAAGAAATGTCTAACTAAAGTAATTTATCTGTTTTTCAGGTTCAGTAACTGTGCATGAATGACTTTCCAATGTTAGAATTTCTTTTTGGATCCTGAGCCTGAGAGAACATTTCATAGAAGAATGAGGGTTCAAAGGGAAAGAATGGAAGATTTATGTGGAGGTCCCTTAGATCCTAACAATTCTCAAAATAACCCGGAAAACCAACAACAAGATCCTTAAGGACTTAGACCATCTTTAGTTGAACCTCAAGCTATGGCTCCTGCTAATGTTATTGTTTTAGCAGATGACAGAGAAAGAGCCATTAGGACATATGTCAATCCCTTGGTTGATGAGTTAAATCTAGGGATGATTAAACTTGAAATTCAAGCCCCTATTTTTGAGCTTAAACGAGTCATGTTTCAAATGCTCCAAACCATAGGTCAATTCCATGGATTATCATATGAGGATCCTCATTTGCATTTGAAATCCTTTCTAGGGGTTAGTGATTCTTTTATAATGCTAGGAGTGTCTAAGGATGCCCTAAGGTTGAGTTTGTTTCCTTACTCCCTTAGATATGCAGCCAAGACATGGTTGAATGCATTTCCTCCAGGGGTAGTGGACTCTTGGAACACTCTTGCTGAAAAATTCCTCATTAAGTACTTCCCACCTACTAGGAATGCTAGATTTAGAAATGAAATTGTGGCTTTTCAGCAATTTGATGATGAGACCTTGAGTGACGCATGAGAGAGATTCAAAGAATTGCTTAGGAAACATGGACTCTCACTGTATACAAATCGAAACATTCTACCATGGATTAAACACAACCACTAAACAAGTTGTGGATGTTTAAGCCAATGGAGCTATTTTATCGAAGACCTATAATGAAACTCATGAAATCCTTGATAGTAGGGGTGATAGTCGGTTTGATTTTCTCGGTTTTGGGCTCAACCAAGAACCGAACCGAAGTGGTCGGTTCTACTAAAGTGGGAACCGAACTAATGTCCAATAAGGGACAAAACCGTATGTTCGATTTGTGGTCGGTTCAATTCAGAGTTGGTTTGTTTTTCAGTTTCTGCTTGACGATTGAGGGGTAGAGGTCAGGGGAGTTGAAGGAGGCGAGGAGGATCTTTGAAATGATAAGGGCAACAAAAAAGTTATTACTGGAGAGAAAAACCAATGTCCAATGTTCAATATAGAGATTGTTTTTCAACTTGAGAAATGAAAGGATACAATTGTACATATTTAACTAGTACAACAAAACTTACGGAAATAAGGAAAGAATTAAACACAAAGGAAAAATAAATATGTTGTCATGGCTAAAGATAATGAGCAAAGAAAATAAAAGGCAAGAAGAGATAATTGCAACAACTAAATTATAACTCAAATGACAAAAATATTCTATCAACTATATGAGTCATGATTTAAACCCTTTTCCAATTAATTACCGTAGAGAAAAGTGTGAGAAATTTTGTGAATTATCCAAGATGTAAGGCTTAAATATTCTGTCAATTATCCTTGATGCATGGCAGAAATTGAGGAGTATGATCAATTGAACAATATATTTGGTTGTCAATTATCCTTGTGGTAGTGTTGTTACCTTATTTTTCACGGTGGCGATAGAGGAAGGGGTTGGTTTGAGGTCAGAGAGAGTTTCGGGCTGGTGGATGAAGATGCGAGGGGTTTGATTGAGGCCGACATCAATTTCGTCAATTTGCTTCAATTCGGTGGCTCAATAGAAATCGACGACCATTTGTACTATTTGGAGTTTCTTCATTAGAGTTTGATTAGGGTTTCAGAAGGGGAAGGTGGGCTGAAACATAACGTTGACCTGGGAGTGTTGCGACGGCGAAGTGGCTTGGAAAATGCTGGTGGTTGAAGAGAATGTTGGTGGATGGAAGTGGAGAACACTAGTGGCCGGGAGTGCTGTGAGGTGAACGAAAATAGCAAAGAGACTGTGAGAGAGAGGAGTTTTACGCTGGTGGCATAGAGTGTTGTAAGAAGTGAACGAAAGTGGAGGCTGTCAATGAAATGAGAACGAAAAGGAATTAGGGTTTATTAAGAGTATATATATATATAGCTCGATTCGGTTTGATTTTTACTGGGTTTTTCAAACATCAACCGAACCGAACCAAAAAATTTCGATTTGCTCTACATATAAATCGAGATGTCCAATTTTTTCCTAAAAAATGGAACTAATCCACTGGATCGATTTCGTTCGGCTCGGTTCGTCGGTTTTTCGATTTTTTATTTCACCCCTACTTGAAAGGATATCATCAAACAACTGTCAATGAGTTGACTCAAGAAGTAACCCGGTAAGAAAAGTAAAGGAGTTTTGGAGTTGGATGCCTTAACTGCTATAAATGCCCAAATATCCTCTATGGCAAACATGTTGAAGAATTTGACTGTGGGAAATGTGGTTCAGAATGCTCCTAATGTACACAATGCAGTTGTTGTAAACCAGGTAAGTACAGACTCTTGTGTTTACTGTGGTGAGGGCCATACCTTTGAGTTTTGCCCCAGCAATCCAGCTTCAGTCTGCTACATAAGAAACCAAAACTAATAGAGAAATAATCCTTACTACAATACCTATAACCCAAGTTGGAGAAATCACCCTAACTTTGCTTGGGGAGACCAAAGAAGTAATTCTCAAGCCCCTCAAGTACAAAAAAAGATGAATATCCACCAGGTTTTAGGCATCAGAATTATCAAGCCTTTGAAAATCACCAACTTATTCCCTAACAGCAACAAAAATCAATGCCCCCCTCATCATATTCCAAGTGCATCTCTTAAGAGTTTGATGAAGGAATACATGGCCAAAAATAATGTTGTTATTCAAAGTTAGCAAGCCTCATTGAGAAATCTGGAATTGCAAATGGGCCAACTAGCTAATGAGCTAAGGGCAAGGCCTCAAGGAAAATTACCCTATGATACTGAAAATCCAAAAAGAGAGGGGAATGAGCAAGTGCAAGCCATAGAGTTGAGAAATGGGAAGAAATTGACTGAGGAAGTTGAGGATAACAAAAGAAAACAGAAAGAAAAAGAAGTCACCATCAAAGTTGAGGAAGAAAAGAAAAAAAGGCAGAATGAGAATGAAGGAAAAAAGGAGGAGGAAGTTGAGATACTACCTAGAGTTGAACCTTCAAAAGAAAAGCAGTGTGTATCCATCCCTATTCCTAAATTTACACCACCTCCCCCGCCCTACCCCCAAAGGTTGAAGAAAAAGAATAATCAAGATGCTCAGTTTAAGAAGTTCTTCGATACCTTTAAACAACTTCACATAAATATACCTCTGGTTGAGGCCCTAAAACAGATGCCGAATTATGTTAAGTTTCTTAAAGATATGTTGACTAAGAAGAAGAAACCGGCTGAGTATGAAATTGTCCCTTTGACAGGTGAGTGTAGCTCCATTGTAACAAACTTAATTCCTCCTAAAGTCCAAGACCCTGGATCATTCACCATTTCCATTTCCATAGGAGGTAAGAAGTTTGGTCGAGCTCTGTGTGACCTTGGAGCTAGCATTAACATTATGCCACTTTCTATTTATCGAAAATTGGATATAGGTGAAGTTAGGCCCACTACGTTTACATTACAGTTAGAAGCTTTCTAAGTGGGTTGATTAGGAATAATGACTCACCTAATGCACACACAAAATAGAGGGTATTTAAGTAGAAGACTAATGGGAGTTAGCTTATACAATGAGGTGACTCGGGAGAGTGCTTAGTGATCTGTTGTGAATTGAGAGAGTGTGATGTTTGCTTCAGCCGTTTTGTTAATTAATGCATGATTCTTCCCTAATCCGATCCCATTTAAGTTTATAATTACAAGACCTTATTATTTTTGCTAATTACTCTGTTTCAACTTGTATTACATTTTGTTTGAGCATTTAGTTTTACTTCGGCATGATTAATTACCGTAACATTTTCCTAATGATAATTGGTTTGGTTTTTAATCGAACTCACTAAAGTGTTAATTTCTGCTATTGAGAAAGTTGCTAATCTCTGAGTGATAATGCTAATATTTTACATATTTCTAGCCCTTTTCACTTAAGCTATTTGCACAAATGCATGCTTTTATGTCTAATAAATATAGCAAATTATGAGAAAATAGCCAAAATTAGTTAAGGGTTTGTTTTGAGCTAAGAAATAGGAAATAAGAGGAAAATAGTTGATTTTTTATGAGTTTTGATGTTTTTATCTAGGAAATTGAAAACTGCCAGAATTGCAACTGCAATTTCACCTGGGAGATAGAATTCCGAGAATAAAGGAAAAAAATCTGGAAGCACGATTTTATGATAATATTTGAAGATATTCTCCACGAAAGATTCGATTCTTGCCTAAAACATTCAAGGAGAAAACTCTAGCATTAGGAGGCTATAAATATGAAGATTCAAGCAAAGAAAAAGGAGTCCACGATTGTCTTTACGACTGGAAGACCACTTTACTTTCTGCACTTTTTATTTTCTGTTTGCTTGACTCAAAGGAGGAAGAATGCTGCCCAAACTTCAATCCATCCTTGTCGAAAGTCTAGGGTTGTGAAGATCTTACTCTCCTTGACAAGGATTGAGTTTAGATCGATTGGAGAGGTGGAAGTTATCTCTTTGAGTTCGACTTTTTCTTTGTATTCGCAAGTTTAGTTTTCTGTTTTAAGTTCTTTAATTCCAGTACTTTGAATTCAGTTTACTTCTAGCCTTTGTCTTAAATTTTCATAGTTCTTTACTTTGCAACAAGTTTAATTTTAATAAAGTTCATTGTTATTCATTCAAGTTATTCTTTACCTTTTCGTTCAACACTTTATTTTTCATTTTCTGTTTTTCTTTCTTTTAAAGTCAATATGTGTTTTCTTTCTTTTACTATTTTCTTATTTATTTTCTCCATCATGAGCTATTTCCGTCCTTGGGATTTGGATATGTGGATGTCCTAAGGATTGGAAGCTTGGCCTAAGATGTAAAAGTAACTTTGCTTAATTTCATAGCATTGTTTACTTTTATTGATTATCATTCTTATTGTGAATCTAGCTTGATCACCTAGGTGAACATACAAAGATCGAGTTTAATACTTAAAGGGTTAAACGAAATTACGTGTTCATACAAAGCAATAGAGGAAAAGGGCTTAGACATAAACACTTGTTTTTTACCCTAGACATAGGGCGAAACTTCTAAGACCAAGGGTTTTGTTCTCATTAAACTAAGTTCGTATTAGCCATAGACATATGATTTAATCACTTAGGCTTCTAAAGGTTTTTCCATTAAAATCGAATAGAAGTTGAACCCGGTTTACATTGCTTGATGCTTGAGTAAAGATTGCAATTGCATTTTAGGTCACAATTCTTTTCTAAGAGGCAAAAGCATATTCGAATTCCATATTTTTATCATTTGATTTTTAGTACACTCACAACCTTCCCAATTATTTAATATTGGTTACCGAGGTTGCTCTGTGTGAACATCTTTGCCTTCATTTTAGATTTTGTGGTATTCGTTCTTTGTGGGATCGATACTTTGGAATATTTCCTTTACTACTTGTTTGACAATGTGCACTTGCACTAGAATGGAGACTTTTTCTATTCAAAAGTTTTCTTCTAAAAGCCCACACGTTTTCATTCGATCACAGAGGAATCGATAATTTACTTGCTACAACATTTGTGAACACTTACACAAGAATACCATGCAATTTATCTCCAAAATTAGTACACTCTTAGTTGGTATCAGTTATACTAGGGATATTATAAGAAGCCCTCAACTTTGCGCTACAAACTAACCTTCAATAGCTCAACAAAAGCTATTAACTTTTAAGTACCACAACTCGATAACTTGGGATAAACTACAAAGGACTAACCTTCAATCCCACAAGATAAATCACTCTTTTTCTCTCACAACGCCTCACTACCACACACACACAATACACTCATTGTGTATTCTGTTTTAATTAAAAGAAAAACTCTCTCGGTAAAGGCACACATTCACGGTTGAAGCACACCAGCCGTAATACATAAATATATATATGTAAACTTTGTCGTAGACCTAAGCCCATGGTTGGGCCTTAAATGGCAATTTGGGCCCAAACATGTTTTTTTGTAAAAAAAAAGGTTAAATTATCAAAAATACCCTTGAACTATGAGATTGGTTTCAATTATACCCCTGAACTTTGAAAAGTTTCATTTTAACCCTTGAACTTTGAAGTTTGTTTCAAAACAACTCTTGAAGGTCTTTTCCGTTAAATTTATGGATGAAAAATGACATATTTGCATAAGTTTTGATTTTTTTTTCAACGTATATGTTCAAATATGTTCACATAAGCAACAATATAAATGCAAAAACATCATTTTCCGTCCATGAATTTAACGAAAAAAAGCTTTCAAGGGTTGTTTTGAAACAAACTTCAAAGTTCAAGGGATAAAATGAAAATTTTCAAAGTTCAGGGGTATAATTGAAACCAACCCCATAATTTAGGGGTATTTTTGATAATGTAACCTAAAAAAAAACACGTATGCACGTCATTTGGTGAGGAGCATGCTGTAGCCTCACTTTTGTCTCCACATGCAAAGCCTAACAAAAGTTAAGTCTGCAAAACTACTTCAAATGGCTATCAATGTTTTTTTTTTTTCTTTTTTCTTTTTAGAAAAAAGATACAATTTTATTGGTCATACATGTAGGTGAGAAACATATATACAACAAAGAAATTCTTTCAATTTAGCGCAATAAAAGAGGAGGAATAATTTACAAAATTATTAGATTTAGAGGAGCAATCAGAGGCAGAGATGATTATATCATCCCATAGGCGATTTTGGCCATCAATGTTGCCATACGTGAAAAAGAAAACCATGCAGCCTTACAATGCAAAAAAACAATTATGACTTGATATTTTGTAATGGAGAAGGTTTGGATAGAACAAGGGTTAATGTCGATGTTGACGAAAATATCGAGATCTTAATTTTACTCGTAGAAGATTGTAGAGTTGAACCGATATAAAAGAAGGTTAAATATTAGCAAAGCGACAAATCAAGATGACTCAAATATTAAATTTGTTGTTGGATATGTATTATTATTCATTAGAGAAACAGAAGTAGGAGGTTAATTTAAGGTTAAACGAACCCCACATCTCCCACCTGGTCCACCATTGGTGCCGAAGCAATAATACAATTGCTTAAAACCCCCCACAAGTTTTATCATTTAGCAAACCATAACAATTAGAGTCCCCAATGTATTGTTCTAGTTCATCTTGTGTTGGAGGTATTCCCAAGTTCTGATTATTCACATATCTAATCCCCCTTATTACCACTGCCCTTGCAATGCCTCCCCAAGCAACTTGATTTGCTCCATTACTTAGATTTGGAAACAACTCTTTCGAAAAATATCCAATCGATCTCCCCAACTTCAGTGAGTGCAAGCCACCAATTTCCTGATTTGCGATCCTAACGTTGTTCATTATATATATAAAAATTTACGAGTCCAATTAACATCGACATTATCGAGTAGGAATCTGATATGAAATTTTCTAAACCATAGGGACGAAATTGAAAATGAAGCTATTATATATATACATACCTAATAGACATAGAATTTTAATCTCAAAAAAAAAAAAAAATAGACATAGAATTTTATCTCATATTTGATCTGCCGCAGTAAAAGAGGTTGGATTCAAAGGGAAACCTGGAGGTATTGTGTGATCAGTTTGGACAAAGCCTCGACAAAGCAAATTGTAACACCCTCAAAATTATTCACTTTTTAGCAAATCAAATGTAATATATATTTTCAATATTCAATTTAAGTAGATGATCAGTTGATGACTTGAGGCAACATTTTACACATAGTCACCGTCCAATACAAGAACATTCTTGTGAGACCATCGCCATTCACTACTGGATTCACCTTTTCAATTCAATATAATCAAACCACGCACTTAGGTCTTTAAAAGAAATATAAAAATTGCAAAAATCACCCGTGAACTATAGGGATGGTTACAATTACACTCTCAAAACTTTAAATTTAATTCATCACCTCCAAAATCAATAGCATTTTGTTGGAATAGACATGTTACATAAGCTTGGTTGTCTTTCGTTGAAAGAGACACCACCAAAATTATTATCAAAAGAAATTGAATTAAAACAATCAACCAATAGTATTATTTATTTCAAAATCTTCTTTTAATTCATATATTAAGATTAAGAAAGAGATATTTTTTTTTTTTGCCTTACAAATTGGTTTGAAGGAAAGTTGAAACCTTTGAGTCTAACACCGTACCCGATGGCGACTTTGAAAGAGACTTGACTCTCATCAAATCCTCCCTGTGAGTTTTTTAATGGGAACTGATCCACTTGGACAAGGTTTTCTGTTGTGCTTAAGAATTGGAGGCTTTGATTTTGATGAACTCGCCTTTGTTGCACTTTCAGGCAATGTGAAGGGTTTGGTCTTTTACACATAATAATACATACGCAATTAATTACTTTAAAATTTTAAAAAGGAACTAAAGAAAAACTATAAATCTAAAAGCGTAACATTAATCCCTAATTGCCACGTCATTATACCAAATTAATGATGAAATTATGAATAATGAAATTTGTGACTAATTATAAATTGATATGTGTTCCAAATTTAATTTGAAGACAAAAGAATTGGCAAATTATAAAATTAAAATGTCACATGTTTTCGTTATGACTATTGGACCAACTAATTAAACTTAATTTGGTCAAATTGGGTCATATGCAATTTGAGTCAAAGTTAAGCAAAATTCAAATTCAAATGGTTAGGCCCGAGGCTAACAAAGCCCAAGTCCAATGGTTGGGCAAAAAACCATTGTAGCCCAAGCCCACATGCCTACGAAAACTATATAAATAGAGGAGCTTCCCTTCATTTCAGGGGTTCGAAAATTTAACTCTTTAAAGAACTCAGAGAATTCAGAGCAAAGAAGGTCAGAGTCTTTAGGTTCTGAACATTCCTTGAAGTCCTTAGGTGCCGAACACTTCTTAAAGATCAAAGACTCTTCAAGACATGAAGACTTCAAGTTCCTACACATTGATTGAAGCTTCAACCTCGAGAACAAGTTGAGAATAAGCTGCAAAGCCCTCAAGACAAAGCTACGCTCAAGAACAAGTTACAAAGCCCTCGAGACAAATATACACTTGAGAGAGAGAATAAGAGAATCATATTTGGAAATTGTATTACACCTACTCATTTTTTTACACGTGTCTCATTTCTTTATTTGTTAAAATTACGTGTGAACAATAGACATTATTAAATTAATTTCTTAAAAAACACACACCCGCATGAAAAAATACTAGATATATGTCCAATCTATATCGATATAGAAAAGGTTGAATCTTTTTTTTTTTTTGGGCAAAATAAAAGCTTGAACAGTGGAGAAACTATTTTTGTAGAATGTTAACCCTTGTTAATTAATATGCATCCTTCACTTGAGTTTCTAATTTACAACTATATGTTGAGTAATGGATTATAATTAAGCATTTTTTTTTTTTTTGACAATATGTGAGGGTGGGGGATTCGAACCTTTAATCTCTTAGTCGATTATAGATATTTTATGCCAATTGAGCTATGCTCATATTGGCGATTATAATTAAACATGTGAAATCAACCTTTTATTATCTGTCTTCATGCTTTTAATATATCTCTATAAATGGTCAGAATTAAAAAAAAAAAAAAAAACTATAATTTTCTTTTTGAAACAAAAAAAATATAATTAATACCTCAAATTTACAGTAAACATTAAATACTATCGTAGCAAAAATACATGACCGGTTTGGATTATACTGGATATTTATTAAGATACAAATACAGATTTTTTTGTATTAAAAGAATTCAAGTTTTATAAAATTAAGTAAAAAAAAAAAAAAAGAAAAAAACTTAATATCAAAGTATTTCATACATACTTAAAATAAAATAAAAGAAGTACAGACTATAGAAGTTAACCATATTGTAAATATGACAATAAATGCCCATTCCACATGCCCTTTTATACCCATGCCAAGTGGCTTTCTCTCCATAGCCAAAGTGTCCTCCATGTGTCCAACAAAGACCATAGATTGGTGTCCAAATGGACCACATCATGCTCTCCAAATTGCCTATAAATAGTGGTTCATTTTGGATAAATTAGATATACATTTTGGTAAAGAAATAACAACAATTTTCTCTCCAATTTTCTCTATTTTCTTTTGGTTTTATTTTGTCATAATTCCATATTTTTCCACTTTCTTTGTTTATATTATATATATATATATACTCTCTTTTAAATTACAAATCCTTTTAAATTCCAACATATTTATTATTATTATTATTATTATTATTATTATATGATTTGGTAAAGTTTTGGTGCCCGGTTTCGCCTCTCAATTTTACAACACGTTATCAGCACGAATCTCTGTCATTTTTCCCGCTAAAGGTAAGTCTTATAGGTAAGCCATTTTTACGCATTTGGTTTATGTTAAATTTCTAATATAAATATATATTATTATTTTGATAGTGTTATTATGGCAAACCTTACAAAGCTAGAATTTGCGGCCCTGGATATTAATGGAAACAACTACTTGTCATGGATCCTTGACGCTGAGGTCCATTTAGATTCTATGAATCTTGGAGAAACAATTAAAGAAGGAAATGATGCATCAAATCAAGAAAAAGCAAAAGCCCTGATCTTCCTTCGCCATCATCTTCACGAGGGATTGAAAATGGAGTATCTTACAATAAAAAATCCCTACGTTCTATGGCAAGGTTTGAAAGAAAGGTACGATCATCAAAAAACAGTTATTCTTCCAAAAGCTCGTTATGATTGGATGCACCTAAGGTTACAGGACTTTAAATCAGTAAGTGAGTATAATTCCGCACTCTTCAGAATTAGTTCAAAATTAAAATTATGCGGAGAAAAGATTACTGATGTTGATATGTTAGAGAAGACATTTTCCACTTTTCATGTCTCGAATATGCTCATGCAGCAGCAATATCGAGAGAAGGGTTTTGCAAAATATTCTGAACTTATCTCATGTCTTCTCGTTGCTGAACAAAATAACGAGTTATTGATGAAAAATCACGAATCCCGACCAACTGGAGCAACACCATTCCCTGAAGTGAATGCTATGAATTTTAATAATCGTGGTCGTGGTCGAGGTCGTGGTCGTGGTCGAGGTCGGGACCGCGGTAGAGGAAGAAATACCTATTTTCGTGGTGGGCATTATAATTTTAAGAAACCCACACGAAGTGATGATCATAAAGGAAAGGCTCCACAAGATAGAAGTTCGAAAGGTGATGAACATAAATGTTTCCGGTGCAGAATGACTGGGCACTGGTCACGTACCTGTCGTACGTCAAAACACCTTGTTGATCTCTATCAAGCTTCCCTGAAGGAAAAAGGAAAAGGAAAGAATGTGGAGGTAAATCTTGTCATTCAAGAAGATGATGTGTTTGACCCCTCCAATATGATGCATCTTGATGTAGCTGATTATTTTGAATCTCCTGGAGAGAGAATTGATGCAATCAAACAAGTAGAGGATGATTTGTATGACAATATATAATTAAATACTGTTTAGTATGTTTTTGTTGTTGTTTTGTTTGTATATATATTTAAGACTCTTTGTAATCGTTTTTCTTTTATTTTTAATGAAGAAATATGAACAATTTCAATATGTTGAGTAACTCGAAAATGAGCAATGAGGATTTATGTCTGGAAGATTGCGCAACTACGCACACGATACTCATAAATAGAAAATATTTTACTAGATTGACAATGCTTGAAGCAAAAGTCAATACTATATCAGGTTCTGCAAATCTGATTGAAGGTTTTGGAAAAGCAAACTTTATTTTGCCTAGAGGAACTAGATTTACAATTAATAATGCTCTGTTCTCCAGCAAATCGAAAAGAAACTTATTAAGTTTTAAAGATATACGTGAAAATAATTATCATGTTGAAACTGATTGTAAAAATAATATAGAGTGTCTCTATATAACATCTATTATTTCACATGAAAAACGTATATTAGAAACACTGCCTGCTTTTTTTTCTGGATTATACTATACTCATATACGAGTAATCGAAAGTTATGCAATAATGAACCCGAAGTTCATGAATCCAGAAATATTCAGTGTTTGGCATGATCGATTGGGTCATCCAGGGTCGATAATGATGAGGAAAATTATTGAGAATTCACATGGACATCCTTTAAAGAGCCAGAAGATTCTTCAATCCAATGAGTTGTCATGTGATGCTTGTTCTCAAGGAAAATTAATTATTAGACCATCACCAGCTAAAGTGGGGATTGAATCACCTGCATTTTTAGAGCGAATTCAAGGTGATATTTGTGGACCTATTAACCCACCAAGTGGTCCATTTAGATATTTTATGGTATTAATTGACGCATCCAGCAGATGGTCACATGTATGCTTATTATCAAGTCGAAATCTTGCATTTGCAAGATTACTTGCTCAAATAATTAAGTTAAAAGCACAATTTCCTGATAATACAATTAAGACCATTCGACTTGATAATGCTGGTGAATTTACATCCCAAACTTTTAATAATTATTGTATGTCAATTGGGATAAGTGTTGAACATCCTGTAGCTCACGTTCATACACAAAATGGTCTAGCAGAATCATTTATAAAACGTCTGCAACTAATTGCAAGACCATTGCTTATGAGAGCTAAACTTCCTACATCAATATGGGGTCATGCTATTTTGCATGCTGCATCACTGGCACGTATTAGGCCAGTAGCTTATAATAAATACTCCCCAATGCAATTAGCTTATGGCCAGCAGCCAAATATTTCCCATCTAAGAATTTTTGGATGTGCAGTATATGTACCAATTGCTCCACCACAACGTACTAAGATGGGTCCTCAAAGGAGGTTAGGAATATATGTTGGTTTTGATTCCCCATCAATTATTAAATATCTTGAACCCCTGACGGGTGATGTATTTACTGCACGATTTGCTGATTGTCATTTTAATGAGACAAATTTTCCAACATTAGGGGGAGGAATTAAGAAGTTGGAAAAAGAAATTACATGGAATGCATCGTTATTATCTCATTTTGATTCTCGTAGAAATCAATGTGAACTTGAAGTTCAAAAGATAATTCATTTGCAAAATATAGCAAATCAACTACCAGATGCATTCACAGATACTAAAAGTGTGACTAAATCATATATACCAGCTGCAAATGCTCCATCAAAAGTTGATATCCCAAAGGAACAAGTTGTCAATAATGAGTCTGGAGCACGCCAGAAGCGTGGTAGACCAATAGGTTCTAAAGATAAAAATCCTCGAAAAAGAAAAGTAGTTGAGAATCAAAATGATTCAATAAAAGGTATGGATGTTCCAGAAGAAATCCAGAATACAACTACTCAAAAGAGTATTGGTGAAAATCAAACGCCTGAGGATAATAATGAAATTTCTATAAACTATGTTATAACAGGAAAGAGATGGAACCGAAATGATATCATTATTGACAACATTTTTTCTTATAATGTTGCTCACGATATTATTCATGAAAGTGACGATTTTGACCCAAAATCTATCAAAGAATGTCAACGTAGAAAGGATTGGCCGAAGTGGAAAGATGCAATCCAAGCAGAGTTGAACTCACTTTCAAAACGTGAGGTTTTTGGACCAGTAGTCCCAACACCGGAAAAAGTCAAACCTGTGGGATATAAATGGGTATTTGTAAGGAAAAGAAATGAAAAGAATGAAGTCACAAGATATAAAGCGAGACTTGTTGCACAAGGATTCTCGCAAAGGCCTGGTATTGATTATGAGGAGACATATTCTCCTGTGGTGGATGCAATAACGCTAAGATATTTGATTGGTCTGACTGTATATGAAAAGCTTGATATGCATCTAATGGATGTAGTCACGGCGTATTTATATGGATCTCTGGATAATGACATTTATATGAAAATCCCGGAAGGATTTAAAATACCAGAAACATATGAATCAAGTTCTCGGGAATTGTATTCAATAAAGTTACAGAGATCATTATATGGATTAAAACAATCAGGACGAATGTGGTATAATCGCCTGAGTGAATATCTGTTGAAAGAAGGATACCAAAATAATCCAATATGTCCGTGCGTTTTTATAAAGAAATCTCAGTCAGGATTTGCTATTATAACTGTATATGTTGATGACTTAAATATAATCGGAACTCCTGAAGAGTTATCCAAGGCAATAGAATATCTTAAGAAAGAATTCGAGATGAAAGATCTTGGAAAAACAAAATTTTGCCTTGGTTTGCAAATTGAACATTTAGCAGATGGGATATTTGTTCATCAATCAACTTATACAGAGAAAATCTTAAAAAGATTCTATATGGATAAAGCACATCCATTGAACATTCCAATGGAAGTTCGTTCACTAGATGTAAAGAAAGATATATTTCGACCTCGAGATGACAGTGAAGAACTACTTGGTCCTGAAGTACCATATCTTAGTGCAATTGGTGCACTTATGTATTTAGCTAATAACACAAGACCAGATATTGCATTCTCAGTAAATTTATTAGCTAGATATAGTTCATATCCTACAAAAAGACATTGGAACGGAGTTAAGCATGTACTCCGATATCTTCGAGGGACAATTGATATGGGTTTATTTTATTTTAACAAATCAAAATATGATCTAGTTGGTTATGCAGATTCTGGTTATCTATCTGATCCACACAAAGCTAGATCTCAGACAGGTTATCTATTCACATGTGGAGGAACTGCTATATCGTGGCGATCAGTGAAACAGACTATAACGGCCACTTCTTCAAATCATGCTGAAATCCTCATGAAGCAAGTCGAGAATGTGTATGGCTAAGATCGATGACACAACACATTCATGGGACATGTGGCTTATCTTCAAGTAAACCTCTTCCAACGATGTTATACGAAGATAACACAGCATGTATAGCTCAAATCAAGGGAGGATATATCAAAGGAGATAGAACAAAGCATATCTCACCAAAACTCTTCTATACTCATGATCTTGAAGAAAATGGCGATATCACTGTACAACAAATTTGTTTGAAAGATAACTTGGCTGACTTATTTACGAAGGCATTACCAACTGCAACCTTCGATAAATTAGTATATAGCATTGGAATGCGGCGATTCAAAGACTTTAAGTGATGTCTCCATGAGGGGGAGTGAATGTATTATAGTAAACTATATAAAATATGTACTCTTTTTCCTTCACTAGGGTTTTTCTTCCCATTGGGTTTTTCCCTAGTAAGGTTTTAACGAGGCATATTTTATATAAATGGGCATTTAAGGGGGAGTATTGTAAATATGACAATAAATGCCCATTCCACATGCCCTTTTATACCCATGCCAAGTGGCTTTCTCTCCATAGCCAAAGTGTCCTCCATGTGTCCAACAAAGGCCATAGATTGGTGTCCAAATGGACCATATCATGCTCTCCAAATTGCCTATAAATAGTGGTTCATTTTGGATAAATTAGATATACATTTTGGTAAAGAAATAACAACAATTTTCTCTCCAATTTTCTCTATTTTCTTTTGGTTTTATTTTGTCATAATTCCATATTTTTCCACTTTCTTTGTTTATATTATATATATATATATATACTCTCTTTTAAATTACAAATCCTTTTAAATTCCAACATATTTATTATTATTATTATTATTATTATTATTATTATTATTATTATTATTATTATTATTATATGATTTGGTAAAGTTTTGGTGCCCGGTTTCGCCTCTCAATTTTACAACAAACCATTTATTTTAGTGAATATTTATAAACTTTAAGAATAATAATTATCATAGTATTTACCTACTTAATTTTTTTTAAAGACAATTAATTTTAATATATGATAAATCAAAATGAAAATATCACGTGCATACCACTTGTTAAAAATACTAGGTTCATATAAGCGGGAGGCATTATTAATTGTCAAACAACGAATGTAAGTAATTGTCAACTTTGGCCATCAATAATTGATTTTAAATGAAATGTGAGTTTTTTTTTTTTTTTTTCAAATTACTTGAGTGTCCAAAAAAAAAAAAAAAAAGGTGGATTCAACATTTTCATCTGGAATCTATTGAATTTTCCAAAATTAGCTCAAGTGTCTTCCAAAAAACACTTTTGGCATTGAAACATAACTCTTATAACTTCATGGAAGCATTTACTAATAGTTCGTCCAAATCTCTTAGGGGGCGTTTGGAGCACCGTTTCGGAATCAGAACCCTTGGAATCAGAACCCTTGGGGGTTTGTTCTGGGGGGTTTGAAAGCCTGGGAATAAGAAAACAGTGTTTGGGGTGCAGTGTTCTGAACCCTGGGAATCAAGAAACAGTGTTTGGAGTGCCGCGTTCTGAACCGTAGGGTTGTACAGTTTTTGTTTTTCCTTTTTTCCTTTTCTACTTTGGTCTTTTTTTTTTTTTCATTTCTTTATATTCTAGTGGCAATCTTTGGTTAGTTGTAGAATCCTTTGTGTAAGTTGGGTAATTTTTTTTAGTACTTTTGAACGGACCTTTTAATTAGTATAAGAATGAGAAATTTGTTACTGGAAATGCAAATAATTACTTTGTAAAATACGAAATTTGGTTAGGTTTATGACATGTATAAAAAAAATAGTTGTAATAATTTATTATTTTTTACCAAAAAAAAATGTGAGTTTCCAATGAAAGATAATTACTTTGTCAAATATCAAATTTGGTTAGGTTTATGCCAAGTATTAAAAAAAAATATTTGTAATATTTTATTATTTTTTACCAAAAAAATGTGAGTTTCCAATGAAAAATCAACATATTTTGTCAAATATTAAATTTGGTTAGGTTTATGACAAGTATAAAAAAAATATTTGTAATAATTTATTGTTTTTTACAAAAAAAATGTGAGTTTCCAATGAAAAATCAACATACTTTGTCAAATATCAAATTTGGTTAGGTTTATGACAAGTATAGAAAAAAACATTTATAATAGTTTATTGTTTTTTACAAAAAAAAAAATGTGAGTTTCCAATGAAAAATAATTACTTTGTCAAATATCAAATTTGGTTAGGTTTATGACAAGTATAAAAAAAATATTTGTAATAATTTATTGTTTTTTACAAAAAGAAAATGTGAGTTTCCAATGAAAAATAATTACTTTGTCAAATATCAAATTTGGTTAGGTTTATGACAAGTATAAAAAAAATATTTGTAATAATTTATTGTTTTTTACAAAAAAAAAAAAAAGTGAGTTTCCAATGAAAAATAATTACTTTGTCAAATATCAAATTTGGTTAGGTTTATGACAAGTATAAAAAAATAAAACATTTGTAATAATTTATTGTTTTTCAAAAAAAAAATGTGAGTTTCCAATGAAAAATAATTACTTTGTCAAATACGAAATTTGGTTATGTTATGACATGTATAAAACAAACATTTGTAATAATTTATTGTTTGTTACAAAAAAGATGTGAGATACCAATTAAAAAAAAACAATGGAAGAGACGGGAGAGAGATAAGAAAACGTGATAATAAAACATATGCCAAATGAGGAGCAAACCGGTGTGTTGGAAATCAAACCCCCCCTATTTCACTATGCAAAACCATGGGGTTGTGTTTCAAAACCATTGGATTTTGAACACAGTGGACCAAACAAGGGTTTGGGTTTGGATTTCAAAACAACCCAACCCAACCCATTGCTCCAAACACCCCCTTAGTGATAACTCTATTTTTGACATGAAATATTGCGGCCATTTCTTCTATACTCATATTTCTTGTTCCTCTTAATTGTCCTTTTAACCCTAAACCATAATACATAACTTATGAAATGTTTGTATATCCATCATTACTTGATTGACACAAGTGACATCATTCTCCTAAACTAAAGAATGCAAGTGCGGCCAATTGGTACATAACTCTAGAGAAATATTAGATTATGTTGTTGCCTTATGGAATGTAAATGTGGATGGGCACAAATGGAAACACACATTGGAAGCATTTCTCGAAGGATCACAACCAACATATTTATGACAATATATATTTTTCTCTTCTTGTCCACAGTAAGTCGAGTCATATCTGTTGTGGGTGAAATTGGACTAAAGAGATAAACTGGAATTACAAGGGAATCTTGCAATACAAGATTAACCTTTTTAAATCCAATTCCTAAATAGAAGGGGAAACCTTTTATTTCCTTATCTAAAAAGGAATATGGAAAACAAAGGTCCTATAAATATGTCATTATGACTTAAAGAAAGGGAGTTCAAACTCAACCCTCATTTTCTAAATTATAGCTTGCTACACTCAAATTCTCCTAGCTAACTTAAGCATCGGAGCTGGTGTGGCAAATGCCACATCAGTGCCTAGTTTTTTCTCTTTTGCAGGTCACCTCTTTCCCCCAAATTACAAATTCATCGTGGTTGTCACGTGGAGGTCAGGTGAGATTCTCCTGTCCAAAATTTGACAACAACAGTTGGCGCCGTCTGTGGGGAACGAGAGTGCTCTACCTTGCATACATGAGTTAAGAAAATCAAAGCTATGAAGATATGGGGGCTTAGTTTAAAAAAAAAAAAAAACCTATTCATCTTCTCCTATCTCTTCCTCATTCCCTCTCACGACAGCCACCCAGACTTTTCACGCTAGTGGCTAGAGCGGTGGAAACCACGAGTGGCGGCAAGCGGATGCACTCCTCTGAAGATGCGCGAAAATGCCTAGCAGTTCACAGATTTCCAACAAGACCTCTCCGAGCAAGAGACCCACGAGCCCACGACGTCGGTGACTCCATCAACGGTGTCTTCTTCTTCGACATGACGAATTCGGCGAACCTACTCTTGCCTCGTTCTCCAACGACCACTAGACCGATGTACTCGATTCCAGCGACAATACCTAAGACGCCGGCGTCCTTTGATGTTTAATGCCCAAAACCCAAGAACATCGGCGTCATGTTTTGTGGGAAGGTCTGTACCACTGACCACAGGTCGAGCGAACCAGATCTGCGACCAATGTGGTAGCAATGAACATCTTCTTCTCCGATAAATGTTTGGTTTTTCGATACAAGATTCACACGGGTGTTCTGTTCATGACTGGTTGGTTTGATTCGAGAGGCCCAAAATTGTGAGACCCATACATTGACTCAGATATTAATGAAGGTCAAAGGCTAAAGAATTTATTTTGGATTGATGCAAAAGCAAATCAACATTATCAATTTAAACTGCTTGGATTTGATTCGCTATCTAATGAAAGTTCAAGCAACAAATGATTGGCTATTGCATATAAGTTGAAAGTAATTGGTGGACAAACTCCACAAGTTATTTTCACTGACCATGTTAAAGTACTGAAAACCTTTAATCAAAAGGTTATGAATTCATGCAATTTAAGAATGAAGAATTTACCAGAAATTACCACAAGTGATATGTTTTCAAGAAATCAAGTGGAAGTAGCTGCAGATTTCCCAGCAATAATCAATTGCAATTGGTTAAAAACATTCGAAGCATCAATTTCAAAGATGTCTACCAAAGCTGCAAAATCACAGATAAGTTTACTTCAAATTCAAAATCTTTTAATGTCACATTTAAATTCAATAACTAAATGATGCATGTCATAATTATTTTGTTATGATCTTTTGTGTATTTCATAGCATCTCCATGCACTCTACACATGCTCTCTACTTTTTTGAATTATTTAAATGTCATTAGCATGATAACATCAAAATAACAGTTTTTGTGCTCTAATAAAGAATTGAACATCATGAGTTATTAAAAGTGCCATGAAATATCTATAGAAAGAAATTTATTATATGGAATTCTAGAAGTCTTGAAATTGCTTGCATGATATAACAAGTTATTCAAACAGTAGACCACTTCATAAAATTCCATATTTTCCTTACATAAGTGATTGAATATATTTCATTCAGCTAAATCAGTATTTCATCTGCATTGAATTGCCTAAACTCTCAAACTAGAGGGTGATTTCATATGATATGAGAAAATATCATATTCATGAAAATTATATTTTGAATGTAGAATAATTGATGGAACATTCCAGATTCCATCTATTAAAAAATACACTTATGCAAGCAAGAAGCTACAAAGGCTACTAGATGGCCAAAATTCCCTCCTACGGGAGGTTGGGAAGTCCAGAATAGTCCCTACGGGGTTTGATGACAATCCCACTTAAATTTGAGGACGCCCTCGAATTTACATATTCTCTCTAGGAAAACGGCACAGATCGCGAATCCAGAGGAGAGTCTTAGCCCCCAAGAAAGATCGAAATGTTCCCTACGGGGTTGGACGACAATCTTGGGGAGATCCAAGGAGAACCTTGGAGCCCTAAATTTTCTCCAGGATGTGGACGAACACATATCTAGAGGAGAATCTTACCCACCAGGAAGAGACCGACCGACGGGGTTAGACGGCAATCCTGGGGATGATCTGAGACGCAAAATAAGCGTCACGGAACCCTAAAATTCCTATAGGAAACAGAGAAACCGAGACGCGAGATAAGCGTCATGGAACTCTAAAATTCCAATTGGAAAACGGAGAAACCGACACTCTAGGAGACTGAAAATCCTCACAAGGATGGACAACAATAACTAGAGATAATTCGAGGCAGACCTCGAAATGTCAACAATGACTCCAAAACTTAATAAGCTACTCTCAAGTCAGGCTCCGTACAATTACTCCACACGCTCCTAATCTCGAATCCTAACTAGGGAGTGGGGGCTAATGTTGTGGGTGAAATTGAATTACAAGGGAATCTTGCAATACAAGATTAACCTTTTCAAATCCAATTCCTAAATAGAAGGGGAAACCTTTTATTTCCTTATCTAAAAAGGAATATGGAAAACAAAGGTCCTATAAATATGTCATTATGACTCAAAGAAAAGGAGTTCAAACTCAACCCTCATTCTCTAAATTATAGCTCGCTACACTCAAATTCTCCTAGCTAACTTAAGCATCGGAGCTGGTGTGGCAAATGCCACATCAGTGCCTAGCTTTTTCTCTTTTGCAGGTCACCTCTTTCCCCCAAATTACAAATTCATCGTGGTTGTCACGTGGAGGTCAGGTGAGATTCTCTTGTCCAAAATTTGACAACAATAATATCAATATACAAAAAAGACAATGGGAGCTCATGGTTGATTATTCCCATTGTAGATTTTGATAAACACCATCAATCGTAATCAGGTAGGTCCCACATTTTTTTATTCTCATTCCTTGATTACGATTGCAGGGAAGTAAACAGGGCCTAAAATTTATCTCTTTCTCTCCAACTTTCTTTCTCTTCTCTAACTAATATTATATATATGTTTTTTTTAAGAATTCTAATTAATATTCTCTCCAATGTATCTCTCTGTTCTAATTTTTTTTCTTTTCTCTCACTAATTAATCTACTCTTTTAAAATTTTCTCTGAAAATCTTTTTTATCTGTCTTTAAAGTTTTATTTCTATGTCTCTACATATTTTTTGCTCTCTAACACATATTTTTATCTCTCTAACTTTTTAAAGAATAGAAAACCAAAAATAGTTATCAACACATATTTGATTTCCTATTTTTTAAAAATAGAAAACAAAAAACAGTTATCAAACATGTATGATTTTTGTTTGTTTTTTAAAAAGCTAAAATCCAAAAGCAGAAAAACAGAAATACTAAAAACCAAAAACTAAAAACAAAAATAGTTATCAAACGTGGCATAAATCACGAGGTATTGTGTGTTAATCAAAATTTGGACACAACAACATAATATCATATTAAAAAACAGAGACATATTTTTATTCTAAATAATATTTAAAACTTTGGAACAACTTATGTGAGAATTAAATTTTTTTTTTTAAAGTTTAGATATCAAAATAAAATAATAATATGAACATAGCTCAATTGGTTAAAATAATATAACATCTAAGGTGAGTAAGAAATACTGAAAAATCGAGCCGACCGACCAAAACCAACAGAAACGACTTCAGTCAGTCGGGTCGATTTTGCAACAAACTCAACCAGTTGGTCGATTGGTGAGTCCAAAAGAGCTCGAACCGACCAAAAATACACATTACCTTAAAAAAAAAAAATTATATAATCAATACACACATTGTGTAGCATGCATGCATTAGTGAATGAGAAAACTAGTTGCTAGTTTTATAAAACAGCAATAGTTCAAACTTCTTCTCCCTTTCTCCATCTTCTTGTGTTAATTTTGTGTTAACTCATTTAAATATTTAGTGAGAGCTTCTGACTTTTAGAAAGAAGTCATGTCTTGACCATTCTTATCATTTTTTTTTTACCAAGACCAATATTATCATGTTGTTAAGCTTATCATTAACCAATTTAATATTTAGCAAGTATATTGAAAAATATTAAAATATAAGATAGTAAATTAAAATGTTGTAGCCAATAATACATACAAAATGTACAAATATATTAATTTGATAGGTGAACAAAGTAGTTTTTTAAGCACAATATAATATAGGTGAACAACAAAATCAGAAATGAAAAAAAAAAAGGAAAACTAAAACCCTAAAAAACAAAACCCATTTCGCGGTTCTGTTCTTTCCCCTTCTCGTGCTGTTCACTCGTCACTCATCACTGATCGAACAAAGCAAATACGCAAATTAGCAACACGAATCACTGAAACCAACAATTTCCATTTCCTTGTTCCTTCGAAATCCAAGCAAAAATCTAATCGAAAACGAAGAAGAAGAAAGGATCCTTCCTCCTTTCTTCCCACATTACTATTCCCCCTTGCATCTGATTTTGCCATGGATTCACGGGAGAGGTCGATGCCCTCTCTTCATCAACCTCAGCCTCAATCCACTCCGCCCAACAGGATGATGAGCAACGCTTCGTATTCCACCAATATGCCCAACGCCAACAATACGTCGCCATTGATCAACCCCAATTCCGCAGCTGCTCAGATGATGTCGTCCGCATCGCGATTTCCGTTTAACTCCATGATGGGGTCCACCTCCAAGCCCTCGGAGTCGCCTAATGCCGGTTCTTATGACGGATCGCAGTCCGAATTGCGGACTGGTGGGTTTAACATTGATTCCGGGAAGAAGAAGAGAGGCCGGCCGAGGAAGTATTCGCCTGATGGTAACATCGCTTTGGGCTTAGCGCCAACCCCCATCACTTCTTCCGCCGTTCCTGGTGATTCCGCCGGCATGCACTCACCTGATACTCGCCCGAAGAAGAACAGGGGACGGCCACCCGGTACTGGGAAGAGGCAGATGGATGCTTTGGGTAGTAATCTTTATGCCTTTACTACTTCTAATTTGTTTTCTTTACGCTTGTTTTTGTCTAGCTTGAGTAATGGTTTTGTTCCGGTGAACAGGAACCGGTGGTGTTGGCTTTACTCCTCATGTCATTCTGGTGAAACCAGGAGAGGTAAAGCAACTAGTTTTCTTTTGTATATATTATATTGCTGAATTTGATTTGGTGTTATTCTTTTTTCTTTTTATTGTCTATTCAATGGTATTCAATTCTAGTTATTTCCGTGGTCGATTTTTTGGGCTTCTTTTGCATAAAATAATATTAGTTCATTAAATGAAGTGACCTGGGAGCTTGTTAGTTTAAGATTAGAAATTAAGATTCTACAATCATGGTAGTTTTATTTTTATTTTTATAATACGTGAGGTGGGGATTCGAACCTCTGACCTAGGGTACATACTTTATGTTAGCTGAGCTATGCTTACGTTGGCTATAATCATGGTAGTTGTAAACTTGTCACATTGGCTGATCCACCATAACTCTTTTCCCTGGGAATGTGGATGTGTAAATGTGTGTGTGTGTGTGTATATATGTATATTCCATTCTTTGATGTTCCTGGGGGATGTATTTTGTTGTCATTCCCTTGTGCATTGCACTTGTACTGTCATAATGTTAGTAGTCTTGATAGAGAAAAGAAAAAGAAAAGAGAGAGAGAGAGAGAAAGAGAGAGAAAGAAACACAAATGGAAAAGAATGGGAGGAAAAACTAACACTTAAGTGTGATTGGTTTATATAATAAAGAAAAAGATACGTCACAACATAAAGGGTTATGAACCTGTTTTGTGGAAAACAGATAAGGTAATTTCCTTGGTTTGCTCTTCTCGTATCGTTATTTTTGTTGATAAGATGACAATGGCATGAGACTGATTTTTTGAATTTTCTGCTGGTTTACATTTTCTCTTACTTTCAAGAGTTCAAAGCTTTCTGGATTCTGAGGCCTAAGAATGCTTCAATTTTAAGTTTAGATGTACTCACTCTGTCAATGAAGCAAAGGTAAGAGAAAATGAGAATAATACACGGACCTGATCAGTAAGGGGCTGTTTGGGGCATGGGTTATAATAACACAAGTTATAGTAGTCTGTGGGGTACTTTGCACCCTAAACACTGACTATTATAGCCCAGACTAAACACCTTTGCATTTTAAACAATATTATATAACTCCACAAATTATTATAACTCATGTTATTATAACCCACTTAGCACCTCAAACAGCCTCTAAAAGTTTTCAGAGTTATGATGCTTAAAATTGCGCTTTAAAATATGTGGCAAATTCTTTAAACTCTTTTTGGGGTTTTCCTTTTGTATTTTACATATTTTCGGTGGATGTTTCTTGTTTCCTATTAAAAATCTCAACTGGAGTCCCATTCTAGTTGCCATATTATTTTATGTATAAGTGGAGAATGATATGAAAGCAGTCCATCATTTGAATGTCTTCTCCATCCAACAAAAAATTTGTGCTAGCAAGTTTCAGTGCCAATTGATCCAAATACATAGCAAACTGTGCTGTGATTTCTGCAACTGCCCATACTTGCATAATTGAGCCAAATTGGTTTTAGCTGAATCCAAGTTAAGAATCTTAATTATTTCACCCCGTTCTGTGGTCCTAGGGAACTATATAAATAGCTTTGTGAGAATAGACTTGATTCAGAAAACAGAAATGAAAACCAATTCTTCTCACTTCTGAATCTGGTACATCAAATTCCTATCTAGATCTAGCTTTTCCTACATTAACAGCAGTTTTTCTTGTGAAGGAATCCCAATGGACGAAAGGAAGATAGGTGGAAAAAGTTTTTTTTTTGACAAACTGTTATATTACTCATTTCAAAGCATAGTTCATGTTCCTCTTTTGGTTCTGCATTGAATTGGATTCAGGATTTGTAAAGTTCAATATTGTGATTTCTTGTCATTTTTAAGATCTAATGTTAATATTTGATTGTCCAAAGTCAAAACAGTTTCCTAAACCTTGATATTGTGACCCTGGAGCTTTGATATTAACTGTAAAATGTTGATGGGGGATCTGTCTCAATTGAAATTAGGCTCGAGTGATAGAAGCTGCTTTTGGGAAGACTCTTCGTCACTCAACAGCCTTGTAAAGTGGTGTTTGCAAGACTTTTCAACATTGTAGAAGTCTAGAATTGTGTGGTTCGAGGGAGGAGACTGGTCTATTATTTGGAGGAGAATTTTGGCTGGTCAGGAAATAGAAGAATGATTATCCTCCAAGAAGCTGTCTAGTTCAGTTTGGTTTGGATTCTATTTCTTGGTCTTTTGCTAAATCTGGTTTTTCACCCCCAAATTGTTTTTCAACATTTTACCGAGAGATTCCATTCTTCTTTGAGATATCAACAAAGCTATTTGGCAATCAAAATACCACTAGAAAGTGGAAGTTTTTATATGGTCTTTGACTCTTCATGGGTTAATCACTACGGATGAAACTCTGAAGTAATCTTTCGCTTGTGTTGTCCCTAATTGATTTGTTTATGTGGTAGGATGCATCTGAGAATTTAACCATTTTTTTAAATTTATTTATTTGTGGAAGCAAAGTCTAAATGTAGGGAAAAACTTGGTAATCTTTTTAGTTTGATTTAGTTGCAGACTTCCTCCCTTGGTAATGTCCATCAAATTTTTTATGGTATTCCTTTGAAACAGAAAGCCAAAGCATTGTGATTCTGTGTGATTAAAGCTCTTCTTTGAGCAAAAAAATAAAAAATAAAAAGCTCTTCTTTAGGAGGTTTGGATGGAGGTTTCAAGATAGCAGTAAAAAATGGGAGGACATCTGAGAAGAAATTAAAATTTTGAGTTCCTTCTGGTGCACTTCTGCTTTAGATTTTAATTACCTCTTTGGTTCTTCTAATATTTTAAAATTTTGAGTTCCTTGGCAATCAAATGTAGTAGGGTCAGGTGGTTGTCTCATAAGAATAGCCGAGGTGACGCACAAGTTGGTCTAGACTCTCACGGATAAAACACACACACACACACACACACACACACACTGATCTGTTTAGGATGGCAGGAAAACACACACACACACACACACACACACTGATCTGTTTAGGATGGCAGGAAAGTTAAGGCCTTGAATCCTGTTTTCATAATTTTTATGATTTTATCACACACACACACACACACACTGATCTGTTTAGACTGATCTGTTTAGGATGGCAGGAAAGTTAAGGCCTTGAATCCTGTTTTCATAATTTTTATGATTTTATCTATGTAACTTGTTGAGCATGAAAGATCCATCATGAAAGTTAAGGCCTTGAATCCTGTTTTCATAATTTTTATGATTTTATCTATGTAACTTGTTGAGCATGAAAGATCCATCATAACATATTGCCTGACATTCTAGCAATCGTTTTTGAATCCTGTTTTCATAATTTTTATGATTTTATCTATGTAACTTGTTGAGCATGAAAGATCCATCATAACATATTGCCTGACATTCTAGCAATCGTTTTTGGAAAAATGTGCTTTTTGTTTTCGTATATCTTTGAGTGCCTGGCAAGCTTGTGCGTGCCTTGATGTTGTTTCTGATGTCAAAATTGGAGATCTTAGCTGATGCATTATCCCCCTCGTCTTTTTCTTATAGGAATGAATTTTGAGGTTTCTTCTTTAAAAAAATCTATAATACTATCAAGTAGCCACCAGTTTATTGAAATAAGATGGTGTTTTACTTTTAAGACTGATAGGATCATTCATAAATTTAGCTTTGTCAATCAAGTCTTATATTGAGTTACTTTTTAAATTCAGTATTTGAAAGCATTTATTATAATCATCTTTTTGGCATTTTCTGCTCTTTCTTGATCTGTTTTTTTTAACGAAATTGTAGGATTTGAGAGTAGTTTTCCATTGTACAGACTTGTGCATTATTGAATGTGTTTTCGTAGTTTACTTCTTCTCCTTCATGAATATGGATTTATTAGTTTGAAGATTAGATGATACTTGTTCGAAGAAGATATTTTGTCTACGGGGTGTACTTTAAGATGCCTTTTTATTGATTTGCAGGACATTGCTTCAAAAGTTATGGCATTTTCACAGCAGGGGCCTCGGACTGTTTGTATTCTCTCTGCCCATGGTGCTGTCTGCAATGTTACCCTTCACCAACCCGCAATGACAGCTGGTAGTGTGACATATGAGGCAAGTTTTCAATTTTCCTCTAGTGACTTTTGGAGAATTGTAGCCATCAAGTTATTTCGGACTTGATATTGATTAATTGTACATGCTAACACATCAACTTCCAAAACGTAGAAATCCATGTGTGAGTTTTGCATAAGATTATGTACGCACACGTCATATTCTTGTTTATTGATGCTGTACACCCCTCTACTCTTGATTTGGGCTTTTCTTTGAAGCGTGAGAGTCACTTTACATCAAACGCTTGTAGATTGTAATGTTACTCAGGCTAGCTATCCTATACCTGTATGTACTCTCTACCTCTCTTAACCTTGGAATTTTACCATCTTTTTTCTTCAGCTAGTTGAGCTAGTTGAGAACTCCTCTTGCGGGCTTTTTTTTTTTTTGTATGGCCTTGTAAATTCTTTCATTTTTCTTAATGAAAGCTCAGTTTCGTACACACACAAAAAACCATCGTTTCTCTTCATTATTTTTATTTGTTAAAAATCATGTTTGTTTGTACTTTTCAATTTAATTGGTCACCCGTCACACTGTAGTGTGGTGATGGAAAGTAAATCTCTGGCCATTTACAAACATTGCTATTTCCATGAACTATTAGAGAAGAGGCGTGTTCATTCTAAACAGTTCTCATCCTGAATTTTTAAATGAGTTGGTTCTGTCCAAGTGACAAATGGAACATCATGATAATCTAATTTATTAGTGGCAACCTTGACACAGCTTGTTCTAGTATATAGTGAATGCATGGTGTTGGTGACCCCCTGACCAGCAATTCAGGCTTATCTACATGGAGGCTATGGTAATTGCCTCTGTTTTTAAGCACGTACTAGTACTTAGAAGGAAAAGGTAGCATTGATTATTAAGGATTTTAGCCTTGTGCCTAAAGGTGTGACCAAAAGGTTGCTGCAGTAAGAATCCCCTAGGTTTTTTGGAGCACACTAAGAGAGATTGAAGGTAGAGGTCAAGCTGTATTGCAAAGCAGTTGGGGGGGGGGGGGGGGGGGGGGATAAACAAATGTTGACTATTTTCACTCTTGTTCTTACATTGCACGACTGACTAGGGGCCGACAACAATTAAGCTTCCTTTATTTCCAGCCTGAGGTATTAAGTCTACTGTAGTACAATAACTGAGCAAAGACTTTGACTTCTAAGGATATTAATATCTAACTGACATTGTTAACTTTATCGGGAGAAGGATTGTTCTTGGTGAGAAAATGGAGCTGCCAGAGAAGAGAACAGAATTTCCAAGACTTGATGATATGGAATCTGCAACCTGACTTTGGAAAAAAATTACCGACCCTTAAAGACACATCAGCTCGTAGAATTTTATATAATAGGAAAAAGTAATTAGAGAGATGTAAGATTTAATTGGTCATCATTCTTGTTCAGCGGCTGCCTGCTTTTTTTAAAAAAATTTAACCATAAAAAATTCATTTTCTAGCTATTAGCGTATCTTTTTATTTATATATGCAAAAGGAGGAGGAGAAAGGCTGCCTCAACCAGGGTTAAGGAAATTACGGGAAAAAAAAAAAAGAAAAAGAAAGAGTAAAAAAGAAAACTTCCCAACAAGCACAAAGAGTAGGTAAGATTTTCTTGATGACATACCAAACTTTCATTGAGAAAAAAATGAAAGAATACATGGGCGACAAAAAACCAAGCCCACAAAAGGGAATCCCATTAAGAAAGGGACTCCATCAAGCAAAATAAGACCTAACGAATAATTGAAAAAATCCTTCAACACCGAGGCCCAAAGGAAAACATTGAACCTAACAAGGGACCAAACATCACACGGACCCCTCTCCACTCCCTTAAAGGTTCTATTGTTCCTTTCCCCCCACAAACCCCACAACATTGTACAAACCCCCGCATGCCACAAAAATCTCCCCTTCTCTCGAAACGGTGGATGGAGGAGGAGCTCCTCGATCATCTCTTTGTAATCATTGTGTCTAGCACTCTGCAAACCAAAAGCTACAAAAAAGTAACTCCAAACAACCTGAGCATACTGACAGCTCCAAAGGATATGGTCCAGATCTTCCTCTGCCCTCTGACATAGAATGCAACAAAACGACCCTACCAATGAGGGCAACTTCCTCAAAATCCAATCTAAAGGGGCTGTTTGGGGCGTGAGTTATAATAGTTTGTGGAGTACTCTGCACCCCAAACACATACTATTATAATCCAAACTAAATAACTTTGCATCTTAAACACAGATTATAGAACTCCACAAACTATTATAACCCAGACTATTATAACCCACCCAACGCCTCAAATAGCTCCAAAGTGTTCACTCTTCCTGCCAAACCAAGAACTTAACCTTCTTTGGAATTTTCATCTTCCATAGGGCTGAGAACAATGACTCCCTAGAGGGAGAAGGATTAAACAAGCAATGAAAGAACGAACGACAAGAGAAGCCCGAAAGCTTAGGGCTCCACAAATGACAATCCCTTCTCCCTAGCCTAAACTCAAACTCTCACAATCAAGGATAAGAGAGCCATGACATCCATTGTTTCCCTATCTGACAACGGACAACGGAAACCGAATGAAAGAGGAAGGGAGCTCCCTGAATGGATAAGGACATTAGCTACGAAACGATTTCTCATAGGGGACAAATGATATAAATGAGGAAATGTAAAGCAGATGGGTATATCCCCACCCACTTATCCTCCAAAAAATACGTTTCCTTCCCATCACCCATTGAGCAATGGACCAAATGAGAAAAAGAAGGGAGCTCCAAAGAAGAAGGGAGCTCCAAAGAAATCTCTTGCCGTAAGTTTCAGGAAGTGCCTTTGACCCTACATGACATCCACTCCAAAGGATGAGGGCTATACTTGAGTAGGTCAGATTTTTGCGTGCAGCTTTGTTATAAGTTTAATTTGAGCGTGTGCTTCCCTGAGATTATTTCAGGCTGGTGGTTAAAACGAAAGGCTAAGATCCTTTGGATGAATGCTTTAAGAGCAGTTTTGTGAGCGAAATGACTGGAATGAAACAAAAGAATTTTCAACAACAAATACAGGAACCTTTGAGAAATTTGGGAGAATGTACAACATTTTGATCACTTTGGTCCAAATCCTACAAATGTTTTGATAGTTTCTCTTCTTTTATGATTAATCTGGATTGGGGACCATTCTTAGCACCTCACTTATTCATTGGAAGAAGATATCTTATCCCCTTGGGTTGCATCTTCTTTGATCTTTTGGAATGAAATTAGTATGTTTCTTATCCAGAAAAAGAAAAAAAAAGCACAAAGAGTAGGTAACCCACAATTACAAAAAGGTAGGGTAAGTTTCCACCCAGATAAAGCCACAATATATGCTTCCACAAACCGGAGAATACTATCTTCTCCAAAGAAAAGCTTCTAGATGAACATCTTGACTTCTTAGGATAAGAGTCATTCCAAGTCCACTTGCAAAAGTGCAGGACTTGAGATTCTATGGCAATATATTTAAGGAGACACTTTCAAGTGAATATATAGTATACCGATGGTCTTGGAGCCAAACTATTTATCTTGATGTAAGTTAAGGCAAGGGTCAGTAATGAGATCCATGAGGGAGGTCCACTCTGTAAGGTCTCGGTCAGTCAAGTTTTTTCTTTGGAGAGTATTTATTTCTTTTACATAGCAAATCTTAGACAAAAACTAGACATTACGAGCTTATTTGATAACGTTTCCGTTTCCTGTTTCTTATTTTTTAAGAAACAAACTTGTTTGACAATCCATCTCGTTTTTTGTTTCCAAAATTTGAAAAACATTTCTAAAATTGGGGCTGAATTTCAGAAACTATGAAGAGTGGTTTCTCCCTGTTTTGTTTCTTGTTTTCTTCTTATATATTAACGTTCTTTTAAAACACTTAAACAAGTCTTTGGTTTGTTGGCCAAGGGGTGCTCAGGGGTTTCTTTCTGCATTCTAGGTCATGGTTTCGATTCCTGGGTAAAACAAATTGCTTTTTTTCCCTTATATTATTTTAATTTTGAATTTTGCAATATATATATTTATATATTATTTTAATTTTTATAAAACAATAATCATATTATTATTTTAATATATATATATTTTTTATTTTTTATTTTGTTTCTTAATTTTGCAATATGTATATTTATATTATTTTAATTTTGAATTATATGGCCCCGTTTGATAACCATTTGATTTTTTAAAATTAAGTCTATAAATATTACTTCCGCCTATGGATTTCCTTGTTTTGTTATCTACTTTTTACATATGTTTCAAAAACTAAGTCATGTTTTTGTGGCAGGCTAGGGTTTGTGTTGTTCTGTGGATTTTGTGGGGAGAGAGAAATAATAGAATCTTTAGGGGGCGGGAAAGATCTGTTAGGGACATGTGGCCCCTTGTTAGATTTTATGTTTCTCTTTGGGCTTCGGTGTCAAAGCTTCTTTGTAATTACTCGCTAGGTATCATCTTGCTTGATTGGAGCCCCTTTTTCTAGTGTGGCTCACCTTTTTTTTGTGGGCTTTCTTTCTTTTTGTATGCCCGTGCATTCTTTCATTTGTTCTCAATGAATGTTCGGTTCTATATAAAAAAAAAAACCAAGCCATGTTTTGAAATCTAAAAAAGTAGTTTTTGTTTTTAAAATTTGGCTAAGAATTCAAATGCTTTCTTAAAGAGATGAAAACCATTATAGAGAAATTTGGAGAAAATAAGCTTAATAACGAGGCCTAAATTTTGCAATCTGTTCCTATATATTATTTGAATTTTGAATTTTAAAATTTTGAATTTGTATATTTATATATTATTTTAATTTTGAATTTTAAATTTTGCAATATATATATTTATATATTATTTTAATTTTGAATTTTAAATTTTGCAATATGTATATTTATATATTATGTTAATTTTGAATTTTGTAATATATATATTTGTATATTATTTTAATTTTTAGTAGACTTGGAACCCGTTACAATTTTGCAATATATAAATTTTGATCACTAAAAATGCATTTAGCCTCACTTTAATATTTTACAACCACGACATTTACAGAGCAATATAACTGAGTTGGATCTAAGTTAATATCATTTAAGATGAATGACTTGAGTGAGAGATAGTATTGCAAATTAAATTTGGACAACATTTGAAGGATAGATACAATTTTATTATTGTTGTTAATTTTGCATAAGGACTTATTTTTATTGGATAAAGTAAACTTTTGATAATTGCTTTTTATATGTTTTAATGCATGTTATATATTTTTTATATTATATAACTAAATTCTTTTTAAACTATAAACAAGAAAAAAAACAAACAAGAAACAAGAAATAGTTATCAAACAAGTTTCTGTTTCTATTTTTTTTCCTCAAGAAACAAGAAACAGAAATAGTTATCAAACATATTCTTGTTTCTTGTTCTTAAAAAACAAGAAACAAGAACAGGAAATAGGAAACGGAAACGTTATCAAACGGGGCCTACAAAAATGCTTTCTTAATAAAAAAAAGTACAATATAAATATTATTGAACTCCATTTTGACTGAGGTCCAAAGAGAGGCCATAACCTTTTGTTTTGTTTTAAAAAATCAATATCAGTGTTCTTTTTATTGGAAGAAATCCTTCATCCTTTTCAAATCTCCCATAAGGTTGTCACCATTGGATTCATCCAAATAATCAGATTTAATAGATAATATATCTGGTTATCACAGTCAAAGTGATTGCAGAAAATTGGTAATGCAACTATTGAACTGCAGAGATGTTCTGGGTTACCCTATGTTGAGCTGATACCATCACCTGAAGATTTGAACTTGGATTTGACAAAAGATGTTTCGGTTGGATCATTCCAAGGAATTATGACTACTGCTCTGTTTTACTATTCTCCTTGACTTGAGAAAAATGATGCTTTCATATCTCTTCGAAAATATGGCCATAGTCCATAAGCAGCATCAGAGAATGTATTGTGCAACTAGTGCTCGGTCATTATTTTAAAAGGAAAACCAAGGTGCTTTGGTTGAATGGTAATAGCTATGCTTTAGAATATTTGAATGCAAGAAACAAGGGAATGTTCCAAGTGATTGATATGCCAAGGGATGTGCTTTGGGACTTTGATATTCTTGTAGCCTCTTCTTGGTATATTTTCTTTAAACTCTTTTATAATTATTCTATTTATTATTTCCAATTGGTAAGCTTTTCATATTCTGTTGGCTCGATTGTGAGGGTTTCAATTTTTTGTACATCATATTGACCAATTAAATATGCTTCAAGAGAAAAAGGAGCAGGTGCACACGATGATCAACCCAGCTATTTTTCTCTGCACTTCTTTCGTTTTTTAATGAACACAAGCATTTGTTTTTGTCAAAGATACCTGATAATCCACTTTTGTTGTGCATCACCAAAACCTCAAAAAATTTCTATTGGTTGTCCTGAAAAAATGGGGGAAATAGAATCTATTCTAGCTGTAGTCTACCCAAACCTTAAAAAAATTTCTATTGGTCTCGACCCATTAATCCTGAAAAACAAAGGAAAAAAAGAAACCTATTTGTATTACTTCCTTTGAACACAAGTTGTCACCAATTCTACTGCTTTTAAATCTAATGCAGGGCCGATATGAAATCATCTCTCTATCAGGCTCCTTCTTGATTTCTGACAGTAGCGGTAATCGAAGTCGAACTGGTGGTTTAAGTGTGTCCCTAGCAAGTGCGGATGGCCAAGTTCTTGGTGGAGTTACCAACATGCTAACAGCAGCATCTACAGTTCAGGTACTAGGCTTTGCCTACTGTCTGCAAACAAGTTATGTGGGTTAGCTTGATATAGTGTTAATATTTGCTTTATAAGATGGATTGAATGTTCTTTTCTTGGTTGCATAACTTATCTGCTAATGTAAAATTTGACAATACCAGAGAAGAAACAAAAATAAGTTGGTTTTTGTGCCTTAAACGATGTCTTTGTTGCAAAATCAGGTTATAGTGGGTAGCTTTCTCGTGGATGGGAAAAAGCTGGGCTCAAGTATACAGAAATCTGGGCCATCTTCTACATCACCCAATATGTTAAACTTTAGTGCACCCGCAGCAACAGGCTGTCCCTCTGAAGGCGCATCAAATAATTCATCCGATGACAATGGTGGTAGCCCTTTAAGCCGGGGGCCTGGAATCTACACAAATGCCAACCAACCAATTCATAATATGCAGATGTATCAATTATGGGGTAGTCGAAATCAATAATGAAGCTGCTTACCCAACTTAACAGTGTAGTGCATTGGGTGTTGAAGTGGTTAGTGTTTTGCATCCCGATGTATAGAGGTTAGTTGTGGATTCTGTCCCTAACATGCATTGTCGAAACCGTATCGTAACTTTTCTAGATTAGATTCACTATTGATCTTTTAGCTGCTGGTTAGCTTTATTTCTAGTCAGTTCAAAGTGTCTACTTCAACATTCCTCCATGAATGTGGAACTTCTTCTGAAGATTATGGTAAATCATACCGATTGGGATGTCATTACGACATTACTGTAGAGGGTAAATCTTCAACTCTCTTTTTCTCATGGGTTAAGGATGATCTAATCATGAATTGCATCCACAGATGCATTGTCGAATCGGTAGTCAGTAGCATAGTTTCAAGTTTATAACCTGTTGTGGCTTTTTTTGCCATTCTTTCCTGGAAAAGCCACAAAGTTGAGTCGATCTGATTATTCATGGAACAGTATGATATTCAATTAGGTTCATATTAAGATTGGTACGACTTATTATAGTACTCGACTACCGATGTCAAGTGGAATCAAACTGTCCCTAGTAATTGGATGAGAATTAGTTCTTATTGTTAAGATCATTCACAAGAGAGCGATGAAATAAGAGAGGAAAATAGGGCAATATATATGAGTTGTGTTGTTCAATTACTTTCGATTTCATTACAATGAAATAGGTCTTTCTTTGAGAATGATGAACCGTTTTCTCTGATATTCTTTCCAATGTTTACAGAATCCTAAAAGTAGTGTCAAGGGAGGGAGGAAACGTTTGCAACTATCAACTTTGACATGAGAGACAATTTACATCAGTGTGCAATGAAGTTCTTGTTATTTATTTATCATAGCGCTACTTGAGTTCTTGAATAGCTGCTTTTAGAGTTTATTCTGGCTAAACTTCAAAATTAATTTGTGGAGATTGCTTTCTTTTTCATTTTTAGTCAACCATGAAAACTAAAATCTGCTGGTTGAAGGGTGTCAATAGCATAATTCAGAATTCTAAGTACAAAAGAGGAGAGTGGAAAGGACTGCTAAACAGTGGAAATAAAATGGGCTAAAATCCACATTTGCTCCTAATCTTTTTCCCCATCTTAAAAATGTTGGAGTTTCTTTCTAAATTGACTAAAGGATACTCTCTTTTGCAACATTGAAAGGTTGGAGAAAGTAGTCTTTTGCACTGTTGTGCAATCACCAATATAGATTGAAGTCATTGAACATTTGATTTCATAATCTGTCCAAATTCCACATCTAAAGGATGCCTAAGCCAAATTTCAATTTTTTTTTTCCGAACTTCAACATGTGGAAGTGTATATTCGAACCTCTAAATTTTTTGTTATGGCGCATGCCTTTAACTTTTTGGTAGAGGGCATGTGGCTAGTAACAAGCTTAGGTTTGTGGCCAAATTTCAATTATATCGAAGCTTCCTTTCTATATGTGTTGTCATTGAAATATATGATTCATTTTTAAAAAAATGAATGACATAGATTAACTATTTTTAAAATAAATAAAATATTGAGTTTGACATGCAATATAACAATGCAGGTAGCTCTTGTAGCAACGACGACTAACTATGGCCATCCATCAGATTAATGTGCCATCAATAGCATTATTTGCTACTGACCCTATTAGACTTATAAAAACTGTATTTGATTGAATACTAAAACAATTTCAGTACATGGTTTCCTAATTGTGGAACTATCGTATGCCGAACATAGACTCAACAATTATATGCCAAACATATATCATTTTGTACTAAACTAACTAGTATGTGGCTAATTTGAATACATTTCATTAGTAGCCCTTTTTATAAATTCAAGGTTTAAATCTCCACTCTCACCATCATATTCTAAAAACAAAAAAAAACAAGTGTGTGATTTTTAAGCCTCACTTGATTATCCATTATACTAAAAGCATCTAGTTTTCATGCACTATGAATGCATGAACTCTGTGCTATGATATTTTCCATGTGAATCTTCAATGTGTTCATCAATGTGTTATCATTGAGTTGTTTCATATCTTAAATAGGCTAAATTATAAAAAATACTCTTGAACTTTGCACTTTGTTTCAAAAATACTTCTATTCTTTCAAAAGTTGTAATATTACCCTTGACCATTCACAAAGGTTTCAAAATTATCCTTGGAGTAGAAATAATCTAGAATGTTAGAAGGAAAATCGATGTGACAGTGACGTGGGACGACATGACAGTGACTCGGATGCTTATCTAGATTAAATATGAAAGAACGAATTCAAACACGTCGATTTTTCATCCAACATTCCATCTATTTTTCAATTCCAATCGCAGTTTTGAAACGTTTATGAAAAGTCAAGGGTAATATTGTAACTTTTAAAACAATAGGGATATTTTTGAAACAAAGGACAAATTTGAAGGGTATTTTTTATAATTTAGCCTCTACCATATAAGCTATCACTCATCATATATAGCATATTATAGTACCTAGAAACTCTTAATTTGTCACATTTTAATATTTAAAATTGAAAATATTTATATATAAAGAGAATCAAGATTTTCCCCTCTAAATTTTATTTTTTTTCTTCATCCAATTTCTCAAAATTTGAAGGTTGGCTTTAAACTTTATTGTTTACTTCTATCCTGTTAAAAAAACTCATATGGTCCATGTACTTTCGTAAAAGATAGTATTTACGGTCTCAAAAAACAATATATATATTATTTAGTCTATGAACTTTCATATGTAATGATTTAATCCTCATAATTTAAATTTTGTAACGATTTAGTCGTATGAACTTCATTATGTAAAAAATTTGTCTTAAAAGTTTAAAATTTGTAACAATTTAATCTCTACCATAAAAATTCATGTTATACAGATCATTAAATTGCTTAAATATCAAATGTATTTTAAATTATATGTACTAAATTGTCTCATATAAAAAATTGATACTTCATGTTGTCATGATTTTTCACAACAAGAACTAAATCATTAAAAAAAATTTAATTATAGAGACTAAATTTTTGCAAAAAATTAAGAGATTAAATCATTATATGTGAAAGTATAGAGACTAAATCATTACTTCCATAAAAGTATATAGGGATCATATGTGTTTTCAATGTAAAATTTTCCAAAAATGTGGGGCTTTGTCACTAACCCATATAGAAATTACAATTATTACTCATGACAATTTCATTTACAATGAAAACATGAAAATTTAATTTATCTACTTCAAATAATCCAATGTAACATGTTTTTATTTATTACACTGAACTACATAGCTATAATTAGACAATAAGTTTGGAACAATACATAGAAGGAAATGTAAAACTATGAGTTCAATATTAGAATTCGAGAGCTTTATTTATAAATAATTGAAAATTGTAAAAGGCATTATTCTTTTTCTTTTTTTAATAAAAAATAAATTTGGAATAAAATGAGATTTCATATTCTCAAAAACAAATATTATATCACAACTGGTTTTCCTCTCTATAGCACTTTCCAATGACGACATCAATCACTGTGAAAATTAATTAGTATATTTTAAGTGAAGAATTTATAGTTGGGTTTGGTACTTCATCCTTTCCATTATTTAATTCATGGTCATTGTTCTCAACTTTCATGGTCATTGTATATGTTTATTCTATGTTATCCTTAAATTTTTAATTATCTTTTTTCTTAGCTCTTGACATTTGCGTTGTTTAGGATCCCACATTGAAAAAATGAATAAAAATAAAGAGAGACCTCACAATTTATAAGATATATGAGTTACTTCTTTCATTGCCAATTGATTTTGAGATGGATCCCCTATAATCTAGTAGGGTATCAAAGCCCATTAAACCCAAACAAGTATTCGGTCCAAAAATTGGAATCCGATCCAAGAATGGTGAACTCAAAGAGGCATCGAACATGTTGAGAATCCCACATTGAAAAAATGAAGAGAGACCTCTAGTATGCATGACAAATGCGAGAGTGAAGATTTAGATTATGGAAATGGATAAAAATTTCTATTAAATGATTGGTGAAAAATTAATGACCAAAACTAAAATGATTAATTAATTAAAGTTAATTTTAAGGACTAAAATTAAAAGTTGAAAGTCTAAGAGTTAAAGTGAAATAGGTATGGAAGTTTAGGACTAAAGTAAGAACTAAACCCATTTAATTAGTATTTTTATATAGAATAAATTATATAGTTTTATTTTGGTTGATAAATCATTATATACCTATTATGTTTGATCAAATTAAATGTTATGTTTTGGTATCTAAAATTTGTATAAAGAAATGGTTTATTTCATATATATATATATATATATATATATATATATATATATATATATTTATTTATTTATTTATGGATAAAGATATGCTTTATAAACATTGTTGTTAAATTTCAATAAGGCATTTAACATGTGGCTTATATAGTTGATCTTTAAAGGGTAATGACTAGAAATAGCACAAAATATTTTTCCAAGAAATTTGTTTCCATAGCACTTCTCAGTCTCTTCTCAGTCGGGATCGTCACTGGAAAATGACAAAAAAAGTTTTATTCATCTTCTCATTCCCATTCTCTTCTTTGAACCATTGGCTAGCTTCTTGATGAATCTTGGCCGAGACATTGATGAATCTCGACCGAGAAAATTTGGCTAATCCAACAAAAAAAAAAAGAAAAATCCAAAAGCTTCTCTCTTTATGCTTTCCCAGTGCATTTTGGTGGCGATCTTCGAAACCGACTCCGAGAAAGACAAAAAAAAAAAATTGGTGTTGGTCTCGAAGATTACCATAAAAAAAGAGGCACAAGATTTTTCTATCTTTCTCGGTGTCGGTCTCGGAGATCACCACAAAAAAAGCATCGGGAAAGCATGGAGAGAGAAACTTCTGGATTTTGCTTTTTTTTTTGTTGTTGGATTCGCCAAACTTTTTTGGTCGAGATTCATCAATGTCTCTGCCGGAATTTATTTAGAGGCTACCCGGTAGTTCAAAGAAGAGAATGGAAAGGAGAAGGTGAAGAAAACCCTTTTTTTTTTTTTGGTCATTTCTCGATGACGATCCTAGCCAGGAAGAGACCGGGAAGTGCTATGGAAACAATGTGTTCAAAACGGGGCTATTTATGTAAGACCCAAAATTTTTTGTGCTATTTCTAGCAATTACCCATCTTTAAAATTTGCATAAAAGTTGTTTCATTAGGTCCCGTTCGATAACCATTTAATTTTTTATTTTTAGTTTTTAAAAATTGTGCTTGTTTTCTCATCATTTCTCTACAATTAGTTTCATCTTTCTTAAAGAACACATTTGAATTCTTAGCTAAATTCCAAAAATAAAAATAAGTTTTTGAAAACTACTTTTTTCAGTTTTCAAAATTTGGTTTGATTTTTGAAAACATATGTAAAAAGTAGATAACAAATCAATGAAACTCATAGGTGAAAGTAGAATTTAAATACTTGATTTTCAAAAACCAAAAACCAAAAACCAAAAACCAAAAATCAAATGGTTATCAAACGGGACCTTACTTATTGACATTGTCATTAAATTCTTGTAATGCATTCAATATCTTATAATGGCACCGACATGTTATTTGTCATTTTAAGATTTATATTAAATACAATTGTTTACACGAGATTTCAACAAAGAAAGAGAAATGAGACACGTGTAAATGAATTTAATTTGTATTAATTTGAATGTAGTGGAGTACAATATCTAATTTGTTCCTATGATTCTTTCTCTCAAATGTACATATGTCTCGAGGGCTTTGCAACTTGTTCTCGAATGTAGATTTGTCTCGAGGGCTTTACAGCTTGTTCTCGAACATGGATTTGTTTCGAGAGCTTTGTAGCTTGTTCTCGATCTTGCAAGTCTTCTAGCCTTCAAGGGTCTGGTTCAGTGAGTGTTTGATCTTCAAGATTTTAGGGAGTCTTCTGGTCTTTGTTTCTGAATTCTCTCTACTCTAAGTTCTCTAGAGAATTCCAACTTCTGAACCTCCAAAATGGAGGAAGGAGCTCTCTATTTATAGAGTTCCCCAGGTGGGCTTGGGCTTGTCAGTCGGATTGGGCATGGTTGACTTTGGGCTTAACCTTTGGACTGGGTTTGGCTAACTTTAGGGCCTAGCCCTTTGGATTTTCATCTAAAATTAGCCCAAATTTCACATAACCCAATTGTATATTGGGATTCACCATAATTTAATTTAGGGATCCTTGCTAATTTAATTAATCCCTAATTAAATATAATTTCGTCATCAATGTTGGGTAATGACGTAGCAATTTTTGATTGGCCAAAATTTCTATTCCAACAAATGCCCCATTTTCGAGATTTATGCACTAGTATGTGCGAGTGAATCTCGAAAAAGATAATTTGAAATCAAAATTTAAGGTATTTGCTCCTAAATTGAACTCCATTTGATGTGCCAATTCATCAAAATATGAATTTGGGTCATAGTTTTGATTTTCTTATTTGGCATAAAATTTTGATTTGAACTTAGTAGAATTTATGTTCCACCTTAATTCAAAATCTGAATTTTATCTAATTTGAATTTCAAGTAGTATTCAAATTATACCCATTTTTTTATTTGGGGCATAGTTTAGAATCTACCAATGAATTTGAATTCGAAACTTGAATTTGGAGTGTCCAAATTTCACTCTTTGATATAAAAGTCTACCCAATTATATTTTGGAATTGGAATAGAACTTGAATTTGGATTTCAATCAAATTTTGATTTGGGATAAAATTTGGATTATGCCCAAATTTTACTTTTTGAGATAAAAGTCTACCAAATTATATTTTGGAATTGGAATAGAACTTGAATTTGGACTTCAATCAAATTTTGATTTGGATAAAATTTGGGTTATGCCCAAATTTCACTTTTTGAGATAAAATTCTAACAAATTTGAATTTTGGATTTGGAATAGAATTTTAATTTGGCTTGCAGTCAATTTTTAATTTGAGATTAGATATGACAAAATTTAAGTTGAGATGATATCCTGCCCGATTTCGATTTGAATTTTGGAATAGAACTTGGATTTGAGTTTGTAGTCAACTCATCCCAAAATTCAAACTTTAATATCCCAAAGTTTGAATCCTGTATGATCTTTGGATTCAAATTGGTTTTGATTTGATCTTCTTGACATTATCTTTGAATTCAAATTAGATGTGATTTTATCTTTTCCTCCACTATAAGTAGAGGAGATGGGTCTTCCATCAATTCACATCAACAAAGAGGGAGTGGAGCTTCACACTGAGGAATGATGAATAGGCAATTCCCAATTTTTTTTTATACATTTGTAAGACTTGCAAATACTTTTACTATAGAAGAGAATATCGTAATCCACAAAAATGTACCACAAGTAGAATTTTTCTTAAACAATATATACAAGGTTCGAAATGTCGATGTCGATGGAAATGTTGAGGTCCAAAATTTATGGAAATGTCGATGGAAATGGAAATGTCGATGGAAATTTCGGTGGAAATTTACGAAAATCGTGGAAATTGATGGAAATTGTTTGAATTAGCCAATGAAACTTAGATTTTGACTTAATTAGACTATAATGGACTATTTTTAAGCACCACATCTAAAATTTAAGATAATATTTATATATAAATGTCAATTGAAATTTTGAAATGTCGATGCGAGTAGGAATTTGAAAAGAAAAATTTGGAAATTGATATACATTATTAAAATTATTTCATGAAACCTTAATTGTGAGTCTTGACTCAATTATAGTATAATTGATTACTCTTAAGTCTTAACATCGTATTTCTAAATATATATAATATTTATATTCAATTAGACAACTATGAAGGAAATTTGAGAGAATTGAAATGAATTTAAGAGAATTTGAGAGAATTGGAGAGAATTAGAGGGAAATTAAGATAATAGGAATTGAAGTGTAGAAATGCTTTGAACCTATTATCTAGCGCTTCGAATGACCAAGTACGGGGGTCTCGCTGTAGAAATGCTGTAAATCAATTTATTTATACACCATTTAAACTCTTATCTAATTGCTCTCTGTATTTTGTACTCAATTTCTTCTCAAGATAATAAAATTTTCTCCCTCTACCTCTAGACGTAGCCTATTACTTATTATTTATTAACAAAGAAAAGATTAAATTCGAATATATATATATATATATAATAATAATATAAAAACCATGCTTTCTCTAGTTTGTATATATATAAAAAAAAAAAAAAAAAAAAACAAAAAAGCGGACGACATGTCGTCGAAAGGGGGGGGGGGAAACGACATCCCCCCCTCGACGACATGTTGAGTCGGTCGACATGTCGACATGTCGGTCGACATGTCGACATGTCGGTCGACCTTTCGACATGTCGACCGACTTTTTCCACCGTGAATATATATGGCCTATTGTTTTTTTGTTTTTTTTTTTAATTATTGCTTGCAGCTAAGATATCCTCTACAACTTCGAAGGTAACTAACCTCTGATTCAAGCGGAATTAAGGATGACACCTTTCGACGGCTTCGACGTCTTTTTCAACTTCGAAGGTGACCAACCCTGATTCAGGCGGAATTTAGGATGACATCTTTCGATGGCTTCGACGTCTTCTTCAACTTCGAAGGTGACCAACCCCTGATTCAAGTGGAATTTAGGATGGCACCTTTTGACGGCTTCGACGTCTTCTTCAACTTCGAAAGTGACCAACCCTTGATTCAGGCGGAATTTAGGATGTCACCTTTCGACGGCTTCGACGTTTTTTCAACTTCGAAGGTGACCAATCCCTGATTCAAGAAGAATTTAAGATGTCACCTTTCGACGGCTTCGACGTCTTCTTCAACTTCGAAGGTGACCAACCCCTGATTCAGGCGGAATTTAAGATGACACCTTTCGGCAACTTTGACGTCTTCTTTAACTTCGAAGGTGACCAACCCCTGATTCAGGCGGAATTTAGGATGACACCTTTCAATGGCTTCGACGTCTTCTTCAACTTCAAAGGTGACCAATCCTTGATTCAGGCAAAATTTAGGATGGCACCTTTTGACAGCTTGTACGTCTTTTTCGACTTCGAAGGTGACCAACCCCTGATTCAGGCAGAATTTAGGATGTTACCTTTCGACGGCTTCGACGTCTTCTTCAACTTTGAAAGTGACCAACCCCCTGATTCACGCGAAATTAAGGATGACACCTTTCGGCAACTTCGACGTCTTCTTTAACTTCGAAGGTGACCAACCCCTGATTCAGGCGGAATTTCGGATGACACCTTTCGACGGCTTTGACGTCTTTTTCAATTTTGAAGGTGACCAACCCCTGATTTAGGCAGAATTTAGGATGTCACCTTTCGACGGCTTCGACGTCTTCTTCAATTTTGAAGGTGACCAACCCCTGATTCAGGCGGAATTTAGGATGACACCTTTCGACAGCTTCGACGTCTTTTTCGACTTCGAAGGTGACCAACCCCTGATTCAGGCGAAATTTAGGATGTCACCTTTCGACGGCTTCGACGTTTTTTTCAACTTTGAAGGTGACCAACCCCTGATTCAGGAGGAATTGAGGATGACACCTTTCGACAGCTTCAACTTCAACATTGGAGGTGATCAAACTCTTGGCTTAGGCTAAGGATGGCTCACCTTCACGGCTGCTTCTGCTTCAACATTGGAGGTGACCAAACTCCTGGCTTAGGCTAAGGATGGCTCACCTTCACGGCTGCTTCTGCTTCAACATTGGAGAAGAAACAACGACAAAGCCTTCAAACTTTGGGTAAGAAGCAACAACGAAGCCTTCGAACTTTGGAGAAGAAACAACGATGAAGCCTTCAAACTTTGGGGAAGAAGCAACGACGAAGTCTTTGAACTTTAGAGATGAGGCGATGGCAGCGGTGCAACCTTCGAACTTCGAGAACAAGAGACAACGAAGCCTCCAAACTTGATGACGAAGCGTCGGTGAACCCCTCTACTTGGGCAGGAGCAAGCAAAGGAGGGCGAAGCCTCCTGACTTGAGATGAAGCAAAGACAAAGCCTCTAGACTTGGAGATGGAGTGACGATGAAACCTCGAAACTTGGAGAGGAAGCGAAACGTCAAACTTGGAGGCAGAATGCGAAACTTGAAGGCAGAATGGCGAACCTGCAATGAGTAGAACCCCAATCTTTGGAACCAACGAAACACCGTACTTTGAATGACAACGCTTAATCCTTGAACTTGAGCAACACTCAATCGATCTTAGACTTAAAATGATCGAAGCTCAATCTTAACCTTGAAGTGAGTGAAGCCCTCTCGCATGCATTTAACATGTGTGACGTCCTGTTTCAAGCTTAGGGTGGAGATGTTTTTTTATGAGACTGAACTTAAAAGTTTTTTTTACGCTGCCTACGTACCCTTAAGGAAAGAGATCAAGTCATAACGTAGTTCAATAGATTTTTTTTACGGCCGTCACCTTTTAAGCTCGTGTGGGCCATGAGCATCATGCAGTTTAGGCACTTGCGACGATGAGCTCTCTTTACATTTTAGATGCTTTTGTCTTCATCATAGAGTTGATCATATCCTTCATTTGTAGGATTTGTTAAGATGACGACATTTTTCTTTACCTTCAAGGAACCCTCCGTGTTTGTGAGAATGGAGAACTTCATTTTCATACGAGAATGAACAAGACTGTGAATCTTTTTGTCATTGTTCACTTCATCAAACAGTTCCGCCTTCAAGGATTTCATCTTCCTTTCATGCTAATCACTTGTTACTTTGAGACGATCAAAGACAGATGTTGAAGGTTTATTTTTTCTCGATGTGGAGACGCTTAGCCTTTGAAAGACGGAAGTTCGAGTTGAGATAGAAGTTGAAGATTGGTTTTCTTCTTTTCTCGCGTCCATACTCATCCTTTGGAAGACTGAAGGTCGAGTAGTTGAAGGCTTGATACGATGAAAGACAGAAGTCCTTTGCTCGGTTTCTTTTGAATCATCAATTTCTTCCACATTGGTGCAGCATGAACTTATCAAATCTTCTTCCCCTTTTTCCATTGGAAGGAAATCTTGAGGTTTGGTAGGCTTGACCATGTCTTGAAGTTTGTTTTTTGGTACCTCATGTTGAAATCAAATAGATACAGGTTCCAAGGTTTCAAATTGGACTAAACACACTCCTTGATCATGAAGCAGACTAGAGTGCATTTGACTGCATGTGTCTGTTGTCACTGCAGCATGATTTTCTTGAGCTAATTCATCGAGATCTAGCTCAATTTTTCCTTATTTAGCTAATCTTAGAATTAGCTCTTTTAGGATGAAGCACCTCTCCACTAAATGATTGATAACTTGATGATACTTGCAATACTTGGGATCATCAACTTTTTCCATCTCTTCCGGCCGTTTACATTCTGGAAGCTTGATCAGTCGTGTGTCCAGTAGTTTCTCTAACATGTTAGGAATGTCAGAGTCGGAAAATGATAGACTTTTTTCTGTCTTTCCCCTAAAGTTAAGCGACGCCTTTCACTTCTTTGTCGCTTTTCAACCCTCTTGTCTTTCGAAGACAACTTGAGAGGGGTTGTATTTACAACCATAAACTCTTCTAAAGTCTCATGGATGTTATTTTCCTTTTTCCTTATGTTAGGGACTAGAAGGTCTTTGTCTCATCGACTAGCAATACTTAGCTCCATGTCGTGGGCAAGAGTTGCAAGTTCTTCAAAGGTACGAGACTTTATACCTTGAAGGATGTAAAGAAGTTCCCAGTGCATGCCTTAAATGCACATCTCTACAGCTGACAGTTCAGTGAGGTGATCTTTGCAATCGAGACTCAAGGCTCTCCAATGATTTATGTAGTCGAAAACGGGTTCACCTTTTCGTTGTCTAGTGTTAGTGAGCTCCAACATGCTGACGATTCGTCTTGTGCTGTAGAAGTGGTTGAAAAATTCCTTTTCGAACTGTTTCCAACTGTCTATCGACTTAGGCTCTAGATCAGTGTACCAGTCGAATGCGTTCCCTTTCAGTGTTCGTACGAACTGTTTAACCAGTAGATCTCCTCGTGTACCAGCATTTTCGCATGTCTCGATGAAATGAGCAACGTGTTGCTTAGGGTTGCATTTTCTATCAAATTGCTGAAACTTTGGTGGTTGATATCCAGTTGACATTCTCAAATTATCGATTCTCTTAGTATATGGTGTAGAATACAAGAGATAACTTTGAGAAGCTCCACCATATTGAGCTCTAATGGAGTTCATTATCATGTCCTGAAGTTGTTGGACAGATAGAGTAGCGATCGAAGTGGAGTGTTGTGGTTGATTTTCTTGCACAACGACCCTCTTTTTATTGCGATCTTTGACATCAGCGGTTTGACTTGACTTAGCGAAATATGGGTTCTCAATCTGGCTCTTTAAGTATGTGATTTGAGAATCCCTTCCTTCATATAGGTGTTGATTTGCTCCTGCATCTCTGCCATTCTTTCCCCCACAGTGTTTGCTTTAGTTGTCATGACGGACACTACGTCAGAATCAAGATCGAACAAGGGGTTAAACTTAACAGAAAACTTGTTGCTAGTAAATGCCCTCGATAGTGTCATTACTTCACCTGCAATAGAAGCTTTATCGTCTTGCAGCCTCAGTTCATTAGAGCAACTATGGGTAACAGAACCCGTGCACGAGTTTCTCATGACAACGGTCATTGAAGAAGTCTTTTTGGATGACATTACTTCACTTGTATATTGAGATTAAAGAAAGAGATGAGAGGTAGAGATAGTCCCACTGGGCGTGCCAATTTGTTTACACGAGATTTCAACAAAGAAAGAGAAATGAGACACGTGTAAATGAATTTAATTTGTATTAATTTGAATGTAGTGGAGTACAATCTCTAATTTGTTCCTATGATTCTTTCTCTCAAATGTACATCTGTCTCGATGGCTTTGCAGCTTGTTCTCGAATGTAGATTTGTCTCGAGGGCTTTACAGCTTGTTCTCGAACATGGATTTGTTTCGAGAGCTTTGTAGCTTGTTCTCGATCTTCCAAGTCTTCTAGCCTTCAAGGGTCTGGTTCAGTGAGTGTTTGATCTTCAAGATTTTAGGGAGTCTTCTGGTCTTTGTTTCTGAATTCTCTCTACTCTAAGTTCTCTAGAGAATTCCAACTTCTGAACCTCCAAAATGGAGGAAGGAGCTCTCTATTTATAGAGTTCCCCAGGTGGGCTTGGGCTTGTCAGTCGGATTGGGCATGGTTGACTTTGGGCTTAACCTTTGGACTGGGTTTGGCTAACTTTAGGGCCTAGCCCTTTGGATTTTCATCTAAAATTAGCCCAAATTTCACATAACCCAATTGTATATTGGGATTCGCCATAATTTAATTTAGGGATCCTTGCTAATTTAATTAATCCCTAATTAAATATAATTTCGTCATCAATGTTGGGTAATGACGTGACAATTTCTGATTGGCCAAAATTTTTATTCCAACAACAATATAAAAAAGTTAACAACAAAACCAAAGCAAAATTTTAAGAAAATTTAAAGAGAAAATTAAAACTTTTTAAAGTGGGGTTAATCTAGCTATATGAAATATGTATCAAAATTTAGGGAATGAAATGGGATATAAACTATAGAAAAGTCTTAGTATTTCGCATTTTGGATATAAATAAATGTCTAAATTTTAAAATTGAACAATGAAAGGACAAAAAAAAAAAATCCTATTGTTTGCATTTATGCGCGAATGGATTTGATGAGAAATTATTTTAAATTTCAAGATTTTAAAAAATGGAAATGATTTCAAATATTTATTTGTGTTTGGAATCAAATTGATTTGAAATTACAAAAATTAAATTTTCTTATTTCGATGCTCATGAGAAATGAAAAGAAAGTATAATATTGTACTATAATGCCCTTAATTATAATTTTGTAGAAAATTATATTGATAATAATAAAATATTTTAATATCAAATAACAATTTGAATTATAATTATGTTTTGAACATTTTAAATTAAATTAAAATAGAGAATATATTTATTTACGTTTTTAATGAAAATACATTTCACTCTACTCTCACACTCTCTCACCTATTGAAGCAATGATTTTTTTTTTCCCTTCAGAAACAATGGTTCAGCCCTCCACTCATTTTTCAGCCACTAACCTGTGTTCCAAGGTTTTGATTTTTTTTTTTTACTTTTGTTTTGTTGATTTATGTTGTTCTCTTCTCCGACGCAGTAGAAAATCAAAAGAATAAACTATGGATAGGTATAGAGGGAGGTGTTTGCATTAGGGGGTATACTTTGTTTTTTTTTTTTTTAAATCTCTACGGTTAAAATTGAAAACATATTTTTTTAAGTTTAGAATCTTGCCAAATTCGACCTATTTGGAATGGAAAACTTTTTAAGAAAAACACGATTTTAAATCACAATTTATTTTAAATTGTGCATCCAAACACGAAAAATGATTTCAAATCATCCCCAATCTAGGAGTTCCAAATAAGGGGTTAAGTTTGATCTTATTTTATGTTATTTATGGTTTGAAATTTTGGCATCAGGAAGTTTACACATCGGTTTCATACATATATAGCTTAACCAACAAAAAGTAATTGATCTGAAGTATTCTTTTTAGATTCGAATTATCTCATTCTAAGTTATTTTCACGAGCTGCAATAAGTAAAACTTGGTCATCCACTTGAGACTGGGATGATGCTTTAAGGCCTTGAGATCTCAAATGATTTAGATTTGTTTAATAATCATTTTGATTTTTTTTTAAAATTAAGTTTATATACATTACTTTCATTCATTAGTTTTTGTTATTTTTTTTCAAAATCTAAGCTAAGTTTTGAAAACTAAAAAAAACAGTTTTTAAAAATTTGTTTTTGTTTTTGAAAATTGACTAAAAATTTACACCTTTTTTAAAGAAAGGTGAAAAATATAGTAAAGAAATTGTGAAGAAGCATAAATGTCAAAAATAGAAAACTAAAAATAAAATCATTATCCAACCGAGCATTAATTAGTAGGAAATAATTATATTCAATACCAGTGGCTTTAGGTATTAGATTTTTTTATCTCAATTTAGTGATATATGAATTCTTACTATTTTTTTCATTTTTTTTTAAATTGTTTTCTCTCTTACACAACAATGTGTAGATGTAAAGAAACTAATTGAATGCAAATAATATATGAATTGTATTCAAACCACTAAGCTTTGATAGTTAAACACATGCATTAATGAATGCTATACTTTCAATGTGCTATGCCAAATTTCTTTAGAATAAGATTTACGCTTTGATAGTTAACTTTATGTAACATTTAGGCCCCGATTTTTTAGAAAAAGATTATCTAATTTTTTTTCTCAAATTTCCAAAATATTTTTAAAATTTTAATTGAATTTAAAAAACAAAAATAAGTTTAGGAGAACTCAAGTGGTAAAGTATGTGTTTTTAAATAATTTTCTAAAACGATGTTATCAAACTTGATTAAAAAAAGTTTCTACACTAAAGACGAGTTATTGACCACTTTTATATATATATATATATATATATATATATATAATGCATTCTTTTGTTTTTCTTAAGAACACTAAAAAGTTTTTGTCTCAAATTATTAGCTATATATTTTTTTTAGTAATTTAAAATGACTTTGAAAAATTCAATATCGAAAAGAGTTTTACATATTAAAAAAAGACGTGTTTGAAACTTGGAATATAATTTTCTACAACTACTCTCAAACATATCCTTTTTAGTTTTTAAAACATAAATTATAAAACAAACAAATTGTTCATAAACATGCTTTATTTATTGAAAATAGAAAACAAAACACAACTCTTATCCAAAAGAATCCCTAGATTTAGCCATAGGTTAAGATATGAATTTTTTTTTTAAAAAAATGGCCTACTTCTTTATATCTCAACCTAATACTTGAAACATCAAACTAACCAAGTCATACAGTTTATAACATATTTAATGAAAAGACATTTAAAAAAAAAAACATAGAAAGAGAAAGCAGAATGGTACTGAACTTAACTACTCTCATTCAGGATAAAATTAAGCAATATAAATATATATATATAGAGGGAATTTTAAGGTTGTTTAATTAATTTCTTCTACTTCATATACTACATGGTCTTTTTCTATTTTCATTCAAATATTCTCAAAAACTCTATTAATAGCCACCTAATTGTGTAGCCTTTGTCTTTTCTTATCTAAAAAATGAATTAAATCTCAAAACAATAACCTCTAAATTTAATGAAAGATAAAATGAGTCAAAGGTCATAAATTGAAGGCTAAGGAATCCCAAAATAAAGTCTAAGGCAAACAGGCAGTACTAATTTACATTTTACTTTTGTAGGTATCATAAAAAACACACCCAATTTGTCAAAAACCAAACATATATTTATAGTTATAACTCCTGTTTGTGTTAATTTTTCATGCAGACAAAACCTAGGAGTTAGAGAAAGGCAACACAATCCCACACAATCCCATATTTATATATATGTAACAATATTCCATTGTTCTTACTTCAAAAACCACTCAAAAATTAAGCCAAGAAAAAGCTCATGAAAATTCAATCTTCCACTGAAAATCCACATATAATATAGAGAAAATCTCTTTCTTCATAAATAGGAAATTGTTTCTTCCTCCTTTTACAAACACCCATTAGATAATTTCTTCAACAAATCACTTGTAGATCCCAAACCCCAAAAGCAAGAGAACAAGAAGAGAAAGAAGATTGAAATTAAAAAAAAAAAAAGATCCTAATTAAATTGAAGAAGAGAAAGCTAATTAAGTATACAAACATCCACAAAAGAAGAAGAATATAAGAAGAAGAAGAAGAAAGATGTAATTAACAATAGAGTTAAAGAGAGATATATAAAAAAGAAGGGTTCATATGAAGATTCAATGGCTGACCTTTGAAACCAGTTAGTCAATCCGATCACCGTATATTTTTTTTTGGGATTTTCCAGTCCAAACACAGCGAGAGACTTGATAGGTTGTACTTGATTTTTTTTTTCAAACCCTCAAATTGGTCAAATTGAGGGTTTGAATTCTCTGTCAGAAAGGTGGAAGCTGAACATTTTGCATATGAAGTGGCAAATTCAAGAATGGAAGCCCTGAATTTGATGGGTCTTGAAATGGGTTGTTGTTGTTGTTGCTGCCACCAACTCCGCCGCCCCCGCCTGCTTCCTGAGCTTGCTGCTGATCTTCCTCATCCAGTGGTAATCTCTCATACGCCACATTAGTAAACGAAGCTGCAATCAAAATCACCGGCCCGGCTGCCGTTAATTCTCCAGCCACCGTCCCGCCAACCACCTGCCCCTGCCCTCCGCCCAAAAATATCGTCAAACTGGTGGCGCCGGGGGGAGCAGGCGGCGGAAGAAACGATCCAGAGAGCGACAAAATCTCAAATCTCCCATGAAGGGTCAACACCGCCCCGGCCGCTGCAGGCTGGCGGAGGCCGACGTTGGTGACGTTGCCACTGCCGCTCAAAATACAGATCCCACGCTGCCGTCGGCGGGCGTAGGCCGCGATGCAATCGAAGACGTCGCAGCCGCTGCCGACCTCTAAGATGTGGACACGTAGCGTGTTGGCGCTCTCGCGGGTGATGATAACCGGCGGCTTTGGCTTGTTCTTCGAACCCGGTGGCCGGCCACGGGGGCGACGGCCTACGACATCCCCGGGGCCGCCGAGGGCTTGGTGGGGATCGTCGTCGTCTTGGTGGTCGCCGGAGGAGAAATGAGCACCGCGATTTGCAGGATCATCTACAGACGTCTGGAGATGAGTTAGATATCGACTTCCTAAATCCAATCCAGCCATCAAAACATCAAAAGAAAATTGAAAATAAAAACATATAAAAAATACACAAAAATATATTTTTTAAAAAACCCAGAAAGGGAAACAAAAAACAAGATCAAATTGAAGAAAAAAAAATTGAAATCAAAAGATCAACAATGGTGGAGTAGAGAGAAAGGGAAGAGAGAAGAATGGAGAAAGGCCAAAGAGAGGGAGAGAAAGAGAGACTCAAAACGCAGTCATTTCTCTCACTGCCAAAAGTCTAAGAATATTTATATGGAAAAAATCATTAATTGGTCCAATTTTCTTTTTAATCTTTTTAAAATCTTGTTTCTTATTGGTGTTCACGTTCTAATAAGACTACTCTCAGTTGTTGAGCGTGGAACAAACGCGATGATGTATATATGCTTCAAAGTAAAGTACTGTTTGGGGAAGTGCTTTGGTTTTTTTTTTCTCTTTGTTTATTTTTGCTCTCAAATTAATTAGGGTTAGATTTCCAAGTGTGTGATGGGGCAATGCAACCAAATTAAAGCTCATCATCCTTTTCATTTGGAATGACAGCCATTTTCTTCTTCTTACAAATTAATTAATTGCAATGATGAACTAACAAGAAAATTTCAATTTACTTTTGTTTTGTGTTTTTCAAAACCCAAAGTTAGGTTAAGCCATGTGACCATTGAAGAGGTTAATAAGATGCACTAAGTCAAAGTGGAAGGTATTTCGTTAACCGTTAAATTTATATTTTAAAAATATTTTTTCTTCCTTTTCCTACATTTAGTGGCTAAAGAAATAATAGTCTCATTGAATAATTTCTCTAACTTAATAAGTGAATGAGAACTTACATTTATTATAGTTAATAAGTGTTATAAGATCTAAATTACCAATCAAAATTTAAGAAAGATTTCATTTATTTTTTAATAACCACATGTAGCTAGTGTGTTAAAAAAAATACATATATAAAAAATTTACTAAATATATTTTAACATGTCAATTTAAATTTTTAGATTTAGTAATATGATTTAACCATTTTATAAGGATCTATGATGAGAATGGAAGGGTCGTGCTAGTAGACTTGTTATATCTAATTTTTTTTCTTTTTTTTTTCTTTTCAATATAGTTGCTATTAGTATAGTAGTCAACGATTGAACTTTCTCTTCTACACTAGTCTTTGATTCTAATGAATTTTTCTTCTCTACTTACATTACTTTTTTTGGAAATATTTTCCACATAAGACTGGTGTATTATGATCTATCTCTTTCAACTTTGCAATTTGCTACTCAAACTTATCTTTGATTCTTCTCATATTAACAAAATATTAGTATTCATTGATCAAATACTCCTTATTAATCTCTCATGACTAGCTACCTAACTCAATAGTCTTGAGGTCTTAGCCCATCCTTCTTCCTAGCCACATTTAGAGTCTAAAAAAATTCTGCATCAAAATCTATGCTATGCACAATTTCTTTAATTTCATTATTGTTTAATGGAATAAAATTTTCACCTATTTTTTTAATGCTTCAATCATCTCCTTTAATATAATAAACACATAAATAAACAAATGAAAATATATACCAAACCTTGAGGAAACAAAGTAAGAAGATCACTCAATAATCATCTTTTTTGTAGGGAACAAAGACGCCATATGAAATTTGTTGGTTTTTGGAACTTTGAGTGATTAAAAGCCTAAACCCATGGTTTAGGGGAACAAGTTTGACCACAAGCTTGGGTTTTTATTAAAATGACATGACAAGTGGGGGAAGCAAGTGGGAGGTGGATCTATGGACTCCTTTTTTGTCTTGTTTCATCCAATGGCCATCTAATGGTTCCTTTGGCCGCTGCACTTTATTTTGCAGCTTGTCTCTTCCCAACTTCAACCATGGAAACTCTCTAATTCCAACTTCAAGTTGCAACCCATTAAGATTAATTAATTTTATGGCATAACTAATCTTGTCTTCTAATGACTTTGTTTGTTGTTAAAGAGTGCAATTTAGGGAGTGGGTGGAAAGAAAGAACTCTTTTACCTAAATCGGTGATATCGAAATTATCTTGACTTAGTCATGTGAATAGAATCTTCTCTTAGAGAAAGAAAATAGTGAGCATAAATAAGTTTTGTTTCCTTAATATCTCATCTTTTAATTATGATTAAATTTATTTTATTCTTATGGCACGGTTGGCTTACAAGATGATTTGACATGATAAAATTGTGAGGTTGAGCCTATATTTAGAGCATGTTTAAATTTGTTTGTGTGGAATTACTACACATTTTCTTTTCACCTTACTAGCTATATGAACCTTAAGTTGTAGAGCTCATGTGATTTAATTTCCAAGTAATTGACAATAAAAAGTATAACTAGATAAACAATGGTATATAATTTCTAAACATTCAAATATATATTACATTTTAGTTACTAGATTCTTATATTTTCTACTTTAATCTCTAAACTTGTGGAATAAAAAGTTTCTTTTAGTCTTTATCATTTTTATTAATCATGCTAACAAAAATTTTGATTCATTTCGAAACTGACATTTGACCTTTTACTTTTAGCTATAAATATGTGTTCATGTAGATATCTACTCATCATATAAATGAACAAATAACCATTTCATTTCAAGTTTTCTGTTAGAAAATTTAAGAAAAAGTAGTTAACGGTAAAGATTAAAAATGAAATTTTATACATAACTTAAAGGAATAAAACAAGATATATATTTGAAAGCTTACTTATCCAAACAAATTGTCATTGGATTTTTCCACCACAGCCTATTACTTGATGCCTATGTCTTTACTAAGGGCTAAATTCTAACAACACTACATAGTGAAAGTGTTCAATGGGTTACTTACTGTATTTAGATAGAACAAACACTAATATTCATCTCAACAAGCTTCCAATAAAAAAGTAATTATACTTACATTATCAAACTGATTAAATTTGATTAATTAAACTAGTTAAAAAACTTCTAAATTAACTCACAATGAATGCCTTCTCTCGGAGGTTGTTTAATTAGCTTAGCTTGTTTTGAATTTCAACACCACATTGGGTTTGATGAGTCATTTGCGAATTTGCTTTCTTATGTTTATATCTATAGTATATTAAAAAGCAAGAGTTTCTAAAAAAATATTTTTAGATTAAAATATCCTTTCAAATCTTAGTTAATTACACTAATCAAATCATTTTAATCTGATTTAATTTCAAATCAACAGCGATAATAAGATAATTTGATTAAAAAAATTGAATTAATTCTTATCAATCAAATCATCCTAATCCGATTTGATAATTAGACTCAAAATGAATATCCAATTTAATTTTAAATTGATTAAATTTGAATCACTAATCTTAATTTGATAAGCAATTTAGTTCTCATATACACAATTCTTCATATATTTAGAACATTTTTTTTATTTTCAATTGAATATATCATTTGATTCAAAATCAAATGTAATGAGGATTTGAATCTAATTTCTCTATATATATTGGGCTAATTCCAATTGGTTTACATCTTCAGAACACACCTCATCCAAATTTTTCGTTTCTCCAATTTTCGGTTTCTCCAACTTTCGGTTTCTCCAATTTTTCCTTTCAGGTACCTTATTTGTTATTTTTATTTTTATTTTTATTTTGATTTTTATTTCATTAATTTGTTTGTATCTCCCAAATATTCTTCTAATATAATTCTAATTGTTTCCATCTCCAGAATACACTTCTTCAATTTTCTGATTCAAGTATTTCAATTTTTTTTTATATTTTGATTTCGTTAATTTGTTTGCATCTCCGCAACACACTTCTAATTACAATTTGTTTGCATCTTCATAATACACTTCTAATTATAATTTGTTTGCATCTTCATAATACACTTCTCCTCCAATTTCTTAACTCAGTTGAAAACCTCTGCTATTCCATTCTTATAAAATTATATGATTATCCTTCTAATTCACTTTGTTTAAGATATACTTCTAACTTATACCTTTGGTTAAGATTTACTTCTAATTTACCAAAAAAAAAAAAAAAACTTCAATGTTTAATTTAAATAAAAATTTGTCTCCTAATATTTTTTTTAAGTTATCTCTTAATATATATCTTTATTATTTTTCATTATACTTAGAAGTAAACAATAACTACAAAGTAATTGTACAATTTTATGTGGAATGATTTTGTTTGTAGTTCATATGAGTTTTCACTCAAATTTGTTGTTTCATATTCACACTTGCCATTGCATGCAATTATTTTTTGTTAATATGAGTTTTTCAGTTTTTAGTAATAACTATTTTCATTGCATCCAATTATTTTTTTCCTATGAGATTTTACTTAATGATTATTTTTTTCAGGTCTAAAAGTATTCATCTCCATTAGGGCCATCTCCAATTTTTCATCAAGAATTTACAAAAAAAAAGAAAAGAAAAGAAAAAAAAGGTCCTTCAATGTATAATTTAAAGGTTAAATTATCAAAAATACCCCTGAACTATGGGGTTGGTTTCAATTATACCCCCTAAACTTTGAAAATTTTTATTTTAACCCTTGAATTTTGAAGTTTGTTTCAAAACAACCCTTGAAGGTTTTTTCCGTTAAATTTATGGACGAAAAATGACGTATGTTTTGATTTTTTTTCAATGTATATGTTAAACTATGTTCACATAAGCAACAATATAAATGCAAAAACATCATTTTTCTTCCATGAATTTAACAAAAAAAAGCCTTCAATGATTGTTTTGAAACAAACTTCAAAGTTCAAGGGTTAAAATGAAACTTTTCAAAGTTTAGGAGTATAATTGAAACCAACCCCATAGTTCAGGGGTATTTTTGATAATTCAACCTAATTTAAATAAAAATTTGTTTCTTAATATCTTTGTTTTTAAGTTATCGCTTGATAAGCCTTAGAATTAAGGCTTATTTAATTAACTCCTAATTACTTAAAATATTCTTGTTTTGTCTTAAGATCATTTGAAAATAGTTGAAAGTTGCTTGAAAATAAGAAAGGAATAAGAATGAAGACAATTAGATAAAATTCTAAAAAAGTTAATTTTCTTTGCAGGGAATGTGGAAATTGCAAAATCAAATTGCAAATTCGTGATTCTGCAATTGTTTATGGAGCAAGGAATGTAGAAATTGCAAAATTAAATTGCAGAATCATGATTCTGCAATCTGGAGCAGTAGAAAACTTCAAAAAAAGAAAAAAAATCTGCATTTAACCAATTCCGAAAATCTTCAATTACAACATGATTTAAGGGAATTTGAGCATGAAATTTGGGCATTCTTCAACCTTAATGAAGGCCTATAAAAGGGGAAGAAGATGAGGAGCAACACATTCGGTTTTTGGAGGACGTTTTGGAGTCGTTTTTCATTTTTTTTTGTTTTATGCAGTTTTCTGCAGTTTTTCGTTTCTGTTTTTTTATCGAGACTACTGCAAGTGTTCTTCTATTTTTTTCCTCAATTTATTCAATCCTATTAAAGTGAAGAAGAGTAGGGCGTTGTGGAGGCGAATTTCAGTAGAAATTTTGTGGGTTTCCAATTCGAAGCATTCTATTTTTCTGCACATTTTTCGGCTGTTTCTGCCCAGTTTTCTTCCTCAAGTTTTATTTTTTCTGTTAAGTTTAGTTATATTTTCTATATTATCTAAATTTGCAAGTTTAGTTTCTGTTTTAATACAGTGGATTGATGTTCTTTTCAAGCTTTATTCATGAGTTGTATGATGCTTTATGTTGAATAAAAACACTTGGATTATGGGTTTTTTTTTTTTGTCTCTGTCTTTTAAGGTTATGTTTTTCTTTTTAGTGTAGCAAAATAACTACCAATTCCTTTCAAGTTGGCAAACCAAATTTTGTTTACTTTGAGTTTAATTTTCAGAATAATACATTAATCAATTTATTTTTACATGGAGTTTGTTTTAATTTTTAGCTTAGTTTTTTTTTATAGATTTATTATGAGCTAAAACTTCTTAGAGGGTTCAAGGATGTGAATTCTCTAAGAAGTAAATGTAGCCAAAATTTCAATAAAAACCAAGCCTACATCTTAATTGTTGGCTTGTATTGAATAAATTTTCGTTGAGATCCTAGATTGATTAACTAGGGTAGCAACTCAAGCTTAGATCTAATACCGACGGGGTTAGTCATAAGCGAATTTCACACAAATGATGGAGAAAAAGAGCTTAGACATAAGTCAATCCTTACCCTAGACATAGGGGTTAAGGACTCCAAAACCCATAAAATTGTTGAGTCGAATGATCTAAGATAGAGGGACTATAGACATATAAGTCACTCACTTAGCCTCCTAAAACCCTAAATTCAAGGTGAATAGGAGAAGCAATTTTGGTTTACGATTGAGTGTGGAGTAGGTTGGAATTGTAATTTTGGTTTGCAATTACAACTTAGGGCAATGACATTCTTGGGCCCCATCTTTATCCAAATTCCTTTTGAATTTTTATTCACTAAGTCTATCTAGTTTGCTATCAAATATTGTCATTTCTAGATTCTGCAATTCAATTATGCAATTTATGGTTATTTCCATTATTGCCATTTTTCGATTATGCAACTCAATTCTGCAATTTTTCTTTATTCCAATATTGTCATTTCTTGATTCTACAATTAGATTCTACAATTTTTATTTTGTTTTACCAACAAACCATCCCAACATTATTTTTGCAATTTTAGTTTTCTAGTTGCAATTTTCCTTACACTTTGCTTTACAATATTTTTGTTACACAGTTCCCTGTGGGATCGATACTTGGTACTCACATACCATTTTATATTACTTCGATCGCGTGCGCTTGCGTGTACAAACCGATCATCGCTTAACATATATTTATTCCTTTTTATTATACCAATAATTACACAATAACTACAAGGGATTAAATTCTAACTTTCTTACAATCATAGGGACTAAATTTATAATTTAACCTGTATATATACACACGTGTATTGCACGTGGTAATAAACTAGTAAGAAGTTAAATTATAAGTATAATCATGACCTTGGAAATTTAGCAATTGACTTAAAGAGATTTGATATGATCAAAACAAAAGTTTTAAGTTGTTGTGTAAGTTTGAAAATTTTGGGTTCGTTGGGAATGACTTGGGTTTTAGGCCCAAAAATTCACATAGAAGTGGAATACAATTGTCCCACATTGGAAGATTTAAGGAAGTGGAAGTGGTTTATATATGATATCCAATATGTGAGTTGGTAAAAAGTGATTATAGTGGTATTAAAATACCTCCCCACACACGAGCCGCCGTCCGTCCGGGCGGGTTCAGGTAAACGCGCTTCTGAGCATCGTTTTCATCTTGATTCCAACCCTTCATTGACGAGTGCACGTCCGTGAAAGGGTGTTGTGGTAACCTTGGGGAGCAACCGGCTTAAGACAATTTAGCATCGAGGTCGTGCAGAAATTGCTTTCAAGGCAGTGGTATTCACGACACAACAACGATCTATTCGATATATATAATTTTGAGGGTTATGGCATTTTGGGAGAAAAAATAGGTCAACTTTTTGTTTTGTTTTGTTTTTAAATGCTTGTCGTTGATCTTTTAAAAAATTTGATCTCATTTTGTTTGCATATGTTTTTCTCAGGTCTTTATCGGAACCAAATGTTAAAAATTAACTATGTGAAAAGTTTTTTAAATAGTACTTTATAGTTGGGTGGTTGAATTGTCAACACAAATTTCTATTGGTTTATTTTCTACAAAAGTAACCTATATATTTTGATAATATATAAGTCAGTCATATGTGAAGTCAGTAAATTTTTTTATCGTACAGATGGGTTATGTGAAGTCAGTAAATTTTTTTATCCTACAGATGGATCATGTGCTCAGCCAATTAAATTAAAGGCTAAATTATAAAAAATACTCTTCAAGTTTTTCATTTGTTTAAAAAAATACTCCTATTCATTCAAAAGTTACAATATTGCCTTGGACCTTTTATAAATGTTTCAAAACTATCATTAAAGTAGAAATATGTTAGAATGTTGAAAGATAAGTGGACATGACGAAATATTGTTCTTTCAAACTTAATTCAAACAAATGTTCCAGTCACTGTCATGCCAATTTTTTGTCCAAAATTCTAACAAATTTTTACTCCAATGATAGTTTTGATACAAAAGGCAAATTTGAAAGGTATTTTTTATAATTTAGCTTGAATTAAAATATAAATATCTTTAACTTTAATTAATTAAATGCACTCTCTCTAGAACGATTAGACAAGTGTCTAAGGTTTTTCTAATAACAATAAAAATTATGAGGTTGTTTGGAAGTTAAGAGTTTTACAATAACCTTCTTTTTATTCTATGTGGCAAAACACTTTGAAGAAATGTGTTCAACTAAACTACTTTTAAATGTCGTCACTAATATATTTTCAATGACCAAGTGTATTATCACCTTTACAAGTGCTCAATGACTAAGTTAATTAGCTTTTAAAAATTATTTTTGCAAAATAATTTTTCAAACAACCTTTCTTATTTCTACATTAGAATCGTTAACACCTATTGGAGTTTTTATATCAATAGTATTTACAAGTACATATGTAATGTTAATATATAATGCATGTATTGTGAGTTACAAACTAATTAGCAACAAAGAAAAATTAAAATAGCTTTAGCAATATCATATAAAGATATTTTAGATTTTTGGTGATGACTAGCTTTAGAAAAAAAAACACTATAAAATCATTGCACATATTCAACTTATATTCATAATTTTATGTAAACATAGAAAACATTTATTTGACATAAATACTATATAATACAAACTTTTGCATCACCAAATGTGTAAGTGATTATTCAATGAATATGAAACAAAAGTAGGGTTGTAGAAAGCTCTCATCTTCTAAATTATATAGTTTCTTTTCAAAGATTAATTTAAAAAGAAGTATTAAAAGAAAAGAAAAATTGATTGAAAAATGCACATTCCAATTGTAATTAAATTCTTGAGTTGGTGAGTGGCCCTTTTTAATTTTCTACCTTTATATAATTGAAAAGGGTCCCATAATTAAACAAAAAGAAGAATCATCCATTGGCAAATCTAGTTGAAAAAAAAAACACTTAGAACTACTTAATAAAAACGCAGAGTTAAATAACTTAAATTTAGTACCATAAAGTATATGTCCGTACTCATATTAATTTATTACATCTAATTGTGTTTTGGAATAATATTTGATATAAGATATAAAACTTCTACTTTTTTTTTTCTTTAAGAATATATTTAGCTTTTTTTATTCATATAATAATGCTTGAAAAGATGTGTATCTTGAGAGCCCTTGATCATTGGTATATTGAAAAAGTAGGTTTAAATTCTCTTATGGTCTTGACCTTTCATGTTAGTTTTATTTGATCTAAAAAAATTTAAAGTTTTCGATTTTACATTAAAAAAAATCATTTTTAATTTCTATCGTTTCTTTTTCATGCATAAATCATTTAATAAAAATTTGATTTTACATGTCTTTATTTATGGTTAAAATATAAGATTAGTTTTTTAACTTTTATATTTGTGTCTATTTGATCTATGGCTTATAAAATTTGTCTAATAAATCTTAGAACTTTACAACTTTGTATTTTATAAATTCCTTAACTTTAAAAATGTCTAATAGATCGTTCTTGAGTTTTCAATTTTATGTCTAATAAGTCTCTGACATATTCAAAATTTTTAAAAATTAACTGATCTAACTATTAGATATAAAATTAAATCTTATTTGTAATAGAACCCTTAAATTTTCAATGTTGTGTCTAGTAGGTCCGTAAATTTTTTTTTAAAAAAAATGTAGAATAGGTCAATGATATATTAGACACAAAATTTAAAATTTAGGGACCTATTGGACTCAAAATTAAAAGTTTAATGTTCTATTAAACACTTCTTAAAGTTTAGAAATCAAATTAACACAAGCAAAATCTGAAAGTTCAAAAATCTATTAAATATGGTTTAAAATTTAAGGATTAAATAGATAAAAATTTGAGACTAAACTTGTAATTTAACTATTTATTTATGTATGCATGATTGATTAGATATTTATGTGAGAACACTTCATCATTAAAGTTCATTTTCAATAAAAATAATATTTTATTGTCATTCACAATTATTAGTTAATTTTTTTAAGATTTAAAATAAGGGTTCAAGACTTATATAGGAGTTCCATAAATTTCAAATGTCATTTCAAATGTCCTTCATTTATACTTTTTGACGTATTAATTAATATACTTACATCACAACCAAGATAACAAATTTTTATCTAGGTGACATGATAGGCATAAAAATTTATTCACCTTAAAGAAAGCTATATAAAATATAATAATACTTTGTCATTTGATCATATAAAGTCTATTAATTATTTAGCTTTCTTAAAGTAATTGTTTTAAAGTAATCCTCTTCCCATTCAATCATTGCAAGCAATTTAAATTAATCTATTAAAATAGTTTTAGTTTCGTCATTTTTTTTTGAACATTAGTTTCGTCATTTTAAAGTTTATCGATAATGTACATGTAATAATTAAAAATTAGAAAATTAACCAAGGATAAGGTAAGACCTTGAACTTATAAAATTTTACACTCTCTCTGATCACTAGAATATTTTATCTCACAATTTGGGTTTATATTATCTTATTCTTAAAAATCAAGTCTATATCATATATGGATTTACTCATCTCAAGCTATCAGCTAGGTAATCTGAATTATACAAATTCAATCCATTTCTTAAATTATACCCATTGACTTTCTAGCCATAAATTTAAAAACCACTTTTAAAACTTAAAGGAGCATTTCGAGTGTTGAGTGAAGTTATTAAGTCCGAAATTGTTTAGTCTGTAAAGTTAAATAATTTATATTTTGGGTATTTAGTTGTTTAGTCTGAATTTAGAAAATATGTGTTTGGGGTACAGAGTTGTTTAACATAGTGTTCTCAAGTCTGTGTTTATACTGTTTTTTTTTTTTTTACATTTTTTGTTGTACTGTACAATTAGAGTTATATTAGATATCAATTTTTCAAAATTTAAATAATAAAGATTTGTTCCCATTAAAGGAAATAGTTATTAAATTATATGGGGTTCCATCTCAAAAGCAATTGGCAATGAGAGGAGTAGCTCATGTATCTTATAAATTGTGAGGTCTCTCTACATTTTTCCAATGTGGGATCCTTAACATGCTCCCTCAAGATGGTGCCTCTTTGGGTTCACCATTCTTGGATCGGATCCCAATTTTAATTTTTGGACCGAATACCCGTTTGGGTTTAATGGGCTATGATACCATATTAAATTATATGGGGATGCATATATTCGAGAGAAGAAAAATCGAGGAATTAGGCTGAGAGCTAGAATTTTTCAGATCTGAAACATTAAAGGAAGATGAAGCCATGGACGTTTGTTTTTAGGCTCTGATACCATGAACAAAATCAGGAAGAGTAAAAGTATTTTCTCTTTATTCAACACACTATTTAATGATACATCTGGTGATGTTATATATACACACCTGTCAAAGAACTAATCAGAACTAACCTTTAGCTAATTAACAACTTGCTTAACTAATTAATAACAGAAGTATATTTCCAGAAGTATATTTAGAACATATCTCTCTAATAATATTAGTTGATTTCCATTTTCACCTATTATCTAATTTAGATAGTTAGAGGCATCTTTTAAGGAATTTCTTTTGAAATTATCCTAATAAAAACTTATTATTTTTAATTAATTCTATTATTTTTTAAAAATATATAGTTTATTAAAGATATTTATTCTAATGACCTAAAAGGTGCCCATATATATATATATATATATATATATATATATATATATATATATATATATATATATATTAGTTAAAAAAATTAATTGCATAACAAGGTTTGATGTTTAATGTAAAAGATTGTTGAGGAAAATCTTTTTTTCTAATTTTAACTTCAACTTCATTGCATATGTATTGCCTATAACTTATTGAAATTTAGCATTTTAAGGTTACATTTAGAATCTATTGTAACTTCATCTTTTATGGATGGTTTGTTTATCTATGATTTCAAAACCTAATGAGTTTTAAGTAAATTTTGTTGTTTATTATTATATAAAATTAAATGATATTTTTAGATAAGAAAAATTACGCCAAGGGACAATCATATTTTGCTAGTTTCCTATAATTTTAATATTTTCATTTAAACAAAAATTTTAACAATCTGATATGCAAGTATTTCATCATTATAATAGTCACTAATAAAATATAATCCTTAGCATCTTTACAGTTAAAATTTGTCTCTATTGTAGCTTCATCTTTTTTGGTCTGTATGTGTGTAGGATTTTGAGTGATTTCAAATTCTAACAAATTTTAAATGAACTTTGTTGTTTATTATCATATGAACTTGATGATATTTTTCTGTCAAAAAATGTTCTTACCAAAATAGTCATATTTTGCAAGATTTTCTAGATTTTTGGAGTAAGTTACTTAACATCAATGTTTAGAATGTCAATGTCAACAGAAATATCGAGGTATCGATTTTATGAAAATGTCGATGGAAATATCGATAAAATATCGATGTCGATGGATAATCTTGAAAAAACTATAAAACAACAATGCAAAAAAATATTTAAATTAATAAATAAACATTTTACACTTTTTAAATATGTTAAAATACTTATTATTAACATGGGAGGGAGGGGGAGAGAGGAAGATGGATAGACGGAAAGAGAGGAAGATAGGGTCCTTGATAAATGTGTATAGGGGTGAGATCGGTCGGTCGGGGTCGATTTTCCGCCCAAACCAACGCTAAACCGACCATATCGATTTTCGGTCGGTCGGAAACCTTTTTTTTAGTAGAAGGGTTAAACCAACCAACCGATCGGTTCGGTCGATCAGTTTTGGTGGAAAATCGATTTATATATATATATATATATATATATATATATATATATATATATATATCGGTTGGTCTGGTTTGGGCTTTTTAGCCCCTCAATCGACCGACTTGTTGATTTTTCTATTTGCAAAACTGATCCCCAACCAAAATTTCCTATAAACTGCCCGACCAACTTCGGTTTGGTCAGTTTCGGTCGGGCAGATCGGGTTTTCGTGTTTTTCTGCTCACCTCTAAAGGTGTAGATTTCAATAGTGAACACTGTTGAAGTTGGTAGAGTAGAGTTATTTATGCATTGTGTTGTGAATTATGTGGACCAAATGGAGAGTGGGGTATTTTAGTCCACTCCACCGATCTCTAAACACCCCCTAGGAGTTTGGTAACTTAAGCTATTAAAAAAAGTTTACACTCTTTTTTGAATATCTTCTAATTTAAACACTTTTTTAAAAAATATTTTCAATAAAAATACTTTTATATCTTACATTTATTTAAAAAGTACTTTAAATAACCATTTTTTTTAGTTGTATTAAATTCAAAACTGATTATATTAATTATACATATGTTTTTGTTTCTTTACTATTTATTTTGAAGACTTTCGATTAGTCACTTAAAAGTCATTTTCTGATAATCTATTTCTCAAATGTTTTTTTAAATATAGATTTTAAAATAATCCAATTTTTTTGAAGTGATGGTTGTTTATTAAGATTTTTTTTTTTAAAAAAATATTTTTATCATCTAAAATTATTTAAGAAGTTATACAAAGTACACTTTGAATTATTAATTTTTTTAGAGGTGTTTATAAAAAAATTGATTTTATTTAAAAAACATTTTTTTAGTTATTGCAAAAACACTATACAAATTTTGTTTGTAAGGATGGTAAGTAGATGACTTGTAAAATTAATGTATTGTGCAACTACTTTGTAGATTCAATTTTTAAGAAAGAAGCCAACATGAGCTATTATTGGCATCTATTTATTCTCTTGAGGTTGAAGTTTCGAAACTTATACTCACATTTGTTGTACTAAAAAAGAATAACTTCAATTATTTTTAAGAACAGGCCATGATAATAAATTAAAGAAAAACCACTTTTAGAAAAGAGTTAACCTTTTACTAACTTTTGAAAAGCAATTAACTTATGCTTGAACAACTTTCAAACCACTCATGATTCTCTATTAAATTACAGCTAAATCACCATCAAATCCAAAAAATTCAAGTTACTGTATTAAGTTACGTTATATTCCTTTTCTTTTTTTCTTTTTTATAAGGTTTAAGTTTTAATCCCTAAATTTTAAGGGTTGTAAGTTCTAGAACTTAAATTTAAAAAAAAAAAAAAAATTAAGTCTCTAAACTTTTAATATTATACCAAATAAATCTCTAAACTTTAAAAAGTATCCAATAAACATCACTAAACTTAAATTTTGTATCATATAAATCTCTTAACCAAAAAATATTTTATAAGTTAAGGATTTGTTAGACACAAAATTTAAAGATTAGAGATTTATTAGATATAAAATCAAAAAATTATGGACCTATTATATATTATATTATATATTATAAACATTTTAAAGTTGAAATTGTTGAGATTTATGCCATAAATCTTCATAATTAATGACTTATTTAATAATTAATAATAATTTTGATTATTTTATTTGCAATATAATATCCATTATATGAAAAATTCAAGGTTATTAGTGTAATCTTTAACAATATGTGGTTGACATACGAGAGGATCTCATGTTCAAGAAATAACCTAAAGGATCATAGTATATGGATAAGGTTAAGTGCCTTATCCTGGTAACACTATTAATATGACCCATTTTGTAATAGTTACAAATGATTTGATCAAAATCGTTTATATGGAGACATGTGAGTGGGGGACCACGAAATATTTAATATCTATTTATAAATCCATTAATTGAGAAGATTAATATTTCATCAGGATAATCATATGCGACTCGATCTTAATCCTGAGTGAGTTATGAACTTCTACCTGTGAGAACTTGTTGTTTGATTTGCATGGATGAGAATGACTTTTGTAGCCAATTCAATATGTCTACCATTTTGGAGACTTAACCAAATAGGGAGCTGGGAAAATAATCTCGCAAGATGGAATTCACTCCTTCCCATATAGGGTAAGTAAATGAGTAGTTCCCTTAATTGCTGATTTTGAGACTTGAACAATGGGGCCTCATTCTTTTATTGACCCAATATGGACTTAGTTTATGATTAGATCATAAACAAATTGTTCATTAGAGGATCAGTGGCACTTAAGGTACATGATGCAATTACAGGGGTAAAACAGACTTTTGACCTAGTTGTAATTACGAACAACTCGATAAGGATCGACTTGCATGTAGTGATTATAGCCATGCACACAACTTGTCTTACATTGCATAAGAGTGCAACTCTAGGTTTATAGTGGAGTGACCTATAGTTAATGAATGTGAATTAATTAATCAAAGAGTTTAATTAATTGATTTTGTATCATTAGAGCTTATAATCTATAGGTTCATGAGGTCTCATTGCTAGTTCATATAAACAAATAGAGATCAATTTCGTTGAGAGAAATTTTGAAATGTTCGAATTAAAATTTAATATATTTGATATATTAAATGAGGAAAAACATATTTATTGTATATGATGCATTAAATATTAAAGAAATTATTAATGTATTAAGATACATTAAAGAAAAGATATTTATTAAATTTGAATTATATTCAAATTAGGAAATAGATGTCGTAGAAGAATTTGGAAAGATTTGAATATGATTCAAATTGGTTAGATAAATATATTTTAATATATTAGATATTGAAATATATTATTTAATTATTTTCCCTAGGCCACTATAAATAGGGCCCTAGGGATGAGCCATTGATGTGCATTCTAAATAAGAGAAAGAAACTCTAGAGAATTCTCCCATCATTCTCTCATTCTATTTTCTATAAGGTTCCCACAAACATTTTTAGTTATTTGTTCGAGACATAGCAAGAAAGACTTTGTGGAAGTCTTGGAATTCAACCTCATTGGAGTTGGAGCACAAGGAGAAAAAGACCCTCCAAAATATTCTTCATAATATACAAAGTATTTATTGCTTAACTCTTGTATTTTAGTTTAATTCTAAATAAATCAAAGACGATTCCAACGCTTCGGTTATGGGTTAATTCGATTATTCACTTCATCAATAACTTATTAGTATTAGATAAACCTGTTCCATCTCAAAACCAATTGACAATGAGAGGAGTAGCCCATATATGTTATAAATTATGAGGCATCTCTTCATCTTTCCGATGTGAGATTCTCAACATGCCTCGTCAAGATGTGCCTCTTTAGGTTCACCATTCTTAGGTCGAATACCAATTTTTTTAGATCGAATACCCGTTTCGGCTGCATAGGCTATGATATCGTATTAGATAAACATGAGGTTCCATCTCAAACCAATTTACCTTATGTTTATCTAATATGTTATCAAAGCCCATGAAGCCCAAATGGGTATTCAGTTCAACAAAATTGGGATATGACCCAAGAATGATGAACCCAAATAGGCATCCTCTTGAGGGAGCATGTTAAGGATCTCACATTAGAAAGATGAAGAGAGACCTCACAATTTATATGATACGTGGGCTACTCCTCTCATTGTCAATTGGTTTTGAGATGGAACCGCATGTTTCTCTGATATGGTAAGATTTTTGGTTGATTGATGATTTAACATGGTATCAGAGCAAGAGGAAATAAAATATAGTGATATTGAATATCGATTTATCATCTCCACAAGGATTGGTTTTCTTTAGATTAATTAATTACCCTAATTGTTGAGGATCCCACATTGGAAAAATATAGAGGGACCTCACAATTTATAAGATACATGGGCTACTCCTCTCATTGGCAATGAGAGGAGTAGCCCATGTATCTTATAAATTGTGAGGTCCCTCTATATTTTTCCAATGTGGGATCCTCAACATGCCCCCTCAAGATGGTGCCACTTTGGCTTTGAGATGGAACCCCATGTAATCTTGATATGGTATCAGAGCCCATTAAACCCAAACGGGTATTCGGTCCAAAAAATTAAAATTGGGATCCGATCCAAGAATGGTGAACCCAAAGTGACACCATCTTGAGGGGGCATGTTGAGGATCCCACATTGGAAAAATATAGAGGGACCTCACAATTTATAAGATACATGGGCTACTCCTCTCATTGCCAATTGGTTTTGAGATGGAACCCCATGTAATCTAATACTAATTACTCATGCCCAATTTTATTTAGAGACAAAGAATTTTAGAGGAAAGATAATAAAGCTAACTAAATATATACAAGGATGGAGTCCATTTAGAGATAATATTGGAGGTTGAATGACTATTAAGCACAACTTGGTTGTTTGATTAAGAAATTACACCATACACCATGAACATATGCCAATAATTACTAGATTATTTGTTTGGCTCTCTCAAGCTCAAACAAAGTACTCATGCTTTGATATAAATCAACATCTTGGTCTATTTCTATACTAAGCATGACATTAAAGAGATTCTTTTAATGGCTTCTAAAAACAACTTAATCATTCTCATGCAATAGGCTATTTTTAATTATGCAATTTAGTTCTTTAATTAAGTTTACTTTCTCAAGCTAAACTCAATACAAAACATACAAGCTATGGCCAAAAACTTTAAACAAACATCCCAAAAATTGCATAAATATTCGTTATGATATACTACAACTCAAAAAAAAACAAACACAAGTTCAAATAATCAACCATTCAAGAGTCTTTAATACTCAAAACTACAACATGAATTCCTATCTAAAAGTCCTAAAACAACATAAATAAAGTAAGGAAAAATGGATAAAACTGGATGATGAGTGTCAACACTCGTTTCCATCATGATGTATCCCACGATCTCGAGCCTCGAGTCTCTTCCTTAGCTCTCCAAGATGATATCTCAGTCCCAAAACAATGTTTTGAATTGATTTTAGGGTTTTAGGCTCTAAAAAACGGCTCCTTTTGCACGAAATAAACATTTTCTTTTATAGTGTCGAGACAGCGTTGCAACGCTAGGGGCAGTGTTGCAACCTTGTCCTTTCGAATCGACTAAAAGAAGGAAAATATTTTCTTGCCTGGCGTTGCACCATTATACATAGCGTTGCAATGCTCTGTGTGCAGTTTGTTGGGTTTGGAGGGCTGCACGTATGGCTTTGCAACGTTATGCTCCCGGGCCTCTTTGCTTGTGTACTTCTTCTCTTTGTCTATTTGGCCCAAAAACTTTCCTTTAAGCTTCTTTTTGTCTCCAAACCACTCCAAATCATCGCTTAAGCTCCAAATGTTCGAATTCTGCAATTCATAAAGTAAAAGCATCAAAGTCCATAAAAAAATGCACAAAACTAACCTAAATCTAAGCCTATAAATAACACACGTTTGGGTACTATCATACATATAACCTCTCATACGTATATATTCTTAACTGTTACACTTTTTTTTAAAAAAAAAATTAGTAACATATAGAGAGGAAATTTGAACCTCTAACCTATTTGTCGAAAGTATAATCTTAGTAGTTGAGCTATGCTCTATGAAGGTGCTTGTCGAAGGCACAATCAAATACATTTATAAATCGGACCACAAATAATTTGCAGTATAAATGGCTAGTCGATCATAGGGAATTGAATTAATTGATTTCTAAATTCTAGGGTTTTTATTTGACAAGAACTAAGGGGAAGTTAAACATAAAACATAAGATAGATAGAATGATTAAAAAGCAATAAAGATAGAGATCTCACATTGCGCACCGAATTGGGGTAAACAAGTAATTATGCAATTCATTTATCATTGAAACTAACCTAACATGCAATTTTTCAGTGTTTTAAGACCAACTAAACTCCTCGGTACACCGTAGTAGCCTCCCCTAATTAAACCAACTTACAAACACCTAATTGGTTCTAATTTAATTAATTAATTTGGCACGACCAATACCAAAAGAATTAATTAAACGTATTACACCCAAAGGATAAGCCGAAACAAGTTAATTAATTAAGATTGGTCAATCTAAATTAAATAAGCTCGCGCTAACAATTCTAAGGCCTACTATGTACTAGTAATTAAGTAATTCTACTTAATTTAACTGATGTGACAACCGACCTATTTACTACTCAAATTAAGTTAGAGACCAAGGACACCTACGAGAACTCTAGTATAGCTAAGAAATTTCTAAATTAATTTATTTGTCAGGTCAATCAAAGTAGAAATAACTAGGAATAAGCACAAGAAATTACAAACCATAAAACAATTGGAAAATGAAATTAATAATCAAATCTCATAATAAAATGCATAATACCGTATTTACAACCTCGAAAAGGTGTCAAAAGTCTAGCAATCCATCTCACCGACATTGTTTGACACTGAGAGTTGATCTAAAATACCTGAACTAGCCAAAAACTATGAAAAACAAAGAGGAGAAAGCTTAAAATGGTCTCATGACGGCTAAAAATTAGAGACAAATGACCCTAGAGGATGAAAAAAATCTATTTATAGGAATCGACATAGCGTCTAGACACTTCCCAATGTCATAGGACTCGCCACAGCGTCGATGGAGGCTTCAGGGGACTGCCGATAGCGTCTAGAAGCTATGGACAGTGTCTAGACGCTCTCCAGCGCGCAATGCTGGTCATTTTTCTTGAACTCTTCGCTTGAGTGTCTGAATACCTCCAGCTTGATGCGTTGGAACCGTGATTCGACGTAGAATCTCTTAGAATGTCCCTATGTTCAAATTCTTACCAAATGATCAATTAATTACATTATAACCTTCAAACTAATATGGTTTAAACATAAAAATATAGGACTATATTGGTTCCATCACTCTAGTTGACCTTACCCGTTAGAAACTAAACTACACATAGATTAGACAATTGAAGTTGTGTAAGTTAGATGAAGATGATGAGTCAAACTAGTTCATGGCCATAATAAATATACATATATAGCAATGCAATGCATGCATCTCCCGAAGTGAGAGAGAGAGTCACGTGCGGCCTGAAATGAGAACATATGCAGTGCAGAGAGTAGAAGGAAGCCACCCTATAGCTGTCGGCCACAAGGCACCTTCATTGGGAACTGTTCTTTCTCTCTCTGTCTGCGACTGCGTGTGGGAGAACTTAGAGAAACTAAGAGAGAAAAGCTTTACTCCCCTTGAATCCCGGGGGGACCTTTAATGAAAGGCCCTTTCTTAGGACCAGTTTCTTTAGGGGAAGGCATAGCCAGCAACCATTTATTTTTTATTTTTCATTTTCGTCCCTTTTTTTATATTTTGGCTTTTGCACTCTAAAAACGTACGTTGATTTGAATGTCTTTGCTTTCAACTTGGTCTATTTTAGACATTATACTTTTAAAATATCTATTTTAATTTCTCTACTTTTATAAAAGGTGATTGTTTTATTTTCTTTATCAAAATTTCAATACAATACTACTTTAGAAGTACAAACAAAATCTCATATTGACTAGAGAAGAGAGTGATCATAGGTATATAAGTGAAGACAATTATTTCTATTGGTATGAGACATTTTGGATGGAAGTAAAAGCAGAGTCATTAAGGCTTATGCCCAAAGTGGACAATATCATATTATTATGGAGATAGGTGGAAGTTCCATTGGCTTTAACAATTAGTATCAGAGCCATGGTCTAAACCTAACTGTGTGTTAGAGAAATCCTCAAATTTCGAACAAAGAGAATTAGTGAGCCTCGGTCATACGACACTATGGACAAATTCCTAGATTAGAGAAAAAGTGCTTGAGGCTGCAAACAAATATAACTCTAACAAGAGCTTCCTTGATAGAGGAGTAGATCTTTGTTCGAGAGTGGTCGCTGCCATCAAGAAATATTCTACAATTTGATCTGTTCTCGTGTTCTATCTGGGTTGTTGCCTTGGGATGATAAGAGCAAGCTCTTGTTGTCAATTGAGAGTGGACGGATCAGGTCGACAGGAGAGACTCAAGTGGTACTTTGTTCGAGGGGAGAATTGTTAAGAATGCAAAACAAAGAGTCCCACATTTGGCTAGGGAGGGGAGTGATCATGAGTACATAAGTGAGGACAATTATCTTCATTAATTTGAGACCTTTTAGGTAGAACCAAAAGCAAAGCCATGAAGGCTTATGCCCAAAATAAAAAATATTATACTGTTGTAGAAATAGGTAGAGGTTTTATTGTCCTTAACAACTACTGCACTTAGCCAACATGAATATAGCTCAACGATTAAAACATTATTATCTTCCCTTAAAGTCAGATATTCAAATCTCCATCATACATTTATTGAACCAAAGAAAAAACACTACTACACTCAAATAAAGTTAATTAAGGAAATTTAACCATATAACTTTGTATTAAAGAATGTTGAGAATGTGACTAAAGTTTCTAGAAAAATAGAAGATCACATGTTTATAAATGAGAGACAATATATCTATTGATATGAAATCTTTTGAGTGAAACTAAACACTTATGAGAATTTATGCTCAAAGTGAAAAATATTATACTATTGTACAAATATGTAGAGAGTTGACAAAAAAAACTTCTGCTGTGAATTTTTTTTGAAAATATTGCAAATAGTGACAAAAATGACAATATTTTAAAGTATAGATGAAAACACACATTTTAAAAGTAAGAAAATTAAAACTAACAAAAAAGTTGAAAATATAGAAACTAAAATGTACCAAAGTGAAAACTATCAAAACCAAAATAATATTTAACCCTTTTTCTTTTATGTTGTGTTTTGTCCGTACACTCGCTAGAAGCCGCGTGGGTTACAAACGAATCGTTGTGATTGGACAGTCAACGGTCAGCAAATCATGGATACGTGCTTTCTCTCTCTCTCTCTCTCTCTCTTCAGGATTAGGTAAAATTTTAAGAGAAAAAAGAGAGAGAGAAGTTATTTGCTTGGAGCAGAGAGAAAGAAAAGGGTTGTGTCTGAAAATTTGTAAAATCCGATATATATCTTACTGTCGGAGCCCTGTCCTTGAAAAAGCCCCCTCTGAATTTTATGGTACCCATACCCTTAACTTCTTCTCTCTCTTTCTCTTTCTCTATAGAGAGACTTAAAGAGAGTGGCGATTGATAGATAGATAGCTGAGTTATTACTTTGATATCATAAAAGACAAGGCCACGAGGGAACCCTAACCTTCTTATCAAACTAAGAGGCCAAAAAAAAAAAAAAAAAAAAAGGAAAAGGAAAAGCTTTTGTGAGTTGGTGAATTAGAGTGGCCCAATCTGCCATTGTAAGTTCACCAACTCTCACCCCAACCATATCCTTCATGTCTACATCACATGTCAACTCTCTCTCTCTCTCTCTCTCTCTCTCTAAAAACATTTTGAGCAAACAATCATTATATTATTTTTAAGCAGTGGTTGGCTCACGGGTAGGTTTGTGTAATGTAATTTGGTGTTTAAAATTGTCCGGTCTATATTTGACATGTGGATTTGTTTGTTTTAAGGCTATAGGTTTGTTAATTTCGTCAATTATATGTATTAATTAAGTATTGATCAAAATTTCATTTTCGAGTTTGTAATTCAAGTTAAATCTTCTTTTGTTCAACCTACACACCCTCCTTTATATGGTAGCATTCAAGAATTTTGTCCATATGATTGAGTTTCCTAAGGTTTTTCACTTTTCTATTGAGTATCTAAGAACTTCACCCACATGTAGATATATACAACTTATTAGGATAATATGTTTGTCTCTTGATATCTCTCTATTAGTATGATGTTGTTAATGTTTGACTTACATACGTTTGTATGTGTGGTATGCTTTTGAATTGTAACTAAAAGGCTTCTTACCAATAGATATGTGTTGTTCATACAACTTGAAAGAAAAATTACTAATTAAAACCACTATTCAACTATAGTAATTGTTATAAACACATCTTCAAAACTTTCAATTTGAGCAATTATTTCTCATACCTAATAAATTGTCATTGCAGCTAAACAATACCATTAAGCTTTGTTAATGATTGAGTTTAATTGCACCAATTTCATAAGTTTGAGAGTATAATTGCAAGAATTAGAAGTTTTTGAAGTGTAATAACTCCTTAGTTTAGAGGTTGATTTTTCATTTTTACTTTTAATTATAAACACGTATGAAACTGAATTATTTTTAATAGTTGTTTCTTTTCCTATAAAAAAGAGATACCTAGAAGATTTTTTTCCACTTGGAATCATGTTTAATAAGTTGGCGTGTCTCTAGCTAATATTAGGGTTCAATCATAACAATTTCTTATAGTTTAGAAATATCTACTTTGTGCATTTTTCACGCTGCCACTAATAGAGTTATAATAGTAAGGTTTAATTAGAACAAGTTAACAAACTATAAGGATGTAATAGCTACTATAGCTCAAATATTTAAATTTTGAACATACAAATATAAACCTATAAACTAAGGGTAGGTTTTTCCTTCCTCCTTATTTACATAGTCAAAACTCTCTCTTTAAGGGGATTTTAAAAGTCATATTGGAGGACAGAGAGCCCCAACTCTTGGATATGTATGAAGGGTTGTTCCTCAAAAACACAAACCGGTCACTTTCTTGTCTCTTCTTGATAATCTTAAGACAACCTCTAAAAGTTGTCAAAGACAGAGATTAATATATTGAGGAAAAAAAACTATTCACACACAAAAATATTTGAGAGACAAAGATTAATATATTGAGAAAACAACCTGTTTAGACATAAAAATATATGAGAGAGAAAGAGAGAGAGAGATGGCATTGAAATCTCTTTGCTACCCATTAAAAAAACAATTGCAATAAATTTGTTGTGGAGATAGATATATTTTAATCTCAACATCACCTAATCGTATAACACACAAGAAAATTCTCTATAACAATGTAGCATTGACTTTTCAAGTCTTACCGATTCTTCAATACATATTAAGTTAATACTAAAGATGACTATAAAAAATGTAATCTAATTTGTAAAATAAAAACTATTATATATTATCACACTTGACGATTGTCAATTTAGTAATAAAATACAAATACCTAATATAATATTTGATATCTTGAATGGACTGTAAATTTGTTTTTTAAGTGGCACGAGTTCGTCACTTGACAATACCATCCTACATAATGCAAGTTGTAGAGATTACTACTTTTATAAGAGTGAAAAATTTAATGAAAATTACTTTTTCTTTGAAAAAGAATATTATTACCTCGAGGTGGGAGATTTCAAAGTTTCAACTAAATCTTTTGAAGAAAGTAGAGAAATGTCTTAACTGCATAGTTGTACTCATCAAACATTTAAATCAACTTAATCTTAAATCATTAATGGTAAGTATTTCAAAAATATTAGTCAAGAAATTAATAACTTAAAAAAATAAACGGCACTTTGTAAATTGTAAGTTTGTAAAATGTAACCCATAAGACTTTACTTACCTCAAAAGCATAAGATTTGAACCTTGTGAAATATTGATATAATAAATGCAGTTGTTGCCAAGGGGAATGTAGCTCAATGGACTAAAATATTGTATATTTATCTTAAAGGTTAGATATTTAAATCTCTTATAATACGTTAATCTGAACATAACTCAATTGATTAAGACATAAACTTTCGACCAAGAGGTCAAATGTTTGAATCTCTCAAATCCCACCCCACATGTTGTTTGTCTCTCAAAAAAAAAAAAAAACCTATCACACATGGTTGAACTAAAAAAAATAAGAAGATAAGATATGTACACTTCCAAATAATCAAATTTTCTCTCATAAAACTTTAACTTAGTAAAGAAAAACATCAAATATATGACAACCTTGAGTATAGCTTAATTGAAAGGTATATATTCTCGACTAAGAGGTTAGAAGTTCAAATCTCTCCACCCCACATATTGTTGAACTCAATATATATATATATATATATAATATTCGAATTTTGAATTTTAATTTTTTTTGTGCAAAACGTATTGTTAGTAATTATATAATTTAATAACTATTTATTTATTTATTTTTAGTTAAACAACATGTGAGGTAAGAGGATTCAAACTACTGACTTCTTGGTCGAAGGTATATGCCTAAACAATTAGCTTAGGTTGGCAATAAGTATTTAATTGATTGAGCATATTTATTGTAGTTATTGAGTACATAGACTTATATATATATATATTGAGATGCATTTTTTTAATTAGTTTAACAATATTTTAAGTGTGGATTCAAACTTATGATATTTTAGTTGAAAATATAATAACATAATCCATTGAGTTATGTTTAGGTTGGCAGACTCTTAAGTTATTTAGAATAGATATATCCTCACATATTTATTAACATGTTGTGAAAATGCGATACAAAGTCTGTGTAAAAAATTTCCTAGATCTTACAGTCTCCTTGAGAACGATCATTACCATGTCGTTCTCTATGTATCTGTTGAGCTTTTTATACAAGTAATAAATTCAGGTAAGTTCTTTCTTATTTTATATTATGACAATCATATAATGTGCAAGGATCTTAGGCTGTTTCTTTTATTCAATGACTAGAAAGCATAAATATTTTATGCCTTTAATTTTTAAAATATGATTTACGGCTAACATATGATTCTTAAAATGATGGTTACTTTAATGATGTTTTGCATAAATTTTATATACTATATGGGTAATTATAATACCATTAGTTAGTATAATGTCCACGCTTCCATATACAAAAAATTATCATACATGTATAAAAAAAAACAATCTTAGTTGGTTTTCACCAAGGAAAATTAACACCCAAAACCAAAATATTGTATGAAGGATGTATTTTCTAATCAAAATTCATTAGTTAATGGCGAGAATTTAGTATTCGAGTAAGAGGTTAGACCAATTCAATTCATTTTGAGTGAGAAATAGAAAATTTATATAAAGATGGAGTAAACGAAAGCCTTTCATATCTCGACTATTTTTACTCAATAAAAAGTAAAAGTCTCATATTTTCTATGGAAACTTAAGGTTTTTTAAGCTTGACTAATTCTACCATAGAAATTATAAACCAAAGTCCATATATATGTTATTATAAAATTTAAAAATTGTTTTATCTTTGAGATCATAGATTGGTTGATTGAATACTTATCATATAAATAAACAAAAATCCAAATTCAGAGGAAAAAAAATCAAGGGCATGCTACTTTGAAGTTTAGATTTTGATTTTCAAAATTATTAATTATAATCGTTGAGCTATATAGTATGATTAAAAGATACCGTAGCGTGTCGAATACTCTATTCAAGTAATAGCCGACTTTAAGCCAAATTTTATTTCATCAGATGATATATCAAACGAAACAATGAAATTCAAATTATGCAAATCTAAATACATCGATTTAATTCTTAAGGCTATGTTATTTGATTAATATCATAGTCATGATTGTTGGAAATTATTTATCATTAAATAATAGCATCTGAAATTTTTTTGTCACATTATATTAGGGAAATTTAAAAATATTTAATTGCAAGTTGTCAAAAAAAGAATAATATGTACTTCTATTTGTCTAATTAATTTGACTCAGCTCAAATAATTGAGAGGCCACGAGAGCTATTGTTTGTGGTTTGATTCTTTTAATTAATCCCTTGGAAAACCAATTAGAAGCGGCTAATTTGTCATTATCAATGTAATTAAAAAATTAATCCGACAACAATTTAGCCTTGTCCATGACGACATCAATGTGTAGACCCATTCATTTAATTTTTTTTAGTTCATTAATTATGGAGCTATCATAATATGATATTGTCTACTTTGGACATAAACTCTCATGACTTTGTTTTTTATTCTATCTAAAGGGTTTCATACCAATAGAGATATTGTTTCTCACTTACATACTCACGATTTTTCTCTTATCTAGTCAATGTGGAATTTTGATTGCACTGCCAACAAAGTTATTTTAGATTTTTATTTAAACAATTTATAGAATTAACACTAAATACACTAAAATTGTTGGTTAAGGCTTTTTTGTTTAGTATTGGTAAATTAGCATATAGTTTAGAGAAAAAAGAGGTATTGTCATGTAATTGATATGGATAGGTCATCTTTTTTGTTCTCATGCTAATTTTTTAACTCATTAGTGAATGAGATGTTGTAAGTATGTATTAAAAAGATCGAATTAATTACCATAACCTATACTAGTTTATGTTTTTTAAGAGCGAGGATTTTAATATGAATTCTTATATATATTTAGAAATTAAAATGAAGCACATAAAACTTTCAAGATCAAAATAAAATAAGCATGAAATTAAAGTTGATAAGATAGGATGTAAACCTATGAAAAGTTGTGTTAAATGAAGTTTGGTTGAACAATATTGTAATTTCAATTTTACAAAGTTGCAATCCTATGAATATCCTAGAACTATATATTTACAAGACAACAATTATAGCTCAATTGGTTAAGGAATATATCTTCGACCGAGAGGCTAGAAGTTCAAATCTGCTTACTCTCATATGTTGTTGAACTAAAACTTAAAATATATTTTTTTTCATCTATAATTATAATTGGCTTCCAAGATTATTGTTAACTATTGAACAAACGTTGAAAAAAAAATTGTTGTAACGTATCATTAATAGTGGTAATGTTAGGAATTATAATTAAAAAAAAATAGTAAACAAACTTATTTTTTAAAATTAAAAATGTAAAATAAAATAGTTATCATATAGGGGTTGTGATTAACCAAGCATATTTTGGCCATCTATAAGGAAATTGTATAGAAGTAATTTGTTTTATTTTTAAATCTTCATCAAATAATCTTAATTATCTTTATTAATTACTTTTTTATGTGCGATCTTGTTTTTGGCCATACATACACTTTCAATATATATAATAATAATAATAATAATAATAATAACTAAAACATTTCTTTAAAGCATTGTTAAATAAATTTTTTGTATTTGACTAACTGAAGTGTCAAATATCTATTCTTTCCACATTTTGAGAATGAAAATATTCACTACTCTACTTTAAATAATTAAATATTTTGAATATTGATAGATTAAAAAAAAAAAAAAGCAAACTTATGGCAATTTCCATTTTGAACAAAATCATAATATTTTGTGGCTTTCTTTTTTAATTCTTAAATCTACTATTAAATATATCAATTTCTTTTATATGTTTAAACAAATGATTAAATATAAGAAAAGGGCAGAAAACTATTTCATAGTAAATTAAATTATCAAAGTAACATGTAATATAACAATAAATTAGAAAACAATATATCTGAACTTTATAATATGATTGACATGACGGAATTAAATAGATTATTATAAAATATTTAATATATGGTCAAAATATCTATTTAATTTATGCCATATTATAAATCATTAGATGAGGAAGTGGTTATATATATATTTTCTTTTCCAATAAAAGTTGTAGGATCCCAGTAAATCTTCATAGATATTGTAAAATACTAAGGTTGGCCTTAGATATTCCTTTATATTAATCCTCACACATATATTAACATATGATAGACTATAATTTAAATGTAAAAAGGTACACATTAATTAATAAACAAACACTTGAAAATTACATCACTTCATTGCCATTGATAATTATAACTAAAGTTACTTTTTTTTCTTAGTAAACAATTGAGAGTAAGTTACTTTATGAGTTAAAGTATTGTGCTTTTAAAAATAAAATAATAATAATATAAAAGGAACATTATATGGAAGGATTATTGATAGTTTTATAATTAAACTACACATTTCATCTCTTTCAATTTCAGAATGTGTCAATTTGCCAATCAAAATATAGCTCAGCTAATTTAGGTACATACCATCGATTAAGAGGTCAAAGATTCATTTATCACATTCTTATGTTGTTGAACTTTAAAAGAAAGTATTAATTTTTTTTATGTATATAGTTTTAGTTTATCTTTATAATTTAACTTGTTAATAAATTAATTTGAAAAATATGTAAAAGTGTAAGGAAGTATATGAATGAAAATGGTTATCTCAACCTAATTTCTTTTTTAACTTTTTTTAAAATTCATATGTTATTGAATAGTATCTCTTATCTAAATTTTTTTTTTTTTTTGGAGTTCAACAACATTTTGGAGTGAGGGATTTGAACTTGACCTCTTGATCGAGGGTACATGCCAATTACCACTGATCTCTTATCTAAGTTTTCAATCCTTACGGTTGGTTAATTTTACATCAAACTAAAAGTAGGGAAAAAATATTTTTAGAAATTTCAATTTTAAATCAAAAGAAATAGTTTTTAAGTGTATTTATACAAAAAGAGAATGAAGAGAAGAAAAATACATTAAAAGATATTAATGAAAAGAAACATTTGTGTATATCCAACTATCTTTTGTAGATTAATCCCAAAGCCTATTCTCATTATTGTTCTCTATTAAACTATATCAAACTTATTCAAATATATTCATGACCAATTTTTTAAGTATTTTTTTAGATAATACATGTAAATCATCTCATATTTTGAATTTTTTTTTGTAATAGTCCACGTCTAAGCTAGTTTATATACACAGCAACGCCCTCATGCTTCTACCTTGAATTTTTAACCTTGCATAGGACCTGTAAATGCCATTGGATGACTAGGTGTGATCTTCTCATGTGATAAGCTCATGATGTGTCTATGTATTAATTTCTAATACTCACCTACACTTTAATTTCTATTGAAACATTTCTTAAAGTTTTTAATTTCCCTCCTGTATTTGCTTTTATTCCTACATAATAGCCAATCAAGTGCATAATTCTAACATGTATAACATGAAAACTAACAATATTCCACCTATAATCCATATTGTTAATGTAATTACTGTATTTTAGGTATGATTAGGGTACTTTTCCATATTAGGATACCTTTCCATACTTATCTTCTATCTCTTGTGTATAAGTTTCAATTCCATGTATTATACAATCTCAAGAAATACATTCAAAGAAATATAGTGAATTTACATGGTATCAGAGCCCCACCATTTTTAGGGTTTTCTTTCTCTCGCTGCCACCAACCGCTAAGATCTACGACTGTTGTCGCGTTGCTCAGATATGAGTCCTGGATCTATCCCATATCTCTCTGCACCTTAGATCTATCGTGTGTGCTGTTAGATTCGTTTGTGCGCTTCAGTTCTCTATTCGTCGTTGCTCTAATCCTTTGTTCACCATCAGCTGTCATCACCTTGAATCTGTTCCCCGTCAATTCTGTCCATGCTTAGGCTTCAGTTTTCCGTTCATGTTCAGATTCATTCGTCGATTATCAGAACGTGCGTGAACGATTACCTTGTTTAATTAGATTGGTTTGGTTCACTCAGATCGATTCGATCCGGTTCAATTCACTCAGACCAGTTTAGTCAGGTTTGGTTCCCCCATTTGGTTTGGTTTTATTGTGGTTCTCAATTTTGTTCGATTCCATCTACTTAGTTTAAATCGATTAAGCTGATTTGGTTCAACTATTCAATTATTCCTTCATTGGTTTTAATGGCGCAGAAGTTTATGAGTCTCTTGTCTGCACGAATTGTAAACTACATGGTCATAAATTTGCTAATTACTCTACAATTGAGTGCATGTATTGTCACAAACGTGGTCATATTTTGAAAAATTATCCTACTAAACCACCTCACCCTCTAAGAAGATCCACCAAACCAAGGAACTTATCTAAAGCTGGTTTCTCCTCATCTATTGTTGTTGCTACTTCTTCCTCTGCTGATCCTTCTCGCGTAGGTTCCCCATCAGTGACCTTCAGAATTGACTGAATAGGTAATCTCCTCCAATTATTATGCCCTTGCGGTCACATGAGGTAACTTTTGGCTTCTTAACTCCGCTTGTTGTAACCACATGACCTCTGACATTTTGTTTTTTTCTTTCCCAACCCCGCTCCTTCACTTCCCCCTATTCATGCTGCTGATTGAAATTGTATGTCTATTTTTCATATCGGTACTGTTATGACATCCTCTTGAACTCTTTCCAATACCTACCATGCCCTAATTTGAATTTTAATCTTGCCTCAATTAGTCAACTATGTGACCTTACTGTTTGTTTTTCTCCCAATGGTTGTTAGGTTCAAGATCCGCAAACAGAGATAATTGGTACAGGACACAGAGTGGGACGATTGTTTGACCTCACATCTATTCATCTCTCTATTTCTCCATCGATCTCTGCCTCTGCCACTGATTCTACCATGTATCAATGACATCTTTGCCTTGGTCATGCCTGATCTGACAAACATTGCAAACTAGTTGGCAATTTAAATAATGTCTCAAAATTTACTCCATTTGACTGTTTAAATTGTAAACTTGCAAAACAACCTGCTCTGTCTTTTCCTATTTCATCATCTTCATGTGATACTCCTTTCAGGTTGATTCACTCGGATATTTGGGGTCCTGCTTCTACTCCTACTGTTAGTGGCTTTCGCTATTTTGTTATCTTTATTGATGATTATTCTTGCTTTACTTGGATATATTTTCTGAAAAATGACTCTGTCTTATCTCAAGTCTATATTTCTTTTGCCAATATGGTCCAAACACAATTTTCTTGAACCATTAAAATTCTTCACATAGATAATCCCATGGAGTATAAGGATTCGAGCTTTCTCTCATTTCTTACCTAACATGGCACCCTAATTCAACACTCATGCCCGTACACCTCCCAACAAAATGGACGAGCATAACGCAAACATCGTCATATTTTAGATTATGTTCGTGTCCAACTTCTCTCTGCATCCTGTCCTGAGAAGTTTTGAGAGGAGGTTGCCCTCACCTCTGTCCATGTCATCAATCATCTTCCATCCCCCGTTCTTCAGAATATATCTCCCTTTGAGCGCTTATATGGTACTCCTCCTTGTTATTCTCATCTTAAAGTTTTTGCCTATGCATGTTTTGTCCTCCTTCAACCTCATAAACATACAAAACTTGAACCACATGCTCGCATATGCTGCTTTCTTGGTTATAACATTGAGCACAAGAGTTTTCTTTGTTGGGATCCTATCTCTAAAAGGTTACGTATCTCTCGACATGTTACCTTTTGGGAACATAGTATGTTATTCAGTCTCTCCTCCTTCCATGCCTCTCTCTTTAGTCCCTAACCATTTTCCATTGATCTCTCTAGTGATCTTTTTTCCTTATCTGATCCTCCATGTGTCCCCTTTTTTCCCTCGTATGATCCTCCATGTGCCTTGATCTTGACCACCTAGCCCCTAACTCTGCTCCTCTGGACCTAACACTGACTTCTAATGATCTAGTTCCATCTCTTGATCATTTGCATATCCCTGAGCTTGATCAATTTGCTCATGCCTTTTCTGTCTTAGATCTGACAACTGTCTCCTTTGTGGAACCTGAACCTGCACTTGTCACCACTATCGTCGCTCCACTCGGGTAAGAGATACTCCCCATCATCTCCAAGATTGTCACTGCTTTTCCACTATTATGACTCTAGTTGAACCTTCGTTTTATCATGAGGCCAGCGCTTCTGATCTCTTGGCTCCATCTGGAGTTACCGACTCTACCACGTCATCAACACCTCTAGATCTGAATGTTTGTTTGACCCCTTTCGATAGTGTTCCTCTTGAAGATGTCACTCTGTATCAACAACTTGTTGGTAGTCTTATATACATGACTGTGACCCACCCTGATATTGCATATGTTGTTCACATCGTTATTCAGTTCATGGCTGCTCCTCAAACTATACATTTTAGTGTTGTCCCTGCATTCTACGCTATATCAAAGGCACTCTTGGCCATGGACTTCAATTCTCTTCTCAGTCATCCTTGGTGTTATCTAGCTACTTTGATGATGATTGGGTCGGGGATCCTACTGATTGACGTTCCACCACATATTACTGTTTCTATCTAGGTAATTTCCTCATTCTTGACGAAAAAAGAAACAATCTGTTGTTTCACGTTCCAACACAAATCTGAATATCGTGCCTTTGCTGATGTTACTTTTAAGTTACTATGGCTTCGCTGGGTTCTTGCTAATATGGGTGTTCCTCAACAATCTGCTATGACACTTCATTGTGACAATCGCAATGCTATCTAGATTGCTCACAATGATGTATTCCATGAACATATCAAACACATTGATAATGACTGTCACTGTGTTCATCATCATCTCCAAAGCAACACTGTCATTTTACGATTCATCTCCATTATGGATCAACCCACTGACATCTTCACCAAAGCATTGTCACCCAGTCACTTCACTCAGCTACTTCACACACTCAAGTTGGTTGCAACTCTACCACCTTTTACGATCTATCTCCACTGTATTTTATGTTGTATTTTAGGCATGATTATGATACTTTTCCATATTAGGATACTTTTCCATATTTATCTTCTATCTCTTGTGTATAAGTTTGAATTCCATGTATTTACAATCTCAAGAAATACATTCAAAGAAATATAGTGAATTTATACATAAAAATAGCTAAAAAATTGTGCTATCAACATTGTAACTAATTCCATATAGATGCTTGTCCAATTTTGTAATTAGCAATTTCCCTCACAAAAGTCGCAAGATATTTAATTAACATTTTAATTAATGAAAAATGCATCATTAGCATAAAGGTTTTTTTTTTCAAAAAAATTAAAAAAAAAAAGTAAATATTTAAACCTATCAAGTTGAGTTTTTTTTTTTTTGACAATCTCTTTATCAAGTTAGGTTGATTGACATGGAAGAGTAGATAAAGTTGATAATATTGGTTGACTTAAATTGAATTATTTAAAAAAGAAAAACATGCACTTATATACTTCAAGCAGCCAAAGTTGCCTCATTTTTCAAAGTTCAAACCCCTTTTAAATTCCAAACAATAATGATCATTTTACATAACTATTTTCTCATTGTTGGCTTCCATTTTCAACAAATTAGAAAATATGCAGTTTTTAGAAACATGCCATCTTTGGAAATTCATATCTTTTGGCTTCATATATATATAATTTGATTTCTTATTCAATCATTAATTTTCAAATTTCAAATTTAATAAATGAATCAATTCTAACCTTAAATTTATTTTATTTTATTAAATTAAAATTTAAAATTAAATAAGTAGTAAAATTAATACTCGTCTTAAAATGAACCTCAATTTACTACCCAATGCCAACTAGTAATTAAGCAATCTAAAACCCAGGCCCAAAATCATCCAAATTAAAATAGTAAAATCAAAAGAAAAAAATGTTCTAACTCGATATACCAGGAAAAGTACTTCTCACTAAAGCACTTGTGTGCATCAACAGAACGCCTAGATCGAGCTACATATCTCCAAAAATAATAGAATTAGTAAAAAAAATTAATTGATATTAACTCCACCACTTTATTTAGATTTAGATTTATTTTCATAAAACAAAAACTTTAATGTTAAATTCAAGTCAATTTACTAAGTAAAAAATTTTAAAATAAAATTTCTCTAAAACAAATATGTAAAGGATAATGCCTTCATTCATATTCGAAGAAGTATCTGCAACTTAGATGCTGATAAACTTGCTCATCGAGCTATTTCGTTAGGTTCGGATGATACTTGGGATGCTGCGTCATCTATGGGTCTCCACAATTTTCTTTTCGGCTAATGTTTTTTTGATATGTTTACCGTTTCCTAAAAAAAAAAAAGGAAAAGGATAATGATGATGATCATCATGATGCATATTCAATGACCCAAAAAAAGTCATTTCTTAAAGCAATAGGTAACAAAACTGATGGCCCTTTAGCCTTCATTTCGATCAATTCTATTCAATGCCTACTAAAAGTCATTTCTTGAAGCAATAGGCAACAAAGCCTAGTTGGGTGGCTTATCAACAACTTTGCTACATACTTTCTCAAACAATTTGTAATCTCAACAGCCCCCATCTTGACAAAAACAACCAAAATCTTCTTTTAAAAATCCGACACAAAAGTATTTGACAAAAACAAGCAAAATCCTCTTTTAAAAATTTGAGAAAAGTCTTAGTATTTGACAAAAACAAGCAAAATCCTCTTTTAAAAATTTGAGAAAAGTCTTTTTTTCTTTTACAAAGGTGGTGACACGAAATAGAAAAAATTGAAATAACATCCCGATTCAATGTAGGCTACAAAGACATTTTTCTCTCATATTTTGTTTATCATTTCCTTGTGTTTCTAGAATTTTCCATTCAATTCCCATAGTACCAAATTTGAATGGTTGAAATTTTGAAAAAACAAATCTAGAAATTTTATATCTTTTGGCTCTCTACATCATATATATATATATATATATATAAACACACAATATGAACCTTACAACCCTTTATACCTTATATATGATAATTGATTATCACTAACTTTTTACCCATTGTCAAAATGTGCATTATTTCTACCCTTGTTAATAGATAACTTTGCACAATGATTGTACAACTTTTTTGAACCATATTTCAAACTTTTGTTTATAAGATGTAATATCATCATAGATTTGACAGTCAAAATTAAAATTTAAACAACCAAGTAGGAGACAAATTTAATCTTTTTCTCTTAAGCATAAAGTAATAATTATTACATAGGCTATATATTTAATTTTATGCTCATTATATTTGTCAATTTTCAATTTAATTTGTTTCTGATTTTTTTTAAAGTTTCAATAATATCACTTATATATTTTATTTTACACCATGAACTTTGAGTAAATATCAACAAAAAGATAATATAACTTTAAAAAAAATCATATTTTGTTAGTGAGGTGGCTAGTTGTAGGGATGTTCAAAAGACCCGATGACCCGAACAACCCGATCAACCCAACGCAACTCATACGGTTTGGGTTGGGTTATTAACTTATTTGGGTTGGGTTTGGTTCAAATAAATGAAAATTTCATGGGTTGGGTTGGTTAGGAGTTCACCTAAAATTAGTTGGGGCAACAAGAGAAATGTCCAAATTTAACCAACCTAACTTGAAAAATGTCTAAACAAGTTTCATTTTGCAAAAATAGCTAAAACAGTTTTCCCCTAAAATATACTATAAGCATTGGGAAGAAAATACCCTTGTTAGAGATTTGTGGGTTTCTAGTACCTAAAATTGTGGCTAACAAAATTGAGTGTATCTAGGAAGAAAATGCATAGATTTATTTTTGAAATAATAGAGGGAAATCAAAATGTTGTAACAATTCAAATAATCATTCTGTTAAATTCAAATCATCATTATGTTTAATTTAAACAATACATTGGTTACATGAGTTTTCTGATGAACACAAAAAAAAATCCAGCACACAACGAACAATTAGAACTCGATGAAACTAAGTTAAACCAATGTCTAAATTGACACATATAGATAATAGCTCATACCACCTATATATACATGTATTTACAGTCTAGGCATCCACACACGAATAAAATTATAGTAAATAATGCTAGTTCCCCCCAAATGTAAATTAATTCATTCATAATCAAGGCACCTCAACCACTAATTTATTATTTAATTCAAAATATCAAGCCACCAAAACCATGGGAAGACGCAACAAACAATTAAAAGTGACTACATGAGTTTTTCGATGAACAAAAAAAAAACTCTACTAAAGAAATCCTCAATAGAGTGGCTACATGAATGAGGCACATGGATTAAAGGTTAAAATGTGTGTATATAATCGTAATGACGCCCACTGCAAAAGGTATTGAAGCAACCAACAAATAAATGAAATAATACTAGGTCATTTGCAACCTAGTAATTTCTAATAAACACCCCACCAACCCATTTTAAAAGGATGTATAAAAGAGTATATCCCTGGATTTTTCGCAATTAAATTGGCTGCAAACCCAGAAAGGAGAGCATAAGACTTTTTTGGCGACCCTCAAATAATATTTACAGCCTTCTCTCTCCCCCTCCATGCTTTATCGTAACTAATATTCACGCCATGATTTTTTCGAACATACGCCATTACATCTTTGGGAGTATAGTGCATCCTATTCATTCTTAGAATAAGCTTAGCGTACTCGCTAACTATCGTTGCGGTCACTTGTCGGTGGTCATTGCGCACAATGTCAATATAGCAGGTGTGCTCATTGACAAGTTTTATAAGAACCCACAATTCCCCACCCCTCAAAACTGAAGCACGAAGGTACCATTTGCATGTGTCGTTAATACACTGAACAATGAATTGTCTCTTGCTCGATTTTAATGTTTTGAATTGAAAACTCTATTTTATTGCAAGGGTATACACAACATTCTTCAGATCATCCTTATACCCAAAAACACACCCCTCCAAAATTCCACCCCCTTGTGTTAGGACAACAATACTTCTAGGGTCAACGAATGAGAACTCTTTCGCCTGTTTGTTTGAACCCTCCATCGATGTTATGGTCTCAACCTCCATAACTAGACAACAATCATAGTACATACCCCTATATACCCTTGCAAACATCCAAGCTACGTCCATATCCTCAACAAGGTCTATAATCAGCAACTTCTTATCCCCATTCCTGACAAGTGCGAGACGTGAAATCTTATTGGTGACATCAAGCTTAATCTGAGTTGCAATAGATTTAGAGAGTTTCAAAAGATTTCAAAGATCTCCGACTACCACTGAGCTTGACTTGTAATCCTTGTAACCAACCTCCTTATCTCAAACACCATAAAAAACAAGATAGGAAGAATGTTGGGGGAAGCCATTTCCAACTAATACAAACCTGCAAAAGTGTAAACCAAGGGAAGAATGTAAGGATCTCTTCTAGAACGTAGACAATGAGACCCCTTGCAGCCTTCGTGCAAACTCTATGGAGAAAATTGGTACCCCCATGGAAGACGCTCGACCCCACACCCACAGAATTCGGTCAACCCAAGCTGTTGCTAAAAGTTAGGGAGAATCAGTTGTATAGAATCTTGGGATTGATTTGGGTTAATGGTAGATATACATATACACTAGGGGTAAAACGGGCATAATGTTTTCTTCACACTCCCCCCTAAAAAATAGGTAGACAAAATCCCAAATATGAAATATTTTTATCCATATTTCATTACCTTTTTTTTTTTGTAGACACTAGCCACAATTTCCCAAATTAGTTTGGGTTGAACCGAACCAACCCGAACAATTATTAATTAATTTTTTTTTACCTACAATACAATTATATATACATGTATTTATTTAATTTTTATTTAATTTCATAATTATTTTTGAATTATTTATTCTTCAATAACTCTTAAAAATACATTTTTAAGTCTTTAGAGTGCAATTTTTCATAATATAAATTGAAATTGAGTTGTTAATTTTAATTCAATGTTTGAAAATAAATAAATAGATGATTTACATATTAACATTTTACTTTTTAAAAAAAATTAAAATTTTGAATAAATGACCCGAACAACCTAAATCAACCCAATCCAAATGTTTCATGATTGGGTTGGGTTGGATTCATTATTTAATAAGTGTTGTTTGAGTTGAAGACACTTACAATCCAAACAATTGGATTGGGTCTAAAAATGTCTCAACCCGACTCAACCTAACCCATGAACATTTCCTAGCTAGTTGTCAACATAATAACATTCTTAAATCAATCTATTTTCTCTAGAAACAATCTATTTTTGGTTAGGTATATGTTATTAAGACAAGTCACAAGAATATATAAGTTCATATAGATTTTTAATCTTATGGATAAACATGTCAAAATCATTAAATTAAAACATGAAGTATTTTCATATAGATTAATTGTGCATTTGCAGTAATGACTTCATTAAAAAAAACCAAACACAAAATAATAATGTGAAATTTTTAAAAATTAGAGACGGAAGTGAAAGAAATAATACAAACGTTAGAGTACACAACCCTTTTTCCTTTTTTTCTTTTTATTTTTTTGACATTAGACAAAACTTCTTAATTAGCTAGTCTATTACTTATAGGGGGCATACGTCTCACTCAATATTGGTTAGGGTTGTGTGACACTCTAGAGTTAAAGAAGTCGAGTTTATATTTAGTAAGTGAGTTTTTTTCCTCCTAATTAAAGTACTACAAGTTTGTTATGCCACAAATTACATAAATTTAAACTTATCAAACTCACATTTTAATTTACACCACACACTAATTTTTATAAATTATGAACTTACCCACTAAATGTAAAATTTCTTTATGATTCATTATTTTTGTTAGGGACAACCGACTCTCGACAGATCTCCACATTAGTATGATATTGTCCACTTTGGGCATAAGTTTTCATGGCTTTGTTTTTGGTTTCACCCAAAAGGCCTCATACCAATGGAGATAATGTCCCTCACCCTCCCCTCAAACAAAGTACCAATCTCGAGCCTCCCCTCAAATAGTCATCCCTCTGAATTACACTCGAGTAAATTACTGACAACTCCTCACTGCAGTATACTGTGGTGTCAACTCCTCACTGGAAAGCACACTTCATCTGAATGCTCAACCACGGATTCAATATGACTATGCCTTTGAGATTCTCCTTCTTTGTTCGACACCCGAGGATTTCTACAGATATTGCTAAGTCAGGGGCATGGCTCTGATACCACTTGATAGGAACAACCGACTTTTGAAAGATCTCCACATTAGTATACTTTGGACATAAGCCCTCATGGCTTTGTTTTTGGTTTCACCCAAAATGCCTCATACCAATGGAGATAATGTCCCTCACTTATAAACCCATGATCTTCCCCTTATCTAGCCAATGTGGGACTTTGGTTGCACTCCCAACAATTTTGTATCATCCAACCACATGTTATATAAACTCGAGCTTTTAAATCTTAAATTTAACCGACTTAGGTTTATTATAACCCGTGAGCCAATTATCTCGAGATTTAATATGAACCCTTTTCCAAATGGCTCGATGATAATGGAAATGATATATTCTGACAAATTTGACATTGGAATGAATTAATTAAGAAGTTCTTCAACGAAATTGTGAGAGGCATTGAAAACAAAATTGTTCCTCGTTTCATTCAAAGCTGGTGGGTACCAAAAGATGACAAAACAATGAAAACCCATCATGGTGGGGCATTAGATTCCTATGGTGTTTAAAATCTTAATCAAGCAGAAATTATTTATTATTATTGTTATTCAAACAAACAAACAAACAAAAAAAAGGTAAATTGAAGATGGTGGATTTTTTCAAAGAAAGTGCAATTTAAAAGCAACCCACGTGGCTGATAACGATCGACTTGTCGTTTTTATCCATCGTGTGGAACAGCCTGTAATCTCTCCTCCATTAATGGTGTTCCAACTTGCAGAGAAGACGATGTGTCCGTACAATAAATTATATATTTTCCCTCTTCTATTTATCTCTCTATGTCATCAATGGTGCTATCGAGGAAGCCCTTTAAAAAAAAAAAAACCCTACTTTTTCACTTGTACATTTGTGAGTATTGTTTGTTTGATTGGAAGGGGGGAAATGTTGTGGAAAACAAAGAAAATAGAATTTGGAAAATGTTTGGAAATTATTTTAGACATTGTTTTTATAAGTACTTTATATCTTTTCTTTTTTTCTTTTTTTTTTCATAACAAGTACTTTTTATCTTGATCACCAAGTTTTTTTTTATCCTGGAGAAAAAAGTCATTCCCTTTTTGGTTAGTGTGTAAGCAAAGGAGAGTATTTAATTCGAACAGTATAGTTTGTAGCTATGTACTCTAATTTTATTAGTCAGAAGTGTTACTCCATTTTTTACAAAATCTGGATATTTGGTTGCCCTAAAAGAAACAATCTTTTCTCTTCTAACAACAAATATCTTAAATCATTTACTACCTCTATGACTCTCTTAAGATAATGAGTTCCAAGGGATAAAATAAGGGAGAAAATTAAGTTGGGGTGGAAAATGTTAATAATATAATTAGGACTTTGAAGGTTTTCAAAACTATTTTTTGCTATTTTAGAATAGAATACCGATGGAATTAAAATTTTGGAGTTGCAATTAACTCACTCAATCAAGAATAGGGATAAAAGAATAAATTAATTTCCCTCATCGTTTGATTTGTGATTTGAAATTTTGTTTTTGAAAACAAAGAATTTAGTAGAAAAAGAAAAATAAATTCATTATTTTTACTATATCTAAAAACACGTTTGATTCCAATTTAAAAACTTTAAATTTGAATTCAAAATTTGAAGACTATTTTTGGTTATGAATTTGAGAATGCAAAAAAATATTAATATGTATTTGAAAAAATATATATTCTTTAAAAAAATTAATTTAATATAGTTATTTCTTATATTATGGTAAATTTGGACCTGTTATTATCGGTGAGAGAAAGGAAGATATAGTAAAGATAGTAGAGATAGTGAAGGATTTTTGGTTTTTTGAAATACAAGCCGTTAAATTTCGGTGAGAGAAAGGAAGATACAGTAAAGATAGTAGAGATAGTGAAAGATTTTTGGTTTTTTGAAATACAAGCAGTTAAATTTATAAGAGGAAAAAATTCTTTCCAACAAGAGAAATGAAAAGAAATCATTTCTAACAAAAGAGAAAGGAAAAGAAATATTTTATTGAAAAGAAAGATATGACAAATTTTTAGGATTAATGTTTATATGATGTTGCACTAGTGAAATCAACGATACAATCATCTATCTATATATATTCAGTCGCTTTTGGTTTGTTGATATTTGTTATTTATGGTTTTTATAATAAAAATTTGATGAGAGATCAACTTTGTAGATAAAAGTGACCTTTTGATTTTTTATTTTTTTTTTTAAAAGAGAGAAATCATAACATTCAATTTATTATTTAAAGAAAATGTGTTTTTCAAGGAGTGTATCCCTTGTTTTCATAATTTTTTAAAACAAAATTTCAAAACAAAGAAAATAGGCTATTTTAGGAGTTGTTTTTTAAAATCGTTTTTGAAAAGAAGTATACTAAATGTATTCTCATAGTTTTTTTTTGTATTTTTTATTTTTGAAAACATAAAAATGAAAATTGATTACGAACCAAATCGAGCATAAAGTTTTTATTTTTTCTCAATCCAAAAGCATCTCTCCTATCACATACCTTAATATTCCTCCTCCCCGTCCCCTCCCCCTTTCAAGTTTCTTAATAACTTTAAAATTCAAGTAAAAAGATAACCTAATTGCATTTTCTAAAACAATCGACCAAGTTAGTTGGGTATAACATCTACATAACACAACCTACTTTTGATCAATCTCCCAAGAAAACATTGATAAAAAAAAAATTTATAAAAAAAGGCGATGTACATCTTACCTAGGACAGTAGTTTTTTTCCAAAGGAGAATTGCACTAAAGAAAAATTAAGAATCTCAATGAACTAAAGAGCTCTTCTTCGTTCCATATGCCTTCAAAACATTTTTTTTTTAATTCAGTGGCCATATTTTACTCCAATGTGCTAGAACACAGATTGAGACACAATTTAACATGTCAAATCAAAATTTTTGTCGAGAGGACTCAAAAATGTCTTGGACCAAATGACATCAACAAAAAGATAGAATTTTGCACAAAAAGTTGAACTAAAAAATGAAGTTTAAGAATTAGGGGGGGAAAAAACAACGAAGTATGGGATAGAAACTCATTGTCATATTGCTAAGCCGACAATGCATAGTTGTAAAATGGGCTTCCATCAAAGAGACACACCAAAGCAAATATCAAACTTCTTTTTCAGGGCATCACATGGCTGCCTTGATATCACCCTCTCCTTCCTCTTATATGCATGCACATTATTATTTCTTTTATATATTCTCTCTTTCATCTCTTTTGGTTTTCCCAACATTTCCATTCAATACCTTTTCAATTAACTATTGCCATTCTCTTCAATAAATTAAAGTGGAAACTCTACTCTAGGGTTAGAAAAAGGCTAGATTATTATTCCTTTCTTAAGGGAGCCATTTGGGGTAATGATGACCATCTTACTTTTCGTTTTTAGGTTTAAGTTTGTACATTTTCTTAGTTGGTAAGAAATTAATCCAGAAAGGAGTTGTTCCTTTCGAGTGAATAATTTTTTATGTTCTTGTGAGTTTGGTCGTTTAGACACACAAAAAATAAGGTGGGTTTTGAAATGTTGATTGTGTTGATTTTATTACATATTTACTCTTTATAAATTAAAAAAAAAAAATAGTTGGAGAGTTTTTCTCAAAAATTATTATTATTATTTTGTTTCTGCTTTCAAAACTATTCTTAAAAGTAATTTTTGGATTACTACAAATGTAAAGGTTTTTTTTTTCTTGAAATCATTGTGCATAATCTAATAATTTTAAAAGTTTAATTATTCTAAAAGATGGTCTCACACTAAAGGTTTGTTTGAGAATTGCTATTTTTTTTCCTAATATTTTCCATTTTCATCCTACAAGTTTAAGTCTCATTTGATAACCATTTGGTTGTTGATTTTTGGTGTTTTAAAAATTGTGTTTGTTTTCTTACAATTTCTCTACAATGGTTTTCATATTCTCTACAACGGTTTCCATCTTTCTTAAGGAAACATTTGAGTTTCTAGCCAAATTCTAAAAACAAAAACAAGTTTTTGAAAACTAAGGCCCCGTTTGATAACCATTTGGTTTTTGGTTTTTGGTTTTTGAAAATTAAGCCTATAAATACTACTCCCACTTATGGTTTTACTTGTTTTGTCATCTACTTTTTGCTTATGTTTTCAAAAACCAAGCCATGTTTTGAAAACTAAAAAAAATAGTTTTCAAAAACTTGTTTTTGTTTTTAGAATTTGGCTAAGAATTCAAATATTTCCTTAAGGGAAATGAAAACCATTGTAGAGAAATTGAGGGAAAACAAGCTTAATTTTCAAAAACCAAAAACCAAAAACTAAGGCTCCGTTTGATAATCATTTGGTTTTTGGTTTTTAGTTTTTGAAAATTAAGCTTGTTTCTCCCAATTTCTCTATAATTGTTTTCATCTCTCTTAAGGAAGCATTTTAATTCTTAGCCAAATTCCAAAAGCAAACACAAGTAAGAAAACTACTTTTTTTAGTTTCCAAAACATGGCTTGGTTTTTGAAAACATATGTAAGAAGTTGATAACAAAACAAGGAAATCCATAGATGGAAATGATATTTATAGGCTTAATTTTCAAAAACCAAAAACTAAAAACCAAATGGTTATCAAACGGGACCTAAATGATTATCAAACGGGGCCTAATTTTTTTAGTTTTCAAAACTTGACTTAATTTTTGAAAACATATTGTAAAAAGTAGATAAGAAGACATGGAAATCCATAGGTGGAAGTAGTATTTATAGACTTAATTTTTAAAAATTAAATTGTTATCGTACGGGGTCTTAGTAAAAACATGGTTGAATACGTTTTTCTTTAGATTATGACTTTTCATAGATGTTCTGACTTTTATAACATATAAAATTACTATTCCTAATAAAATTATGAGTTTGTAAACAATATAACTTTAAAGTTGCACTATAACACTAACCTTTAGAAACCATTCAATCATAGTTCTTAAAAATAATTATGAAAACAAAAACAAACCCTTAATTTAAAAAACAGAAAACTGTTTTTTAGGACATTCCCAAACTAGCTAAAATGTTTTAGATCCTCTATTTTCCAATTCAAGTGAATACATTTATCAACTTTAGGTATTGAATTACTCTCTCTCATAAACAAATGTACCATAGTTATTCATTCAATAACTAAAAGCTTTGATCATTTCTATACAATTATATTAATTTTTCTTTTTTAGAATAATAAATATTCAAAATTTTTAATAACTAATTCCTTTTTGAAGGGATCAAATATAAAAAGCTGATTGAAGTATATATAATTTATCGATGCACCCTTGGGCTAGCATAAATTTGCTAACAAGTCATCAACTGGGCCTAAACATTGGGCTTGGAGCCCTCCCAAAACTTAGTCAAGATCTAGCATTCCATCATCATTTGGGGAGAGAGAGAGTCCAACCCATCAGCCACAAGAACTGTACAATTTTGTATAGGAATCTTTGACAGAGATTTATCGATCTAAAAAATTCAATCAAAGTTATTTAAATTATTTGGATTTGTTTAGATTACAAATTTGTTTGGATTCGAATATTTGGGTCAAGTTAATTTTTTATTCTTTTGAAATAAGTTTGGATAACACTAAAAAGAAGTTTGGATTGAATTGAAGAGTGGAATGAAGTTTATTATTAGTTATATTTTTAGATGGCATACAAAATTAATTGCACGTCTCTTTTTTTTTTTTGTTTAAACATTTGAGGGATTTGATCCTCCAACTTCTTGGTCGATAATACATGATGCGAGCTTGTCGAGGGCTCGTCAAATTAAAATTTATAAACCAATCCTAAGCTACTTGTAGCATTGAGTGGACCGGGTCGATCTCAGGGAACCGAATATTAATTTCTCAAATTAAATTTTCCAAGGAGAAAACAAATAAAAAGGGGGGTTTTGTGTTTTTTTATTAATAAAATAAAACATAAGCAATAAAGATATAGATAGATCAAATCTTACCAAGTTCCAATTCAGAGGTGCGATTCTACTTAATTGCAAACATTGATCACAGGCATTCAAAATATTTAAACTTAACAATGCAAGTACTTAGTCAACTTATTAGGAAACCCCAAAAAGTGCAAATTCCTTAAAGTCATTAACTCTAACGAACGTCAAGTTAACGCTAATTACCTAAACAATTTTTTACGAAACCGCTTCAAATTATTTAGATAAAGGCATTACGAACTTTGGAATGACCAAGACAACCAATCAGGTAAAACAACTTTCACCTAATTAAGAAGCTTCTTTAATTCCTAGAATTAAACATGCAAGCCATGTAATATGGAAACCCACAAAACATACACATGTGATAATCCTAATGCTACTGGTTCATTCAACATGACAATTACAGATCATGATCATGATTAGCAATAAAACATGTAGTGTGATTAAGGCGTCAATTTAATCAAAATACATACTTATAAAATTGACACGGGAATCAAAGAATACTTGCAATTGAAAGAAAACTAAGTTAAGGTTCAAGCCTCACAATGTTGCAATTGATTACAACCGACCTCTGAACTGGAAACGTGGAGTTTAGCCAAGCATCGTGATAGTATATCTTCCGTTACACCTGGTTCGATTTGATACAATAAAAGTAAAAATAGAAGGAGAAAAGCTCTCAAAAACTCTCTCTAAAAGTCTAAGAAAATGAGGCAAAAGTCCCAACCCTAGAGTGAAAAAGTGCTATAAATAAGGTTGGGGCAGCTTCGAGACGCCAAGAGTGGCGTTGAGACGCTGCTCTAGCAAATAAGGAAAGAAAAATCGCTTGTTCGCGTGGCGTTGAGCATGGCGTCGAGACGCTATTGGCGTTGAGCAAGCCAAACAGCAGCGTCGAGCGGTGTTGAGCAAAGACAGAATCTTAGCGTTGAGCGGCGTCGAGCATGGCGTTGAGACGCTACTGGTGTTGAGCATAGCGTTGAGCGGCGTTGAGGCGCTGCTCCCTGGACAGATTTAGTAATTTTGCTCTAACTTTTTGCTCAGGTGTCTGAATGGCCTCCGGTTTGGCTCGTTTGAATCGTTATTCGACATAGAGTCTCCAAACATGCCTTTTGCTCGAGTCCCTACAAAATAAACATGAAAACGCATAAAAACTATCCAACTAACAAGAATTAAGTGTGATTAAATAAAACTTTATATGTCCTATTAATACATATCAATTATCGTTGATTAATTGCATATATCTTATTTTAATTTAACTCTAGATATTAATGATACTATTCCCATGGAGTCTGAATCAATGCATAGATATCTTAATTCCTGCAAAAAATCAAATCATACTTCCTTGGCACGTCCGGGTTTTAGTTTTGAATGGACTAGAGTTAGTACACAAATGAATTTTTATTGAACATGCAAGTATAGACTTGCATCAATTTTAGGTTGTAGGATGATATCGTAGTTAAGATTGCCTTTGATTAGAATTGCAAGACTATGGTAAACTTAAATTTAAAGTAGACAATATCATAATTGAAAGATTATATGTAGAGACGTCATCTATCATATTAATAACCAGAATTAGAGCCAATATCCTAGATTAGTTGTGTAGATCGTGAAATCCTCAAGTTTTGAAATATAGAAGGACAATATTTACGGTTAGTAAACACATGAATTTCTATTGGGCATGCTGATATAACCATGCATCAATTTTTTTTTTTTTAAAAATAATAGTGTGAAACAAATAGTACTAGACCGCCTGCCACCAAACACGTAAGGCATCATTAAGTAACTGATATTCGTAAAGGGAAAGTGATACCGCACATTGTGACATATTTCTCAGACTTATTTATTGTTAGTTTCGATTATCAATCGATTATTCTTACGTACATATTTGTGAAATTTGTAGGAATGGAGCAATTGTAACAAAATAGAGCTTTCAAAGGATTTATCAAAAAAAAAAAAAAAGATCAATTAGACAAAACTAGAAGAAATTAAGGAATTAAAAGAAGACTTTAAAAAGCTTAAGTTTGACACTACCATGCACGCCGAACCAACAATGTTGCAAGAATAGCGTTGAGATGCTACACCATAGCATCTCAACGCTAAGAAAAATATCAAGCCAATGGCAACGTGTGTGCCCGCATCTCTATTCATAGTGTCTTGATGCTACTTGAGTGTCTTGATGCTACGGGCGAGATTTTGTATTCAACTGCTTTTAGGGTGTTGCGTTGAGATGCTACCTCTAGCATCTCAAAGCCGCCATGACCTTCCTTTAAATATTCCTTGTTCGTGCACCATTTAGGGGGAGGATCCTTGTAAAGACCCGAACCTATTACGACTCTCTAAATGCGGTAGCACAATCTAGATACCTCGCTCATGCCCGAGATTTCGGCAGCATGACGGCGTAACTAGGAGAAAACCAAAATTTACAACGACCTGGAAAGAGATATGAGCACTTCTATAATTCAGGAAATAGACTCAGCACCCTCCAAACTACGATGCATAGTGCTGAGCTCAATCAACAGACAGTCAAACCTAAGAACTTCTAACTAATTTCACGAAAGCAAAGAATATTTAGGATTTACAACCAAACGCGCATCAAGGAACAAAGAAACAAAACTAAAAGCTAAACAGGGAAAAAAATTTGGTGGAGTCTCCATAGTCTCGTCAAGTCGTCACCTGTGTCATCCGCCCCCGAGATTGTGCACAATTTGCAAAACAAACAAAATAGCAAGGATGAGTATAAACACACTCAGTAAGTAGCCCACTCAAGGGTCCAATGTTTAAGGAAATCATACCAAGAGGAAAATTGCCCTTACTCACACTCGTGCTTAGATTTCAAATACTTCCTTCTGTTATTCTAAAAGTCCAATTATCCTTCCACAACATTTACGACTTCCTGACCCTATCTTCATGTCATAACTGCGAGTACTGTAACCTAGAATCCAATCTCGTGAAGATAGCAATCCTCACGCTTATCTCAAAGGAGAATTACTTCGAAACTAGCATACAGGTAATAGAAAAACACATTCCCTATGCTCAACACAGTGGGGAATCACCCCTAAGCTAGCTCACGGTAATAGGGAACGCATCCCTATGCTCATCATACTGGGGAATCACCCCTAAGCTAGCACACGGCAATAGGGAACGCATCCCTATGCTCATCATACTGGGGAATCACCCCTAAGCTAGCACACGACAATAGGGAACGCATCTCTATGCTCATCATACTGGGGAATCACCCCTAAGCTAGCACACGGCAATAGGGAACGCATCCCTATGCTCATCATACTGAGGAATCACCCCTAAGCTAGCACACGGCAATAAGGAACGCATTCCTTATGCTCATCACATCATGATAGCCACACAGGCAACCAAGGAACACATCCCCTCAGCTAGCATACAGGCAATAGGAAAACGCATCCCCTATGCTCAACACAGTGGTGAATCACCCCTAAGCTAGCTCACAGGCACTAGGGAAACGCATCCCCTATGCTCATCACATCACATACGATCTAGGCTTACAACTCGCACGAAATAACAGGGTTAGGGTAGATAGCATCAAACTAACGGGCCTTTGCACTTTCCCAACGCATTCAAGACCTCTCGGGTCATCCACCATACCAAAATCATTCATCATTTCCAAACCATATTCACAACCTGAACCGAAGTTCAAAAGCACATACAAAGGGAATCATCCCCTAATTCACATAAACACAGAGAGGAAGCAACCTTCAAGCCTTTCCAACATTTACAACGTCTTACGCCTCATATGTATATATAGACGAGACACAAATTCTAACGGACCAATCCGAAAGGCTACTTACTTCTTAGGTCAACACTAAAACAACCCACTTCTCTTTCTTTTAAAGAAGTTATTCGTGACCTATGATCCAGGTCCACCTCTCATTAAACAACCACAATCGTATCATGGTGATCTTTCACTATAGACCACAAACACAAATCTCAAGTAAGAACTACCCTAGTTCAATGGTACTTCTAAACAAGAACTACACGTAGCCCTAGCCCATACCTATGTCATTGACATAAAGTCCTTCGATCCATTAGTCCAGAATTTAAATCCTCTAACCATGCTAGGACTCAAAACAACCAACACCCTTCCATTCACATTCAAACACATCAGATTAAGGTATTCTACCTCAGCCCTTAACCAAGCCCAAATACTTACAACATCTAATTTAGTACCACTATCTATACTTTTATGCTTACGGGGAAAGACATAATCAACTTTATTCATATCCTCAGACACATTTTCATCTTTTATTTGTAACTTTGAATCCCTTAACGAAATTAGCAACAAGTTCAGGCAATCTTAAGCCCAACACGATAATTCTCCTATTAATTTAACCAACCTCGACATCTTTCACAAGTTCATATTTAGGTAAACACAATTGTTCACAATTCACCACAAACGTGTTTGAACTCATCCAAACATAACCTTGGGCAATTCCTTAGGTATTTCATACTTTAACATGATAAAATCACCACTTTAAGCCCCAATCTCCATTATAACCTCAACTAAAGCCGCTTTAGCTCAAGACTACTTCTAAACATATCTACTAATCATTTCATATCTAATAACACCGCTTTCAAGCATGCTTTCACAATTCACAATTTATCAAACATAAATCTAAATCATTTAAAAATTTAAAGGGGCTTAAAATCCAAATAACTACTTACCTCGAATAGAATAACGAATATTATTCTTGCAGCAAAAATTCCTTCCAAGCTCTGGTCTCCTGCTTATCCTTCAATAATCCAATAAAAATAAGGATTATTAAAACTTGGTCCAAGATTCTTGAAATTTCATAAATAAGCTCCATAGAGTCCAATTTTGGTTAATCTTAACTGAGTCAGTCCTTTAATTTAATTTATGTGAGTCTTAGCTCCATAGCCTCGTTCAATGGTCCAGTAGTCTCAAAAAAATCCAATAATTAATTCCAAATGCAAAGGTTGTCCAACAATTTAGTCAAAGGGTCCAAAAGTAATTTTACTTGCAAATCAGTCCTTTTTTATTTCCTTAGACCATATTAATTTAGCACAATATCTCACCCAATAAAATTGACTGTGCGGAACCTTCAACCTTGCTGGAAATTTATATATTTGTCTCCAATTCCATAGTTTGATTCTCAAATCAATATCCTGAAAATTAAATCCATTGATTAACAATCGATCCCATTTAAAGTCCTTAATTAATAACAATTGAGTAACGAAATTACCCAAGTCAGAACACGATCGTAACCGGGACCGTTCGAGCTCAAAAATTGGAATCGAAGACGGCGGCGCGTGGCCGGAGCACGGCGACTCGTGGAGGTCCGGCGACGGCGCGTGGCAGCGCGTGACTGTTCGCTTTGAGCAGATCTGGTTCCGGCGAGTCAGATCTGGACGAATTTCTGCTAATTGCTCTTGCAGGTCTGGCTCATTCGTGGCTCCGACGAAGGCCCGATGTTCGAACTGAACTTCGAGCTACTTCGTACGGTGAGCTCTGGTGAGGTGTTTGCGAGCAGATCCGGCGCGATCTGAGCTCGTTCGGTGAAGACGAAGAATGAGGGAATGGTCGGCTGCGAGATCCTTGGGGAAGACGAAGACGAAGAAAAGAAGAGGGAACGGTCGGTGGCTGGACGCTGGGCGGACGCGAGCTGCACCGGCGATCCAGAGACGGCGTGCGGCGGACGAACTGAAGCGAGAGGCGAAGGGCTGGGCGGATGGCGGCGGTTCAGCCTCTGCGCGGCCGGCGTTCACGCGAGAGAGAGAGAAAGAGAGAGAGAGAGAGAATTCGGTGAGGGAGAGGGGCTATCGGGAGGAAGAAGAAGAGAAAAAAAATAAAATAATAATAAAAATAATAATAATAATAACATAAATAAAAAAATATATAGTGGATAAGGATGGGGGAGATTATTTTATAAAAAAAAAATCCAACTTCCAATTATGCCCTTAGACCAAATTCCTCTTTCTCAAATTGCCCATTTTAAAACTCCAAAATTTCAAAATAACCTCAAAATCAATATACTTATTGAAGAAATTTATCCAACTTGATTTCCAAAAATTTCAAAATTAATACTTCCAAATAAACCGGTCGTTACAATCCTATTGGAAATTATGCCTACAACAAAATTACAGATGAAAGTGCTTGGGAGAAGATTGGAGCAAAGAAAAGGATTTTTGAAGCTTGGGATTGTGGATAACGTACCAAGGGACGGAGGACCGCCACATTGAATCTGACTCATTTCTCTACCTTTACCTTTTGTAATTTTTTGATAGGATTTAGAATGAAATTTTTTTGTTATTTTATGACTATGCATAGCTAAATTCTTGTGCTTAATGGATTGATGTAGTCGTTAGATTTTATGATTTAATTAATTGATTGCTACATTTGTACTTTGATTCTATTCATGACATTTACGTACTTAATTCTTTTAATCTCTTGATCACAAATTAAATGTCGTTGTATATGAATCTTATGTTCATGAGAGGTGGTTTAAATTAGAGCTTAAGTGCGTGATTGAAGTACATAGTTTTAAGATCGAGAGATTTAGTGTAACGACCGGCACTTTCAGGTATTAGTTAAGACTTTAATTTTGAAATTTAAAATTAATTGTAAGGTCAATTTCATGCTTAAAGTTGTGTTGGAATTTAATTTTAGAATTAGCATATTTGAAATTAGAAAAATTGGAGGGTAGAATGGGAAGAAAGAAGGAAAAATGAGATTTAATTGATGTTTGGGGAATTCTTGTAAATTAAAAGTCACTAAGCCAAGCCCAAGCCCATGTTTTAGCCAAGCCCTAATATCCATCTCTACTATTTTTATACTGCACGCAGCCCTAGGTCAAGCCAAGCCATCATCTTCTCCAACCTTCTCCTCTTCCTCCATGAAAAACAGCTTCCACCAGTAATCTCTCTCTCTCTCTTTCACCACCAAAAGACCCATCCATTCGAAAGCTTCTTCTTCTTCAACAAACATCCATCGCAGGATTTGTCCCTCACGTGCGATACTGTTCACGGCGATTACTGTTCACGGGGGCGCGATACTGTTCATCGCGGTACTGTTCATGGGGCGTACTGTTCATCTCGGTACTGTTCATACCGCGGGTATTGTTCATACCGTGATACTGTTCGCGCCACCGCCGTTCCGATCAGCCTCTTCCAGTCCGACGAGCCTTCAATTGTGGGTAAGTTTACTCGTTTCGTTTACTCATGGTTTTTCATAATGGAATTTGATTTTGGGCACTGTTTTAGTATTTTAGAGGTTGACCCATTGATTTTCAGGATCAATTTTAGAATACCCATCGTACGTAGAGGTCGGTTCGGAAAAATTGAATCAAATCGTCATCTATTCGGCAAAGTTCGATTCTGTTTTGGGGTTGGAATTGAGGTAAAATTGTCATTCTAAAATCAAGCAAATCCTTGGAAGTTTTGGGTTTTTGGTAGATTAAACTTGAGGGCGATTAAATCATGAGACTTGTGATTTGAATTGAGTTTAATCACCAATTTGAGATTAAGTTAAATGTTAAGGAATTAATTCTAATTTTGGAACTTTAGTTTGGTGGAAGGAACTTTGGGATGAATTATGAATTTTAGGAATTTTTTCTAACCTTAGGATGGTTTGAATTAGGCTCCAAATTGTTTGGCTGAGGTTCAAGGCGAAGGAATTTTTGGTGAGCATTTGGGTGAATTGGATTCTTGAGCTTAGTCAATGTAAGAGATTTTACGCCGGTATGCTTAAATGCAAGTTGGGAACTGAATTGAAAAAAAAAAGTTTTATAAATGTTTTATTTATGATTTTTGATGAACTTTAAAATGCTTTATTTCATATGAAAATGGATTTTGACATGATTGATTGCCAAATATTTTATGAAAGTTATGCATGATTTATGATTATGATTTATGATGAGTGATATGAGAATGTTGTTTATGTTGCATCATGAAATGAAAAATTTTAAATGCTTTGGGACCTCATGCATACATTATGTTTTCATGATAAAAATGATTTCGAAGGCTGTGGCAATTACCCCCTAAAATTATTGATGTACATCTATATGAAAAGGAGCCTTACGAGGCTATATGAAAAGGAGTCTTACGAGGCTATATGAAAAGGAACCTGAAAATGTTAGATGAAAAGGAACCTGAAAAGGTTAAATGAAAAGGAAATGTTAGGTTGGGTTAATTGTCCACATTAAGCCGAAGAGAAAAGTTGAAAGAGAAACGTTTCCGCTATGAAAGGAATTTAGGTCCCACCAAAGGATAGAAAGAAAATGTTTTCGAAAACTCATTATGTATGTGTATGCATATCCTGACCCGGTAGTGAGGTCACTTACTGAGTATTTTAAATACTCATCTTTTTTCAAAATGTTTTTTCTTTTCAGGTAAAGGCAAGAACATATTTTAGGCGAGTGGCAAAGTGGTTTGTTGAAAGGGTCATGGGTGTCATGAGGAGTATAGCTTCCGCATCTAGTTTATGTTTTAACTCAAATTATTTTGTTAAGTAAACTTAATTGAAGTGAACTATTTCATTTGATTTAACGTTTTGATTCACATTATGTTTTGCAATGGTTTTTAAAGGGATCCCGAACTAAAAGATTTTGATTGTTTAGCAAAAAAGTTTAATTCTTTTTGTCTTTTACCAAAAATTTCTAAATTCTACTAGCATTCATGTAGTAACGTCCCTAGAAAGTCTAACAGGAAAAGTCGGGTCGTTACATTTAGGACCGGTTTAGAAGTTGTTAAGAGAAGTGGACTTAAGGTCTTGCATCCTTTTGAGACTAGATAGGGGTATTGGTTTCTTAACTTTGCAAGAGATTCAATTGTGCTTGGGAGAGACTTTCATAACTATTGATTGCTTGACTTATGGAATAATTATACTACAACAAATATATCTTTTTATAGCTTTACAATATAGCATTTTAAATAACATGCTATTAAAAACCACTGCTCATTCAAGCGATAGTTAAATTTTCACTTTTGTGCTTCTTCTTTTTTCGCTCCATCAAAATAATTACACTTCTCATTGTTAAGGATCCCACATCTAAAAGATGAAAAGAGACCTCACAATTTATAAGATACATGTGAGCACTCCTCTCATTACCAATTAGTTTTGAGATGAAACTCCATGCAAAAATGGGAATCTGACCCAAGAATAATGAACCCAAAAGAGGTACCATCTTGAAAGGGCATGTTGAGGATTCCACATCGTAAAGATGAAGAGACCTCACAATATTTATAAGATACATCGACTATTCCTCTCATTGTCAATTAATTTTGAGATGAAACCCAACGTTTCTCTAATATGGTATCACAGCCAATAAAACCCAAACGAGTATTTGGTCCAAAATTTGAGATCCAACCCAAGAATAGTGAACTCAAAAGAGGCACAATCTTGAGAGGACATGTTGAGAATCCCACATCGTAAAGATGAAGAGACCTCACAATATTTATAAGATACATGGGCTATTCCTTTCATTTTCAATTGCTTTTGAGATGGAACTCTATGTTTATCTAATATGGTATTAGAGCCCATGAAACCCAAACGGGTATTTGGTCTAAAAATTGAAATTCGATCCAATAATTGTGAACCCAAAGAGGCACCATCTTAAGCCAGCATGTTGAGAACCCTACATCATAAAGATGAAGAAAGACTTCACAATTTATAAGATACATGGACTACTCCTCTCATTATCAATTGATTTTGAAATGGAATTCCATGTTTCTCTAATATGGTATCAAAGCCCAAACGGGTATTCGGTTAAAAAAAATGGGATCCAACCCAAAAATGGTGAACCCAAAAGAGGCACAATTTTGAAGAGGCATGTTAAGGATCTCACATCTGAAAGACGAAGAGAGACCTCACAATTTATAAGATACATAAGCTACTCCTCTCGCCAATTAGTTTTGAGATGAAACCTCATGTTTCTCTAATATGGTATTAAAGCCCATGAAGCCCAAAAGGGTATTTGGTCCAAAAATTGGGATCCGACCCAAGAATGGTGAACCCAAAAGAGACACCATCTTGAGAGGGCATGTTGAGGATTCCAAATCATAAAAATGAAGAGACCTTACAATATTTATAAGATACATGGGCTATTCCTCTAATTGTCAATTGGTTTTGATATGGAATCCCATGTTTTTCTAATATGGTATCAGAGCCCATGAAGCCCAAATGAGTATTTGGTCTAAAAATTATGATTCGATCCAAGAAATGTAAACCTAAAGATGCACCATCTTGAGCGGGCATGTTGAGGATCCCACATTGGAAAGATGAATAGAAACCTTACAATTTATAAGATACATGGATTACTCCTCACGTTGTCAATTGGTTTTTGAGATGGAACTTCATGTTTCTCTAATATGGTATTAGAGCCCATGAAGCTCAAACGGGTATTCGGTCCCAAAAAAAATTTGAATCCAACCCAATAATGGTGAACCCAAAGAGACATCATCTTGAGGAGGCATTGTTAAAGAACCCACATGAAAGATAAAGAGAGACCTCACAATTTATAAGATACATAAGCTACTCATCTCATTGCTAATTGGTTTTGAGATAGAACTTCATGTTTCTCTAATACTCATTTCTCTCACTCCACCCATAATCTCGATATTCCTTCTCACCCAGTATTAATTCTAACTTGCATCTGGCCACTATAGCACGTCCTCCTCATTTTCCATTGAGTATTGTTGTCTACTACCATCATACGATGACGAAGAACACAACTCCTTGTTGCCTCCATCCAACGAGCTCACATCGTCGTCATCGTTGCCTTCGGAGTATAAATCTTGGTCTTGTGCTTCTATCGTCCTCAAATATTCCTTTACTCCATTTCGGTTCGATAGTTTATGTAATAGACTTCTTCTATCTTCAAATTGAGGCATTGTTTCCAGAATGGAGGGAAGGAGATGTGAGAGTTAAGCTCCAATGTTGTGTCATGTTGATGAAGATGATAATGGCATTCGTTGTTCGAAGAAGAAGAAGAAGAACAAGAAAATGATGACGATGATGACAACCTCTAAACTCCAGTCGAGGGCCTTGTCGTTGCTGCTGCCACCACCGCATCGATAGTTGAGGCTAGGTGGTGGTTAAGGGAGAAACTACAAAATGAATGCTCAAGAGAATCAGTAATCACCACCATATTGAGAGATTTCATCTTTGACCCATTTGAAATTACTTTCTTATCCAGTATTCTCAATCTCCCTTTATCTCTCAAACAACCATTTTTCTTAAAATATGTTATCTTTTCAAAGATTTCCTCAAGAGTGCTATTAGGGACAACGACCCTCCACATATCTCCACACTGGTATGATATTGTCAATTTTGAATATAAGCCCTCATGGCCTTGTTTTTGTTTCACCCAAAAGGCTTCATACCAATAAAGATAGTATCTGTCACTTATATACCCATGATCTTCCCTTTATCTAGCCAATGTGGAACTTTGGTCGCACTTCCAATAACCTTCCCCTCGAACAAAGTACCACCAAGTCTTCCCTCAAATAGTCATCTATTCGTCTAACTCTTATCCCTGCCAACTCCTCTACTGGAGCACACCACCAGTCTAATCCAACTCCTTTACCGGAGTACACCGCCAATCTAATAGACCATTTTTAAACTTCAACCAAAGGAATATAAAACTACTTTATAAAGAGAATGTAAAACTAACTAAGTAGCAAAAGGTAAACTTGTTGTAACACACAAAATACCTAAGACTTTTAAAATAACAGACTATCAAACAAAAACTGGAAGTACAAACTATTGGGTAAATAATGAAAGTAACAAACTAAACTTTAGACTCTTGAAAAAAAGGAAAAACAATATATACTTGAGCTAAAGAAAAGTGCAGAAAATCGAAAACTAACAACAAGAATACAAACTATAAATGATGAAACTTGAAGCGAAACCCTAGCCACTTACTCAATCTAACCGAAACCTTTATCGAGGAGAATTGGGTTGTTACAATCCTAAACTTTCGAATAGGATCAGATTGAATGAGTGCAACAACTCATCTTCTTTAAAATCGATGTAGACATCATAATAACAAAAGCATGATTTTTCTCCAAGGATCTACGATTGTCGATGAATCAAAGATATTAATGATTTGAGAGCCCTAGCCACCATTTATAGCCTACAAATGCTAGGAGTTTTGTTGACTTTAATGTATGGAAATTTTTTTGCCATCAATGCTAAGAATCAAGAAGAATATCTTCATAAAATATTTTCAAAATCGATCAAATCTATTGAAGCGAGCTTGTCGAAGGCTCAATCAAATAAAATTTATAATACCGATCTAAAATTAAGTACTTGTAGTAATTAATAGTGGACCGGGTCGAACCACTGGGAACTGAATAAATTGATTTCAATTAATTGGTTTTCTTATGGACACGGACTAACACGGACTTGGGGGAGTTAATCATAAAATAGAGACAGAAAGACTAAACAAAGAGCGATAAAAATAAAGATCTCACATTGGGCACCAAATCGGGGGTAAACAAGTAGTTATGCAAATTATCGATCATTGAAACTAACCTAACAGGCAATTTCCTATGTTTTAAGACCGACTAAATTCCTCGGGACACCGTAGGAGCCTCCCTTAATTAAACCAATTTACAAACGCCTAATTGGTTCTAATTTAATCAACTAATTTGGCACGATCAATACCAAAAGAATTAATTAAACGCATTAACTAAGGGATAAGCCGAAACGTGCTAATTAATTCAAACTGGTCGATCTAAATTAACTAAGTTTGCGCTAACAATTCTAAGACCTACCATGTACTAGTAATCAAGCAATTCTACTTAATTTAACCGACGTGGCTACTGGCCTATTGACTACTCAAATTAAGCTAGAAACCGAGGACACCTACGAATACATCTAGCATAGCTAAGAAATCTCTGAATTAATTGATTTGTCAGTTCAATCAAAGTAGAAATAACTAGGAATAAACACAAGAATTTGCAAGCCATAAAACAGTATTGGAAAATTAAATTAACAACCAAATCTCACAATTAAATGCACAATACAGTATTTACAACCCTGAAACGGCGTCGAAAGTCTAGCCGAACATCGAAACGATGTAGCCCAACACCAAAGTTTGATGAAAAACTCCTAATCTATCCTAAAGTACTGAAAAACAGAGAGGAGAAAACTTAAAATGGTCTCATGACGGCTGAAAATTGGAGACAAATGACCTAGCGAACGAAAAAATCTATATATAGGAATCGACGGAGCGTCTAGACGCTCTGGACAGCGTCTAGACGCTCCCAGCGTCACAGGGGCTCTCCGCAGCGTCGAGGGAGGCTTCAGGGAACTGTCGATAGCGTCTAGACGCTGTCAAAACGCTCTTGACAGCGTCTAGACGCTACCCAGCGCGCAGCACTGCTTATTTTTGCTCTAACTTTTCGCTCAGGTGTCCGAATGACCTCCAGTTTGATGCATTGGAATCGTGATTCAACGTAGAATCTCTCGAAACATGCCTTATGCTAAAATCCCTACAAAATGATCAATTAATTACATTAAAACTTCCAAACTAACATGATTTAAGTATGAAAATATAGAACTATGTTGGTCCTATCAAATAACCCCCAACCTAAATCTTGCTAGTCCTCGAGCAAGACCCAAACAAAAATAATAAAAATATGAATGAATGATTACATGCACGAGACTATAATTTTAATACTTAGGAATATTGCAATAACTACAAAAGAGAAGCAGACATACACTATCCATGTTTTGAGACACTTTTAAAAATTATTTCTATTCTTTCCCACATGTGTGTGTGGCCTCGTAAAGTAGTCTCTGCAAGCCTAGAGAAGGTCTATAAGGCTCTCAATCCATCTTCCCCCTACACTGGTACTAGGACTAGCTACCAAGCTTCCAAACCATCAAACAAGTAATAGGTTACTAGGTGCCTAAACTCAAACTCGCGGGATAAACTTGTATCACTTTAAAAACCAAAGGGCACTAGCTTTCACACACCTGCCGCAGGGACCCGTATCTAGAGCACTCGCTCAATGGATGGCCTAACTGATCACAACAGGGGTAGCTCTTTTTACCCCTTGATTCACTAAACTCATTACAAGCTTATTTTATTTTCTTCTTTTTCTTTCCTTTTTTTTTCAAGAATGATCTTCTTTTCAAGCACACTTTCCTTCTTTCTTTCTTTCTTTTTCTAGGCAAATCACATTTTTACTTCTCCTAAGCAACGCATTACAAGCTATCAATCTTTCCACTCAACAACTAGCCCTACACCTATCGGGGTGACAATAGACATACAAGCTCTATAATCCTACCCTAAGCCTTCAAGACTACTAAAGGAAAGGCTAACGTGTTCAGATCGTGCAGGAAAGACTAGAAAATTTTGAGAGTTAGGCACAAAAAGACTCAAAGCAGGATAGCATTCATATACTTCAGCTAATGCAATTTTAGCAACATACCATGCATGTCATCAATTGTCCTCATCAAGCAACAAGCAAACACATCATCAAGCATTCAAGCTCATAATTCATACAAAATTTGAAAAGAAATTTCATACAATAATCATGTTTAACATAATCGATCAACAGTTCGAGCTCAAGTGCTCAAGGACAACATATAAGCGCAACTCTCAAACCTAAAAATAGGTCCGAGTTCAGATGCTCAAGGACTCAACCAATCATGCTAACCACATCATCAAAGCACAATAATAACCTCCACCCCCAACCTAAATTCTACATTGTCCCCAATGTACAAAAATCAGTGAAAATGAAAGGGAAAAAAGAAAGGGGAACAGAAAACCTCCAATGAAAACTCAACACGTAGGTGGGTGGTGGTGCGGCGGAAACCTCCAAGAATGATAATTCTTCTGCTCAAAGGTCAATTTGTTACCTACAAAACAAAGCAAAACAAACTAAGATAGGAAAAATAAAAACAGAAAGCAATAAAGAAAAGTAACTAAATTTTCAAGCCTGACTGCCTCCAGGAAGCGCAAATTTTTATAGTCGATTGCTCGACTTGTCGTGTGGCACGTGTCAAGGCACATAAAAATTCTCCCATTTCTTCGGCCCTTTCTTCCTCGAATCTACAAAGCCCGCTACACTAAGCAAGCTCTTCAACATTTGATGGGCTCCAGAAATGCAGGTCTTTTTAGGATTTTTCGACTCTGAAAAAGAAAAACAAGAAAAATAATAAGAAACTGACTCTGACTCGTGAGAACTAGAGGAACATACACAAAAGAATGGGGAACCAAGGTACATAACAGACGCAGGCCTTTCGGTCTCCAAATCTATCACTTGGACTTCCTCACATTGAAGCTCAGTCTCCTCAGCCTCACAAACTTATTCTTCATATGGCAAGCAAACTTTATCGTTGAGTTCTAAGCCAACCAAATCAAATTCTCGTACCTCAGGGATGTCGATAGGCAATTTCTCTTGAATGCTCTCCACTGAATCAACTAGTTGAATACAGAGTCACCTAATATCCTAGTCGTCTCCTCTCGAAATTGGAGATTGTTCTGCTGAATTTGGGGATTGTTAATAGCAATTTGATTAATTAAATCCTCTAAAGACATACCTGAAACTAAAGATTCGGAGCTTGGGTTTTGTTGCTCCTCCTGTATAGCAGAATTACGGTATTATGCTAGGAGTTTTGTTGACTTTAATGTATGGAAATTTTTTTGCCATCAATGCTAAGAATCAAGAAGAATATCTTCATAAAATATTTTCAAAATCGTCCAAATCTATCATATTTTCGTAATTCTGCTACTGTTTAAAATTGCAAATGCAATTGCTTTTCGCAATCTGGGCAATTTGACAATTTCTGCACAAACTATAAATACATTAAATCCTTCAATAATTGATTCTTTTTACACCTAATTCTTTCTTTTAACAACTCATGGTTGAAAACTCATGCTTGACTCATTTTTACTTAAACTTGCTCTATATGACATGATTTGCAGCAATAAACACATAATTTCTCAACAATAAACTTAGGTTTTAGAGCTAAACCCTCATACACATGAGAGTTATCATACATTAAGCAAAACATAAATTAATACTTATCTCATTCCAATTCTTCTAATCAGAAAGATATCCTACAAAACCAAGCAACAACACCATGACAAGGAAGATTTAAAAGTATATATGAGACTGATCAACAACACCATAATGACCAAGTATGGATAGAGTATGAAATTACTTTCTTACTTCTCAGATACGTCGCTGCAGATTTCAAGGTTGTTTCTCATGCTTTAATTTTTTTTATAGTTTCTCCTGTGTTTCTTAATGTTTATATTGTTTTCTTCACCTCTAAAGATTTTCCGTCATTTTCTTAGGATTTTATTCTCTTAATCTCTCTGACGTAAAGAAGATGATGACAATGTTTTTCCTTTTGCTTCATTGAGGCATTTTAGTTTCATAAGAATGATGGCTTAGAGATGGGTAGCTGAAGAGTCCATGATTTGGTTGTCTTTGGAGGCGTGAGTTGCTTTTGCTCATTCTTTATTGTTCAATCTTTGGCAACTCTTGCACTTTTACAAGGTTGTCTTTGGCATGAAAGAGAGTAACCATACTTTGCATCCGAAATGCAAGGTTGAGCAAGAAAGCTAAACAAAGACCTCAAAAACTAACCATAAGTCTAAATGCACCCTACTTTACTATGTTTAAAACTGACTTATCAGTAAACAATAAAATTATATTGGAAATTCCCAATAACTATCCTCTTGTTATTATGGTAAATTTATTTATTTTTAAATGTTATAGTTTTTCCATTCTTGTCTTGTTGAGAAGCTGCAATGGGGAATGTTTGGTAGTTAGTTGTTTGACATTTCTTTTATGCTAGCTATTCTAGCATATTTCATGGACAAAAATAAAGAATTCATAAACAAATTGATAAATTCTTCCATCAAGTCGTTACAAGCCTATTCTTTCAAGTAGGTGTTTAACTGAGTATTAAACCAACCGTACAGATTTTCGTCCTATACTGCAAATCTAGGGTTCCTTGATGATCGATGTGGTAGCTTGAATAGTTGGTGGTCGATTGTCTCTCTCGAGCATCGATCCCTTTCGTTTGATGTGGTGGCTACCTTTTATAGGCCTTCAAAGGCTAGAGTTTTTTCTGAAATCAATGTGAGTAGTTGTCCTAGCCACCAGTGTGGTGATTTAAGGAAGATGATTGCATAATCAAATCAATCTCGAAATTCTCGTTCAATCTGTCGCTTGGTCGTATTTTGCCTCTCAGCTCTGTGGTCGCATCTTGGCAATTTGACAATTTCGGCGCAAAACCATAAAAATGTACAATATCTTTCAATAATGACTCTTTTTTACACCCTTTTCCAGTTCATTTGATAACTCAATGTTAAAAGCATATGCTCAACTTGTTTTTGCCTAAATTTGCTCTAATTTGCCACTAATGAATCTATTATAAATTTGGTTTTAATTTATCATAAGTTTAATTTAGTTAAATTTGTTTTTAATTAAGTTCAAATTGGGCTTAATTAAAATAGATTAAACTAAATTAAAATTAAGTTTGACCTTTAAACTTGTTCTCAAAAATAAAAGACTCAAAAAATTCGTTTGGGCCCAATAATGGAGGAGCTTAATGTCCTTGTTTGTTTTAAACCATTCTTGATTGAGCATAGCCCATTTTATTGTTATATTGTGAAACCCATTTTCTATATAAAAAGGCATGGATGTATGGGGCATATGGAGGAATGAGATGGATGTATGAGTACCATACATTAAAGAGAGATTAGGGTTTGAGATAAAAGAAAGCAAAAAAGGAGAGAGAGAGAGTCTTTCGTTTTTGGGTTCCCCTTTGCCGAAAGAGAGAGTCGAACCAAAGGGAGAGAAGAAGACTCGAGATTGCTACCTTCCCTCTATCTCCATTCGTGAGCCATTCCGCTTTCCTTGAGCCACCATTCGCGAGAAGCTGCAATCGTCATTCGGGTGATGCTGCCGGTGGAAGAAGATCCGTGAAGAGAAGAAGGAAATCGGTTGGGCTAAGACAATTTCTTCTTGGACAAAATTAAAAGGTTTTCAAAGGTTGTATCTCTCTATCTATCCTCTCTGTATTATACTCTTCTTTTTTTGTTGGGCTTTCTTGAAAGAACCTAAGGGATCCCACATTGTTTGACTCCTCTTTTTTTTGGAAGAGAAAGAGTTGTAGTGCTTTGAGGATCTATCTCTCAGATTTAATTCAAGTCCCCTTACTGTTGTTTTGTTCTTTATTATTTTTCGATCTCTAATAATATTGACTCGCAAAGGCTTCTAAGACCCTTGCAAAATGGAGTAGGTCTATTGACCGGACCACTATAAATTCTTGTGCTTTCTTTTCTCTTTTCTATTTTTTCTACTACTTTAAGTTTTTGTCCATCACTTTAATTTCATAAAGAAAAAAAAAAAACTGCTCAAAATCACCTCTAATTTGATTAAAAATGACTAAAACTTGGATTGTGATCTTGAATGATTAATAACATAATCAATAAGCAATATAAATGACAAGAATAAACTCACGTTATCGAGTTGAATAACCCTCATAAATGAAAATTATCATTTATCAATCTCTTTATTTTGAAGCAATGGCTTGTTGGAGATTTTGTCTCGCCACAAAAATTCTCAATTCATGATTTCATCTTTTTGAAGAGCCCAAATAAAGAATCTTTCTTGCACAATAGTCCATTTTCGTTTTATCGCCACTTGGTCATGAATACGACCATTAATACCTGGATCCATCATTCTTTCACTACATCATAATAATCATTGTTAAAATAGTTTTTTAATTAATTTTGGCTTTTTGATTTAGGCAAATTTCTTTATTTGTTAAATTGCATTTAATGAGTTGCCTCACACACACACTCTCTCTCTTATTTGTCAAATTACATTTAATGAGTTGTCTCACACACACACTCTCTCTCTTAAGGCCTTAATTTTCTCTCGATTATTTTTGGAAAATGGTACATCTCCTTCTTTTCCTTTTGGCTCTCTCTTTCCTCCTTTGTCTTTGTTTCTTTTGCTTGCTAGGTTTTTCTCTTCTCCTTTGATTGTGGCATGATTCGGCTGACAACAAGCACCAACGGCTCTCTCCTCCCCTTGGTTTTGGAAAGATCATGGTGATTTGCAAAACACCATTGTTTGTTCTTTGCCCTAGTTTTTTTTCCTTTCAAATCTGCCAAAGTTTTGGGTTGGTATCTCTGTTTTTTTGGCATTTCCTTTTATGACATTGTTTCTTTTGTAAGGAGTTCTCTTTTTAAGGCTTTACAGTTTGCTAGTGATGCTCACCGATTTTCTGAAGAAGCATCTTGCATCTTTGCCTTTCTCTGGTTGTTTATCTCAGTTCTGGAAAGAGAATTGTATGTGTGTGAGTTTATGTTTATCAACTCGAAATATCTTGTTCATGTATCGGTCAACTCTTTGAGAAGTAGAAGTTGGTTGCTACCTTAAGCAAGGAAGGGAGTTCCTTGAACCAAAATCTACAAGGCGAGCTTGTAGATTATCCATCTCGAAGATCGCCATCAAATAACGAACAACGACAGATCAAGAAAAAGGGAGTTCTTCTTGTTTTATTTGTTTTTCTTTTTGATTTCATAAATTTGTAATTTTGTGAACTGATCTTCTAGTGGATTTTTCTCTGGGCGTGGCCCCGTGGTTTTTTTCCCGATTTTGGGTTTTTTCCACGTACAAAATCTCTCGTGTTAATCCTTTCCCTTCTTGTTTCCTTGCCATTGCTTTATGTCTATCGATTTTGTTAATTGCTCAAGTTATAACTAGTTATAGTATGTAATAGCTCTGAGTTTCTTTATAAATGCTTTATTAATTACATTATACAAGAATTAGGTTGCAAAACAATCATCATATTGTAGCCAAACATCTTTAAATCGAAAGATCGGCATCAAATATGTTTTTATTTTTTTTTTGGCAATATGTGAGGTAGGAGATTCGAATCTCAGACCTCTTAGTCGAAGATACAAGCTTTTTGCCAGTTGAGTTATGTTCATATTGAGCGCCATCGACCATGTTTGGCAAGGATAACATTGTTTCATAATTGTAAACTATAAAAAGCAATGATTCGAATTATAGAAATCCAACTGGCGTATATATTAGTACATGGAAAATTGGAAAGAAAAGAAAGAGTACACAAACCTCCATCAAGATGCTTCTTTAGGACACATTCTCCCTGTCGAGTATATAACCATACATACTGATAGCGATGACAATTTAATTCCAAGTCCAACAAGTCACTCATCTATGGCATTGCAAAAGCCATTTATTTGGTTTGGTGGCTGATCTCTCCCACCTGATCACTTCTCATTTGACGACGTAATCTCATTAAAATCACCAAGGATGGAATAAAAAAATTAAAGCTAGCATGCAATACCTTTGACAAAGTTTTGGGACCAAAATAAATTTTTATCTTAAAAATGAATAAAACAAAATCTACCTATCTCAACCTAGAACTTATATGGCTGAAAATTGTGGAAGAGAAAGTGTCATAGTACAGTGGTTGCAGAGGCCATATGACAAAGAACTACATCATTCAATACATAGTAAGATCTAATAGTTACATCTCCAAATGTTGTTGTTTCTAGTCACTGCAACTAAGTAGGAAATTTCAAGAGAGAGATGACCCTCTCTCTTCTCTCTCATCCCATAATCAATTTATAATTAACATCTTTATAGAGAAGCGTGGTATTTTAATTCTAGATGATAATTTGTAAATTGATTTGATTTTGGTAGTTGATACCAACATTTGAAGAGTTGTCAAAAGGAAAATTTTTGATAAGAGCATTATATGAATCAAGCTTATTGAAGATATTTGTGACATAAGATTAGAACACATGGGTTTGTTAAGACTTGGTTTGCTAAATTCATCTCTCATTTGGTTGGGATGAGTTTTGTAAACTTTGGAGAGAAATTTTGTAGTTAATGTTTTCCATTTTTTAATCTTTAGAGGGAATCTTTTATGAATAAATAATTCATCTTTCTTATTTGTTTCAATAGGTTTCTTTTTCTTAATCAGAATATGATAACTAATTTGTTAAGCAAAATAATATCATTATATGATAATGAGTAATAATATAACTTAACTAGAAGAAATTCATTACTATATAAAAAAATTGAACTTACAAGTTTCATTCCCTAATGAACCAAAATACCACTTCACATTTTCAGCCTATGAGTCCTTGGGCTCATATATCTATCCAAACCCCTAAATTTCATTCTTCTAATAGCTCCATCCATAATTACAAACTTCTAAAACCAAAATGATAATGAATAAAGTCTCTCCAATCCTAAAATAGATTCTCTCTCTCTCTCTCTCTAACTTCTTTCAGCTTTTTTCTTTCCTTATTTCAACCTTTGTTTGCTTTTTGTCTCCCAAATCACATCTTCATCAACTCCTGATCTCTCTGCATATTGTTCTTTTATAAGTCCCTATTTGCTATCTAAAAGAAAAGGCATGCATTAAATTAATGCCAAAAGTATCAAGTTAATCAATCTAAAGTGAAGTTACCATCTACTGTAAAAATATCTTTTTTGAAACCCCTTTGTTCAAAATCAATTGTAAATAATAGAGAGCAGATGTTTTTGGGTTGGCATTTTGTCTTCACTCCTCCAATTATGCCAATAGCCCATTCCCTTCCTTTTAACCTATTATTCCTCCATTTCCTATCCCTTTCAAACTCCCACCTCCTATCTTAAATGTCATCTCTACTTCCCCTTCAACTGGCCATCAATTAGATCCTCACTTCACAACCGTTGCGTTATCAATGTGGAACCCTAACCAAGCTCACCAAGACGATGATGACGATTCATGGGAGATTAGAGCTTTTGCAGAAGACACTGGAAACATTATGGGCACAACTTGGCCCCCTAGGTTTTACAGTTGCACATTTTGCGGACGAAAATTTAAATCTGCCCAAGCTCTAGGTGGTCATATGAATGTTCACCGTCGCAACCGCGCATGTTTCCACCACCAAACTCAACCCAACTCAATTCAACCCATCTCATCCTCTACATCGTCTTTCACCATCCCCGCCACCGAAGCCATCTACGACAATGGCGGGGTTTGTTTCTTCTACCAATTACCAAACGACAATATCGATTTCCTCAACTCCATCACTTCTGGTGCATGTCTCCTATCGCCATCCGCTACACCATACCCTTCAAACAGCCCAATGGCACCGTCCTTGCCATCCCTGAAGTCGCCGGGAGAGCTCCGAGGAACATCGAGCTCCTCATCTCACTGCAGTCACATCTCTAGCAAAGGAGATGAATCCTTCATATCAATTGATGATGGAGATGAGAAGCTTGACCTAGAGCTGAGACTTGGACATAGGCCATCTCCAGCTTGAAAAACAAAGAAAGAGAGAGATTGTTCATGAAGTGGGGATGGTAAAAACTAGTCCCAGAAAGGTTTTATCATGAAGAACAAAGGGTAAGAAGAGAGATGAGAGAGAAAACTAGCTTGGGAGGTGAGAAATTAGGGTTTTTTAAGGAAGGACAAGCAAAAGCAAGTAAGCAGTGTCATGTCGTTTTCTTTTTGTATAGATTTCTGAGTAGTGAAAGCTTTGTCTGAGCATTTATGTCCGTGGGGATTGTTCTATATGAAAAACAAACCAACTTTCAGTCCTCTTCCTTGTACAAACTACAAAACTACCATCAAACATTCGTAATGAGCTGATGTTTTGTTTTGCCCTATAGTAAAAGATTGTCTTTCTTCTTCTTCTCTCGTATTTTTGCCTAAAAATCAAATTGATGTTAGAAATTTTCTATCAATTATGTAAGCGTATGGGGCTTGAAAAATCCGATCAATTCAACTTAAATCACTTTGGTACTTTAGTTTCGGTTTAAGTTTATACGAGTTCAATATTTGTTTTAAGAATATTACATCACAAATGCATCATGGAATTCAAATCTACTACTATTTGTGAGAGCTAGTGTCTTAACTATGTTCAAGTCAGAGAATTCAACCCACATGAAATTACATTTGAATTAATTGCACTCGATGAAGAATTGACATTACAATTTATAAAACTGTCCGGGTAAAGTTACTTATGCATATATCTCTTTTATTACATCAAATTTAATAAACTTTTATTAAAGGGTGAAAACCCATCTTGGCTGAAATTGAAATTATTTATTTATTTATGAAAATCTTAGTAATAAATTGTTAATATGGTTGATTATATTGATGATTTCCTAAAATCAAGATTTATTATCTTACCCTAATTTAATTTTATTATCTAAAATTATTGAATAAGGAGAGATTGTCTACCCATCTTTGTTTTCAATTTTATTGCACATAGCCTTTAATGAAGGAGAGAGAGCACAATTTCAATTTCAAGCTTTGTTTTCATCTGGTTTGAATGCACATAGCATTATAAGCAAATTTTCTTATTAATTTTCATGAAGGAAGAATTTGTAGACGGAGAGAGAGGAAGAAGAAAAAGAATAAACGTTTTCTATCCAAAACATAACGGTAAGGATATTTTTTAAACTTTTTAAAATGTCAAGAGTATTAATGTAACTTTTTAAAGTTCAAGAGTATTATTGAAACGAGGTACAAAGTTCAATGATATTTTCTATAATTTAACCAAAAAAAAAAACTTTGACTTGAACCATTGAGGATTTAATGAAGAGATATTGAGAAATAGAAAATGGTAGCAAGATATCGAGCTTTTCTTTATTTTTCGCTTTTTTTCCTATTTTTATTTTGGCATTCTAAAACTTGTTTAAAGTTTTTTTAAATTTTTTTTTAATGTTGAACTAAATCTCTTTTCCATATGATTGAACCATCTTCTTTTACTTAAATAAATTAACGCCATTTTTTCTTTGAGAATATAACATCACAAATGGGGATGAAAATTTCAAACTTTTGACCTAAAAAAAATTTATTATACATTAGCCCTTGAGGTATGCTTTCATAAATATGGATTTATGTTTGTTTGTTTTGTTTGTTTGTTTGTTTTTTTTATTTTTTCTTTCTGAGATCAACAATGCTCGAATCAAACCATCAACCTTTGGCATTAATTCTTTGTCGGCTTTGATGTTATTTTGGAACATACCCCTTCCTATAGGGTAACTAATGGAAGTGGTTAATGGTCCTATTTCCATGTCAATATCATTACATTTTTGTAGGTACTAATGTAAGTGAATAATTTTATCTATTTGTACTTCAATCATTTAATTTAATTGGACAACTTGCACTTTAATATTCTCATAGTAGTATAGTGCCACGACTCTCGTATGGGCTAATTTTCTTTTTGGATTGCGCCTTTTTTGTTTCTTTTTTCTTTTTTACTTAAAAGAAAAACAAAAAACAGTAGTATTTATGGAAGTCAATAATAGTGTTCTCCCAATGATGATTTTAATTAAATGCTATTAATTTTTAAAATGTAGAAAAGAACTCGAATTTGAATTATGATATTTGTTGTTTTGAGTCCAAACTCGCATAATTGTAATACTTTTATGTTTCACTTAAAAGGTCCCTCTAATGGAGATATTATCTTTACTTATATACATAGATTTTCTTACCTTTAACTAATATGAGACTATATTTATTGAATGGTTATGCATTTATCAACCAATACATCTAAAATAATCATAAATATTTATAGGGTAACAATAGAAGCAAAGAAAAAAGAATAACCAAACCAATGATAAAAAATGAATAGAAAAAAAATCAAACCCATGAGAAATAAATAGACACAAAAGTATATAGAATTTCAAGACACGTTTTGCCAAAGATAATAAGAATAAAGATTACTATAGTTACGGGTTAAGTTTCCTAAAATCTCATAATGAATTAACTTTGACTTTATTTAGATAATTAAATCAAAAATAGATTTAAAAACTACAAAACAACCTTCCTCTACCAATGAATAGATCAAGATATTAGAAGTTATAGATTTGTGGCCGTTAGAAGAAAAAAAAATGTTTCTCTATTTATTTAACTTGAAACATAATTGATAATGTGAAAAATCAATAGAAAAAAACCGTGAAACAAGCTAAAACAAAGAGAGAATAGGTTTTTTTTTTTTTTTTTTTTGCTCTTTTTCTTTTGTAATACTACAATCAAATGTACATAGGAGCAAAAATTTGAATATTCAACCTATAGAAAGAAAATATATATAATTAGAACATTGATTGCAATTACACATACATCCTTAAATGTGGCATGATATATTAATTACTTTGAACAAAACATAAACATCAAACAAAACAAAGCAAAATCAAAATGGTTGATTTGTTTTGCTATTCTACACACAATCACAGAGAGAATGTTTGAATTGACAAAAGAGAGAGTTGTTGGTCCCCTATCTGCATAATCTCTGCATCCTTTTTCAATCTCTTCTGATCAGATGATGTGACTTTGAGGATCCTAACAACCATGAATCCTTTCTCTGGCTATATTCTCCCACACAAAAAAAAAAAAACAACAACAAAAAAACCCTATATTTTCATACAAACAAACACTCGACTTATCTTTATTTCAAAATAGTTTTGATGTTTGTTTGGAAGTGTTGTTTAAAAATTCAAATTTTTGTTTGGTATGGTCATTTTTCAAAAGTAGTTTTCAAGGGAAAATAATGATAATAGAATCTATATTTTGTGGTTCTATTTGGCGTTCTTTAGGTTATCTAGCTAGTTAACTGCAATCATCAATTATTTTTAAGGATATATAACTTTTTATTTGCTAAATATATCAAATGGTCTATAATAATTTAGGCAATTCTCAATTTTAACCTTAATGTATTGAAAATTCTCAATTAAGTCCTTTCAGAAAAAAAATTTTTTAAAGTTGATATCTCATTAAAGCCCGTTTGACAACCATTTGATTTTTAGTTTTTGGTTTTTGAAAATTGTGCTTGTTTTCTCATCATTTCTCTACAATATATTTTATTTTTCTGAAGAAAATATTTGAATTATTAGCTCAATTCTAGAAACAAAAACAAGTTTTTGAAACTTAGTTTTTGAAAACAGATGTAAAAAGTATATAACAAAACAAGAAAATTAATAAGTAGAAGAAGTATTTATAGGCTTTATTTTCAAAAACCAAAAATCAAATGGTTATCAAACGAGACCTAAATTATTGGTTCATATTAAACATATAAGTTAAATTATAAATTTGGTCCATGTGGTTTAGAGAATGTTAGAATTTAGTCCGTATAGTTTTAGAAGTTAGAATTTCATCCATATGATTGATAAAACCTCATAAATAGCTCCTGTGGTTTAAACCACATAGACTATTTATGAGGTTTTATCAATCATATGGATGGAATTCTAACTTTTTCCAAACCACTGGAACTAAATTTGTAATTTAACCTAACATATATTTAATCACATGGACATACCACTTGGAAGAAATAGATTTTGTTGATGGACATGTCAAATTTTACCAATGGACAAGTTGAATTTTATGTGTTAAGTAGGCATCTTGAGTGGCATGTCTACATGTTTATTCAACTATGTTAAAAAGAATAATTTGATAATCTATCAACTTTTTGTTAGAAAAATTTAATTATATATGTTATATATTTTAAATAATATATAGAGAAATAAATTAAAATTAAATGTCTATTTAGCATATAAGCTTTGGATTAACAAAAAGTGGTACTTTTTTTTTCATGATTTGTTTTTCGAAGTATCCATCATTTTATTATTTATGATAATATGATAGTTTAAAATTTTAATTTTAACCTCAAGGTATAAAAAAATTTCTAGATTTTACCCCTAAAGTCATTGTAGGTAAAACAATTAAAATTGAATAATATGAATATTGATGTGATATGAATGGTTTGTTTTTATTATTATTATTATTATTTATATTAACCGACGAAAATTTTTCGACTGACCCTACTTAATAATCATAAATAAATAAATCTAGTAGACCTTAAAATAATTTTTTTTTCTAAAAAGTCCACTTAGTGAAGGTTTAAAATGTCGATGTCATAAAAAATATTGAAGTCTCAATTTTATGAAAATTTTTATGAAAATATTGATAAAATGTCAATATTGATGTATATTTCTGGAAAAATCATTAAAAAAATATATTAAAAAATCTTTAAATTAATAAATAAGCATTTACACTTTCTAAATAAATTAAAATGTTTATTATTAATATTATCTTCATAATTAGTGACATTTTGTTGTTTTTTTTTTATGTGATATAATAGAAATGTTGATTTATCTTTATATCAACGTCAAATCCAATACAAGTGAAAATATTGATGAAAATGTCAAAATGTCCATAAAAGTTTAATACCCTTACTACTAAATTTTTTTTTTTAAAAAAAAAATGGGAGTTTCACAATCGTATGAAAAAGTTGCTCAATTTTTAAAACATCACAAATAAAGGGAATTACGAGAATGAAAAAGTGGCTAATGCGCGAAAGGAGAAAGAAGTATTATTGCTTGTGAGAGAGGAGAATAATTGCATAAAGACGAATGTTAGGTATGATGATTTTTGAAAGTGGTGGCAGTTGGAATAGAAATTTTGGCCAATTAAAATTTTTCATGTCATTAATTAAAATTAGTGACAAAGTTATTTATTTAATTAGGAATTATTTAAAATTAGCAAGTATCCCTAAATTCAATTAAGGTAGATCCAAATATGCAATTGGATTATATGAAATTTGGGCTAATTTTAGACAAAGCTCAAATGAGAAGCCTTAAGCAACAAAGTCCCAGGCCACAAAAGCTAGGCCCAAGGTCAATCAAGCTCAGTCTAAGGACCATGCCCAAAGTTCATCAGGCCCAATCCAACAGTCAAGCTCAAGCCCATCTGGGGGCCCTGAGGAACTCTATAAATAGAGAGCCCCCTCCTCCATTTTGGAGGTTCAGAAGTTGAAATTCTCTAGATAACTTAGAGAGAATTCATAAACAAAGACCAAAAGACTCCCTAAACTCTTGAAGATCAAACACTCTCTGAACCAGACCCTTGAAGACTGAGGACTTGGAAGATTGAGAACAAGCTGCAAAAGCCCTCTAGACAAATCTACAATCGAGAACAAGCTGCAGAGCCCTCGAGATAAATCTACATTAGAGAACAAGTTGTAAAGCCCTCGAGACAAATCTACATTCGGGAACAAGCTGCAAAGCCCTCGAGACAGATGTACATTTGAGAGAAAGAATCAGAGGAACAAATTAGAGATTGTACTCCACTACATTCAAATTAATACAAATTAAATTCATTTACACGTGTCTCATTTCTCTTTCTTTGTTGAAATCTCGTGTAAACAGTGGCTTTTTCTGTTTTTTCTTAATTAGGTAAGTTTAGATATAAAATGTTAATGTGATATAATATTCTATTATGTGGGGTTCTTTTTTTTTTTTTTTTTATTTAAAAAAACTCCTTCAAATAAGAGTAGTAGAGGTGCCAACATGAGCACAGCTCAACTGATATAAACACATGTAACTTCAACCAAAATGTCAGAGGTTTGAATCATTCACCTCATATACTGATATAAAAAAAAAAGTAGAGGTATCTTAATTTTTTAAAACTAATCGACTCATAACAAATAATATTTTTTACATGACACATTATTTGATTTCTTTTTTTAGTATAACAAATGTGAAGTATGAGACTTGAACCTCAAGAAAATGAATATGTCAATTATCGTTGAGCTATGCTCACATTGGCGATATATTATTTGATTTCAACAATACTATTTAGTAGAGAAAATTCACTACAAAAGATAAGTTTAACATGTATTCTAAAAGATGTTGCAACTTTTTATTTCTTTTTTCAATTATAGTGTTCTATATTACATTTGAGTTTAAGTTTCATCTGAAATCTAAATATAGTAGAGAGATTTCAAATTATGCTATTTTTATACAATTTTAAATTTTCTACTAATTTGTTACATATTTATTTTTTGCTATATTTATGTAAATATCTGAAAAGATTTTATATGTTGAAAGTAAAATTTTGTGTTCGGACACTAAACTTTCAAAACGAGTCAATTTAAAATGTTTCTAAATTTCTAAATATATTTTTAAGATTGTATTTATTTGGTCTACATATTCTAAAAAGTTTTTAATTTAGTTTTTGAACATTTAATTTTGTCTAATAAATTTTTATCATTTACATCGTCAATTTAAAGATTGCACGGTAACTATATTACTTAAGAATCATGTGGTCATGCTAGTTTTAGTAGATTCAAGCATTAAGTGATTATAGTTAATGACAAAAACGTATTAAAGACAAAATGACTTTATATGATAATCTTTTTAAAGTATAGAAACTAAATATACACAACTATAAAAATTTAAGAATTTATTAAAACATTTTAAAGTACAAAAACAAAATACAGGCGTAGCTCCAAAATTTTAATTAGTACCAAAATTTTCATTTAACTGAAAAAATATTTTAAAATATTAAAGAGGAGAGAAATACATGTTTACTCTTTCTTTTTTTTTTCTGCAAAGAAAAGACATGTATACTTGAAAAATCAAAAGATACATATTGCATATATTTCAAAATAAAGCAATGGAAAGACAAAGAAAGAAGAAAGTGATCAGGATAGGGTGAATGAGATAGTTGGAAAAAGGCGGCACTAGTGGGAGAGGTTAGGTCAATGTCGATGCATGGGGCTCAATTTCCAAGTGTCCAAATCATTAATCATTTTTTTTTTTAATTTCCTCATCATCTTTATCTTCATCTTCATCCAATATTTTTTATTAAATTTTAGGGGAAAATTCAATTTTTATCCATAATTTAAATATCAATTTTCACCCTAAACTTTCAATTTCATAACTTAGGTAAGTATTTCATTTTTTACAGATTCACCCACTAATTTCAACAAAAAAAAAAGGTATAAAAACTCCAAAACTTACTAATTTAATAAAAATCTAGCTTTGCACAAAATTAAATTTGATTAATATTGCACAAAATCAACTATTAATTAACTCCACTACAAACCAATCAAAAAAAAAAAAATTTAACTCCACTACAATTTACAAATTTCAACAAAAAGAAACTAGTTCTAGTGTCATTTTTGTTTAAATCCTACCAATTTCATACCAAATATATATTTTATAATTCATTGGACGCACATTCTATACTTTTTTTAAAGAGTCTTAGAACGAAAACCTACCATAAGGTAAAATTGCAACAATTTTTAAAGTTTAAAGTAAAAATAGCAACAATTATCCAAATTTAAAATGCAATTTGAAGAAATTAAAAGTTACTTGCCCAATTCATAGTTAAAATTGACTTTTTCTTTGCATTATTTTAAGTTTACCATCATTCTTTTAATCATATAATTGTTTTCCAAGAAAAAATTATTTTAGTCTATCCAATTTTTCATTCGATAAGATCTTAAAAATATGTTATAAAAAATGGTAGTTGTGTTTTTTTTCCCTATTTAATTAGTCAGGTTGGTTTATTTTTAATTTGGATAGAGTGGAGTTGAGTTTTGTGAGTTTCTCCAACTTCTAAACAAGGAGTAGATGACTGGCAATAGAGCTATTTTTTTTAAGTCAAACGTGAAAGAATTCAATATTTAACATTAAAAAGTTAGTTAATATAAAACAATATATATATTAAATGGTAAACATCATTGTTTTATTTAATTCCAACTATGTTGTTTTATTTTATTCAATTTTTTTAGTACAATAAATATGGAGTATGAAAATTTGAACCTCCGACCTCAAAAGAAGAAGTACATGACAACGCTGAATTATACTTACTTTAGCATGTTGTTTAAAATTTGAACCTCCGACCTCAAAAGAAGAAGTACATGACAACGCTGAATTATACTTACTTTAGCATGTTGTTTAAAATTTGAACCTCCGACCTCAAAAGAAGAAGTACATGACAACGCTGAATTATACTTACTTTAGCATGTTGTTTTATTCAATTTCTAATTACGTTGTTGAATCAAAAGTCTAATAAAAATTATATTTTGTTGCATTTAAACTAATATCAATCGAAGTATCATAAATAAGATGTGACTAGTAACAACTATTTCATCCAACATGCATGTGTTTTATTTGTTAATGGATTTACATAAGTAATAAAAAATAGAGCACAACTTGGGTTTAGTCCAGTCTTGTGTAGTCCACTTGGACACCACAAAAAAAAAAGTTATTTTATTTTTTATTTTTTTAAAAAAAATATGGTGTTGAAGTGGACTGCATAGGACTTGGCACCCAAGTTTTTTCCTAAAAATTATATTAGTAAAGAGTATAAACTGAACCGTCTAAGTGAAAATTTTACACTACGAATGAAATTGAAATGAGAACGTTTATAAAAACTTTCAAAATGGAAATTTATTATAAAAATGGATTTTATGAATTTTACTAGCCCTAGCTCCATGCGTAATAAATACATGGTTAAATTACAAGTTTAGTCCCTGAACTTTGAGGTTTGTATTTGTTTGGTCCATAAACTTTCAAAAGTATCTAATAGGTCCCTAAACTTTCAATTTGTGTCTAATAAGTCCTTGAACTTTCAATTTTTTGTTTAATAGGTCTCTGACAATTTTGAAATTTTTAAAATTAATTGATCTATTATATACAAAATTTGAATTTTGTGTAATGTAACTCTAAAATTTTAATTTTGTGTCTAGTCGATCTGTGAATTTTAAAAAATTGGAAAGTTCATGAACTAATAAATTTGTAATTTTGAAAGTTCAAAAACCAAATAAACACAAATCTCAAAGTTCAGTCACTAAATTTGTAATTTAATTTAAATAAATTATTTTGATGATGAATGGGCTGATTTGGCTCCAATGAGAATAATGAACATTTTATATAGGGTTTATATATAAATAACAACTCCACTTAAGAATTGTTAGATTCTCTTTTACCTTTAAGTTAAAATTTCTTTATAAGACATGACAATTCGTATGGTATTGAGAAAAGAAATATATCCTTATCATTGGACCATGACGCTTATCAAGTTTTAGTTGCATCAAGAAAGAAAACATTCTATCAATAAGTAAATATTTTTTTGATATTTTTGTAAATTAAAGGTTTGGACATCGATAATAAGAGTCAATTAATATTTTATATAAGACAACATCGATCATGTATATATCATCAACCAAAAAGTCAATGGTTCGAATCCTCCATCCCACATATTGTTGAACTAAAAAAATATATTTTTTTATATAAATAAAAAAATAATATTTTATATAAATTTCATAAACATATCGCCTAAAACATTATTTATTGATTGGAATAATTTAATAGATCTCTTAGGGCCGTTTGAGGGTTATGGAGATGGAAATGGGCAAGGGCTTTAGATACTCTTATTTGGTACAAGGTTTGGAGGCTTGGTCATAAGAATGAGTTATTCCCATGAGTAAGGGTATTTCATACCCTTACAAAAACATGAGTTTTTCTCATGCCTTCCTCTTTCTCTTTTATTTTTGTTAATATTCATTTTTCTTTTGAATACATTTATTTATTCTATTAAAATTAATTGATTTAGATTGATTTTTATAATCAACCCAATTATATTAAAATTATTTTTATAATGATGTATTGAATTAACCTAATTAATTATTTAATTGTAATAAATAAATTATAAAAAATTGTAATAAATTAATTATAACTAATTGATTGATTAAACATATACACAACGAATTCTCATTTATAAAAAGAAAAAAAAAATCAATTTTTACACCTAATTTTGTCAAATTGTATCAATTTCTACCCTAAACTTTTAATTTCATCAAATTGTACTCAAATTTAGATAAGTATTGAAATCTTAACTTTAAACTTAAAAAAGTTTTGCAATTTCTATCCTCCAATAAATTTTCTTTTGAAAATTTGTTAAAAAAAGTATTTTCATATACTTTCAATGAATTATATAAGACATAGGTATGGTACAAAATTGATAAGATTTCAAATAAAAACAATGTTAGAACTACAAAAATTTGTGAGTTTTGGTAAAGTTATTCATTAGTTTACGGTAAAAATTAAAAGTTTAAAATGAAAATTGATACACGGTGACATGTTTGCGAGTAAAATTGATTTTTTTTTCCTTTATAAAAATAAACTAATATAATTGTGTATTTATTGAAACTTTAATAATTTATTAATCTATTTAATTAATTGAAATGATTTAGTTATAAAAATTATAACCTTTTACAATTATTTATCCAATTAAAATTATACATTTATTATGATCAATTAATTTACATCTATTTGTTGAAGGGTTCATTAATTAATGCATCATAATTATATAAAATTTATAAAATTAATCTCATAAAAAAGATTAAAAAAAAATATATCATTTATTATTATAAAAATTAGCATTCTCAGATGTCCAACCAAATACAACAATCAATGATTCAATCTTATTTTCAGATATCTTATTCTCAAGCATCTATTATTCTCAGACATATAAAAAACCTTGAATCAAACAGCTCCTTACAGTCTTATTTCAAATATCTATCAAACTTCAATATTTTTTCTTTTACATTTCATAAAAATCAAGAGTTGACATTTTTCATTCACATTGACTTTTTTTTTTTTTTTTTTTTGAGTTTAACATCATTTGAAAATGAGAACGTGTGATCTCTTAGTCATGAGTTCATATTTTATGCCAATTAAGCTAAGCTTTTGTTGGCATTCACATTGACATTTTAAACTTGATTTTCTATTTTTTCTTATTTTATAAAATGACTTCACTATTAAACTTCAAGGCAATTTATAATTATCTTTAATTGGAATTCTTCTCTGTTTTTCTTTTCCTTCACTTTCCTAGGAAAATTTCTTCAATTTTCTTTTCCCGGAAAACTTGTCCAAATCAGCACACAGACAAAGATTCAAGAACCAAACATCCAAAATCTTCTCAGCATCTAAAATATCACTATAATTTTTCTTTATATGCACACGTATAAGTTTCTTGATCTATATAATTTATACTTCAATTCTTGTATGGACAGTTTATGATCAAAATGGAAAATTTGAGCTCTGCCAAAATATAATTTACAAATTTCTCTTGCTCTCTATATGAACATTTTTCTTCCCTTTCACAAACTATCTGAGCTTTTTCCTTCCATCTTAAGCTGTTGAATTCTTTGGCGTAGCCTTCTCCGGTGGTCGTGGATCTTCCATAGTCCGTGCCCCAATATCACGGCCGAGTATATACCGTGCGTGATGATCGGTGCAAGAATGTTATCAGTCTGAAAACGTCATGACAAAAGACATACTAATATTTGAGTTTCTTGCCTCTTGAAACTAATGCATCGTGTAATTCACTTAGAAAGGTCAAGTCTAGCCCGGTCAGGAATGATCTTACCTGGATCCATTCGAAACCAAGGTAGAGAGCAAGGAGTCCTTCGAGGAGGGGGGAATATATCTTCTTCATTTGCCTTCTCTCATACCACGCTGCAGATGTTTACAAAGAAAGAGATCAATGGCAATCGAGACCGTGTAGTCATTGAAGAAGTGAAAACAGAGAGAACAATATCAACTTTTCGAGAAAGCAATGGAATTTTTATGTGTAAGTTTCTTTTTTTCACTTTGAACATCCCTCTCATTTTTCAAGCTTCACTTATCAATTCCATCCAAGAAAAGTGAAGAACCGAGCTGTATTAACAAAGTAAAGAAGGTTCTTCTATGCACTCTTAAGACTAAAGGAAAAGAGTATTGAAGGCGACTAGCAGCTCGATTACTCACTCGGAAAAGCTTGGATTTCCAAAGCAGATATCATTCACTTTATGAGAAACAAAAAGGAATATTGAAAATTCAAGCATCTTAACATTGCAGCTATGGAGAATCAGATGAATTTCAACATTGCTTTACGAGCACACAATTACCATAAATATGAGGATTAGAATCAAACCTGCAAAAAGCTTTTTAAGATCTTCGCGACCAGACCGAGATTGCAAAACTGGAGCAACTACATAAGTAGGATCTGGAGGAGATAAAAACAAGGCATTCATTAAAATGGAAACTGTCAACCAAACATTAGTTAAATGATTCGATAGGATATCAACCTTTCGGCGATGCAGCAACATAGTATAGGGAACCTGTAAGAGCAGCCGTGATAACAGCTGCAAATGCCTGTGCAAATGGCACAAATGGAGGCAGCACCCCAGTCTAGAATCGAAAGAGCACGGCAAACAGTTATAACAGGAAGAGAAAAACTGCGGCGACAAATGGACAGATAGGATTCGTCGTAATTGGAAAAAGGGATGATGTTGCATACCAGAGATGCCATTCCTTGAACATCTGCTGCAATATCAGTACTCCTTAAGAATATATCAGCCAATGCTCCCTAGAAAGTTAAGAAAGAGGAGAAATGTTTTTGAGAAACTCCTAAGGGAGACTGAAATTCAATCAACATCCAACAATTGCACATATAGAAACTAGTGAATAAAGAGGGAAATTTTCGAGCAAGACTAAGTGCTTGATCGATCGTTCATGTTTAATATGAACAGACAAATATCCTATAGTATCTCTATCTAGAGTCCATTCTAAATTATATTGAAACTATGTTGTCAAGTTCTAATCAAGAGGACAAAATGTCTAAACATCAAAAGAACAAACCTGAACGGCTGCACGGTAAAAGAGCTCCTCCCCGACCGAGCTTGCAGCGACGATAAGAATGAACTGCAAAATTTGGAACACAAAGTAAACAAAAGCCTCTCTTCTTGTGCAAAAACAGAATGTGCAAACTCCAAATTAACAGCTTTTTTTTTTATCAGATATTCATCACCATAACTAGGAATTCATTCAAAAGGCTAGTAAGTGGGAAAGACTAAACTATTTACCTGCCATGGAGACATTCCATAAAAGAAGCTCCGAAGCTCCTCGTCTTCGACATCTCTGATCGCACGAGCATGAGGCGATAACTTCACAACTTCATCCTACAAACAATCCCAAGTTTCAAGTCATCAGAAAATCATTTGGAAACTAAAGGCTTAAATTTATGGAATGGTAGGTGCATCAGAACACAAAAACCAATCCACAGTTTCTTTCTTTTCAGTTTTGGAAAATACTTTTCAAAAGCAAAAAACCAAAATTTGAAACCTAACAAGTATTTCAAAAACCTTACACAAAACAGACTACAAGACAAAAAAAAAAAAAAAAAAAAAAGCCTGAAAACCAAAAAACCCAAGAACAAAATCATTACCAAACATCCCCTACTTTGTTCGTCTTTTTCACATCAAAATCAAAGCTAACCAAACATCTTTTGTGAAAAATGAAAGTTCCTTTCATCAAAGAACTCAAAACCTACAAAGTTTAAGTACTTCCCCCTCAAGCTCTTCAGAACATCACCAAAATCCAATTAAGCCAAAGCATATGCTTACTCAGAATCAACTTACATCAAGTATGAAGAGAAGGGCCATAATTGGAGGGGCAGCATAGCCAAGCCCTCCCAAAATAGCATCCAAAGAAGGATGAAACCCTCCCATCCAATCAATCCCAGATAAAGAACATATAAACCTCCCTGCCAGTGCCATTGCACCATAAATCCCTACAAAAAAACAACAAACAAACAAACTCAAAAGTCAGATTTTAATTTCAATTCCCCGCCAAAAAAAAAAGTAAAAGAAATGGAAACAACCCACAAAGCCAAATCTCAAAAGGAAGCTATTTTCACTCACCAACTCCATAGCTGAGCCTTACAACAGCTCCAATCTTTTCCCAAACAGGGAACTCTGTTTCTCTGAAACTCCTATCCAGTGTGCTCACCTCCATGGCCGGTCCGGTGAACCCGCCACGTGTCCGTCCCTCCTCCAATCTCTCACTCCTCGGCTCCGCCGACGCCCTAACTCCGGCCGGCACCGGAACCCTCCCGCCGGCACGCTTTCTCGCCGAAAAATGGGAAATCCTCGAGCTAGAAGTGGAACAGAGCCCGGTTCTAGCACCAAACGACATCGTCGAAGTGTTTGAAGATACAGAGAGAATCGAAAGCTCCATTCTTTTTTTTTCCTTTCTTGGGTTCTCTTCAAAACGGGTCGAAAATCGGGTTTTTAAACTGAGAATTCGGGTCTTTCGGGAGTCCGAAACAGAGAATACTTCGTCTTCTTCATTGAACTCAAGAAGGGAATCTTGTTTCGAGCCTCAGAATTATGTTGACTGATCGAATAACTAGTGGGAATTAACGAGAGGGATAAATTGCTGGGGTTGCTCTATGGCCGTCCGATTAGCCTGGTGGCAGATCGGACGGTAGAAAGATTCAGATGTGGGGGCCAGCCATGAAAGTGATTTTTTGAGAAAGCCCAGGATTTTTTTTGGCTAATACAGGGTGAGGATGTGGGAGGGATATCCAGTGACCCAATAAGATCCTGCCACGAGGAGATAATGTTGTACTTGAAATATGACGTGAATTTTGTGTGTACTTTTTTTTTTTTAAATTACCAGTTTAATCTTTGAAATAAGTTATATTAAGTTTAAAAGTGTTTAATATATCTCTAAATTTATAATTTTACGTTTAATAGATTTTTTTTATCTATTAGATATTTTTTAAAAATTTACTGTGATATGTTAAATCACTATTGTTTTTCAAATTTCGATTCCATCAAATTAAATTTTCAACCTCTTTAAATAAAGATTTGCGAGTGAAGATTTGAAGACTTTTTTGGTTTTTTATAACAAATACGTGGGAACTTTCATAAATGTATCAATTTATACAATTTGTCAGATTCTGTTTGAAAACTACATATATGTAAATTTATAATTCTATCAATTAAACTCGTAAATTGTCATATGTGAATCAATTTAGATTCTCAATTTGAAAATCGTTCATGCATCAATTCTCATAAGTCACACGTATGTAGACTTCTTCAAAAAATCTAAATCATCCATCTGAAAATCGTCAATTATTTAAAACAAATGGTCAAATTGATTCTTATGAAAGTTCAGGAGTTTAGTTGATATAACTATAAGTTTGCACACATGTAAACTGACGTTTTTCAAATGAAATCTGACAAATGTTTAAATTGATATACTTATTGAAGTTCAAGGTTTAAATTAACACAATTATTAGTTTAGGGTTTTTATTGATACAACCTCCCAAGTTTAGGAATATAAGTTGATTTTTGTCCAAAAGTTAATTATTAATATCTTAACTGGTTATATTATGTTCAGTAAGAAGAAGATGAGAATCTTTATCCCCTAGCAAAATCAACTAAGCAAAGGGGGATTATTTACTTCATCAGTAATTTGATGACATTAGAGGTTAAATTATGTGGAAGGAAAGTGCATCACAATTCTAGAATCCTATTCCTTTTTTCAAAAAAAAAAAATTAAATACTCCTAAAATGCAATAAGATTTCTGTGAAATTTGAATGGATAGTTCCCCCCCCCCCCCCCCCCCCCCCAAATATTTACAAATATAATGTTTATGAAAAAAATAATTACAAATATAGCATTGGTTTAAATTCATGAATCACTTGATTGACAATTTTTTAGAAGGAATTGAATGTGGAATTCAATTATCTACGATTTTTTCCCCCAAATATCTACAAATGTTCAGTAGATAATTTAAAAATTAAATAACCAAAATAAAATAAATAAAATTTTCAATTTTCAATAACCAAAAGATGTTTTTTTTTTTTTATAAAAACTCGTGAACCAAAATAATATATTTTTTTAATAAGAAAAAGAGTATTACATTTATAATTCAAATAAATAAGTGAAAATTCTCTAATATCGCAATTTTAATTGAATTGTGTTAAGTCACATAATGAAAACAACATTTAAGCCATACATAAGTTATGATATCTAATAAGAAGATTACATTAGGACAATGGTGTGTCCATTCGCTTTAAAAAAACAATGGTGTATTGAATCTTGTCAAATCAATGAATGACACTTACCCATGTCAAGAAGTGACTTCTTACCATATTTTGATGGAATTATGAATAGCATATTGATTAGGAAATAAAGATTTGACATCCTAAATTTATTAGGAAATTTTTACTTAATCAAATTGAGCTATGATTTAAAAAAATAATAATAAAATTGTAAGACTTAAGGCTGAATGTCTTATCTACATATCTCTGGCTTTGAATAAATGGTAAATTTATACACACATCATTAAGTTTAATTTCCATTCTTGAAAATTTGTCTCATTATGGATATTCTTATGATTTGACGAACTTACTTGTTTTTTAGTAATTAATATTATGGTGATGTCTAATTTCTTTTATTGAGTTTAGATATTTCTTGGTTGAATTTGAACATCTTCTTTTACCTACCCAATTTTGTGGCTAGGTATTAGCATTTTGATATTTGGGTGTAAAGCATTTCTATTACTTACTGTTAAGTGTTTTACTCGTTACATTTTTAATGATTTCTTAGTTGACTAAGGGCAATTTTAAAATTTAGCTAGTTTTGAGATTTAATCATTTCATCACCTAATAAGTTTAGATTTCAAATTTGAAGGTTTAACGTTGAAATTAACTCACAGAGCTGACTAAAACAGTAAATGTTGATTTTTTTTTCCTTGAAATGTATTTATAATAGTTGGAAACTTTAAAAAAAAAAAAAAAAAAAAGGTTGGCAAAATTAGGTAAAACAACCTAAAGTAAATGCCTATCAAGAGTAATTTACAGAACAGCACGTTGAACATAATTGACACCAAAGTAAAGTAACCAAGATAATTAATAAAATTAAGTAGATTGCAAACTACACTTCAACTAGAAGCAAACATGATAATTTAGGGCTTATTTGGATTATCTTTTAATTTATTTAAAAGATGTAACTTTTTTTTTTTTATAAAAATTATTTAGAATTAAAATACTCATATGTTTAGTTACATCTTCTCAAAAGTATTTTTATAGACAAGTTTGTTTGGTTTGCTCTACATTCAAAATGTTTCTACTAATATCAAATTATCATAAAGAACAACTATTAAATGTTATGAACTAATAAGTTCAAATTTGTATTTAAAAAATTATGACCGACTGCTACTGATGGTCGACCATCACCGAATACTTTGAGTGGTGATTGTCAGAGTGATAGCCGGCAATGGTGGCCGAAGGGAGTTGTCGAAGTGATCGCCAGAGGGGGTCGTCAGAGTGGTCACCGACGATGGTTGCGCAGCAGTGGCGGTGCTTGCCAAAGGTAGTGTGAGGGTGTTTTGGTAATTTTATATATTATGAAAATTTGTGAGGGTTTCCAAGTTAAACATCTAAAAACTCTTTTTCTAAAATTTGGTTTGAAGTGTTTCATGTAAAATCATTTATTTCTCAAACTCATTTTTTTAAAGTTATTTTGATGAGTTGCCAAACATTATAAATCTTATTAAAAATGACTTTTTTTTTCAAAAATAAACACTTGAAAAGGTAATTCAAATGGGCCCTTACAATAACTACAATATGAACAAAATTTTAGATATTGACGTCAACAAAAATGTCAAGGTCTCAATTTTATAATATATCAATTAAATGTCAATGTCGATGGAACATTTGAATAGAAATTCATAAAAATTAGTAAATATTTTTTAAAAATTCTTAAATTAATAAGGTTAAATTACAAGTTTTGTCTTTGAACTTTTAAGTTTGTGTCTATTTGGTCCCTAAATTATACATAGTATCTCATTGGGTTCTTGAACTTTAAAAATATAACTAATAGATCTTTGAACTTTCAATTTTGTGTCTAACAAGTCTTTGACATATTTGACATTATTAAAAATTAATTGATTTATTAAATATAAAATCTAATTTTATGTCTAGTGGGATCCTTTATTTTCAATTTTGTGTCTAGTATGTCCGTGAATTTTAAGAAATGTCAAATAGGAAAAGTACCTATTAGACATAAAATTAAAAATTCAAAGACTTATTGGACACAAAATTGATAGTTTAAGGACATATTAGGCACTTTAAAGTTCAGAGACTATTTGACACAAAATTGAAAGTTTGAGAATCTATTAGACATTTTTTTAAATTTAGGGATCAAACATATATAAATCTAAAAGTTTAGGAACTAAACTTGTAATTTAACCAATTAATAAATAAGCATTTAACTCTTCTTAAACAAAATAAAATTGTTTATATTAATGTTCACATTAGTGATATAATTTTCTTAATTTTTTCGATATAATAAAAATGTTGATTTATCCATAATATCAATGTTGAATCTATAGATACGTAAAAATGTCAAATGAAAATATCGAAATATCAAAAAAGCATATGTAAATAAACAATATGTCACATGTTGGAGTCGTGATTGATTTGGCATAGTTTGTCGTGAAAATATTGCATTCTTCCACGGTATTTTGGTAGAAGAGATGCGTGTGTGAAACATGTACAACAATATGAGGACTTGGTTTGCAAACTGAATTAAAAATCTATGGGCTAGAGTAGACACCAAGATAACGATAAAAGAAGCTTTAAACTTTGGAGAAAAAAAAAATCAAGTTTTACTCTACAACTTGGCACGATATATATTAAGTTTTACTATTTTCGCTAATTTACCTACTAATTTTAATTTAAAAAAAGTAGGTAAAAAGTCTCTCGAAAGTCATTAGTTTTAATGAAAACCAAACTTGACACAAAATTTAGTCTGACCAATATACAAGATCAATCATTGAATAATAACTCTTTAAAATTTGTCAAATTTCAACAAAAAGGAACTCTAATATCATTTTTCTTTAAAGCAAATTCAATCCCCTATTAAACACGTGTTTATAATTTATTATAAGCATGTGAGAATACATATTTGAAAAAAAAAAACAAAATTTCAAACGAAAGTTTATCATAAGGTAAACATTGTAATAGTTATTCAAGTTTAAGGTAAAAATTGAAACATGTATCTAAGTTTAAAATACAAGTTGATGAAATTGAAAATTTTTGATAAAAATTGATACATTTTACTAAATTAAAAGTATTTGAGACTTTGATTCAGAAATACTCGGTTAGAAGACAGCATGGGGTTTGACAAAAACAACTTTTGGCCATTGTATTTTTGTCAAGTACTTGGGTAGGTACCAAAACATGGTACTATTTGGAAGCTTCCGGAATATACCATCCATTGATTTGGCATCTAAATTTAAATATAAATTTATTGAAAATTGAATAATTTGGTGTGAAAATTGCATTCTTCAACGAAATTGTGGTAGAAGAGGTGTATATGAAATAACATGTATAAAACAAGAAAGAGACTAGTTTAGGTTTGTAAATTGAATTAAAATTTCTATGGGCTAAAATACACACCAAGACAAGTGGTATTAGAGAAACCTTTACAAAACATTGTTTAGAAGAGACCATGGTTTTGAAAAGATAACTTTAGGTTAAATTATCAAAAATACCTTTGAATTATGGGGTTTCAATTATACCTCTAAACTTTGAAAAGTTTCATTTTAACCCTTGAACTTTGATATTTGTTTCAAAAATACCCTTGAAGGCTTTTTTTTTATTAAATTGATAGTTAGAAAATGATGTTTTTGCATTTGTCTTGTTGCTTATGTGAACATATTTGAACATATACGTTGAAAAAAAGTTCAAAAACATATGCAAATATGTCATTTTTCTTCAATAAATTTAACAAAAAAAAACATTCAAGGGTTATTTTGAAACAAATTTCAAAGTTCAAGGGTTAAAATGAAACTTTTTAAAGTTCAGGTGTATAATTGAAACCAACCCCATAGTTCAAGGGTATTTTTTATAATTTAACCGATAACTTTATTTGACCATTGTATTTTTGTCATGAAATTGGGTGTCTCCTAGACCATGGTATTGGAAGAGCATGGCTTTGAAATGATGATTTTGAACGGATGTATTTGACCAAACATACCAACTCGTCTCTAATCTTTTATTAAGTAATTTTTAATCTAGTTTCTTAACATCTTTTATGGTCTATTTGATACTATTTCTATTTTTTGCTTTTTGTTTTTTATTTTCTGTCCTTAAAAAACAAAAACCATAGCTGTGTTTTTATTCACTGTTTTTTTTTTTAAAACAAACCAAACATTGTTTGATAACTGTTTTTAGTTTTACAGAGATGTGTTAGAGAGAAAAAAAATGGAAAATTTTTAGAACAAATGTTAAAGACATATTTATTATACTCCATGAGAGAGAGAGAAATTTAGGCCCCGTTTGATAACCATTATGTTTTTTGCTTTTAGTTTTTAAAAATTGTGCTTGTTTTCCTACCATTTTTCTTGAGAGAAGATTTGAATTCTTAGCCAATTTCCAAAAACAAAAACTACTTTTTGAAAACTACTTTTTTTAATTTTCAAAATTTGACTTGGTTTTTGAAAACATCTGTAAAAAGTAGATAACAAAATAAGAAAACAAGGAAAACTATAGGTGGAAGTAGTATTTATAGACTTAATTTTTAAAAATAAAAAACCACATGGTTATCAAACGGGACTTTAGGGACAAAATTGAGGGATAGATATGTTAGAGAGAAAGACATGTAGAGAGATAAAAATGTAAGAATGTGTTTGAAGAGAAAGAAAATTGAAAGTTTTGGAGAGACAAAAAAGTAATAGAGATGGAAATTTTATAGAGAATTTTTTGAAAGAGAGATTAAAAGAAGAAAAAAATTTTGAAAGAGAAAAGTTAGAGAGAAATTTCTGAAGAGCCATGTCAAAGAGGAAAAAGAATAAACATCAATGTTTTTGAAAAATAGAAATCTGTTTTTTAAAATATACATTTTTTTTAAATTATAAAAATATTTAAAAAAATATAAATGGATAATTGAATTGGTTACCAAACACTCATCCATTTCAAAAACTAAAAGTCAAAAACAGAAAACGAATGTCTCGTTTGATAACCATTTTATTTTTAGTTTTCTGTTTTTAAAAATTAAGCTTATAAACATTATTTCAGTTCATTTACTTTTTAAAACGTTTTCAACAACTAAGCTAAATTTTAAAAATTAAAAAAATTAATTTTTTAAAACTTGATTTTTTTTTTTTTTTTTTTTTGAAATTTGGCTTAGATTTCAAATGTTTTTAAAGAAGGTGAAAAGTTTATCCAAAAAAAATTGAGAGGAAATATGCATAATTTTCCAAAACAAAAAACCAAAACCAAAATGATTATCAAACAAGGTCGAAATGGTTATCAAACCGAACCTCCATTTCTTTCTTCTTTTTTTTTCTAAAGCATTTTTTAAATTCTTCATTCTTTTAGATTTGTCTTTGGTAACTCCACTCAACCAACAAAGTGAATTTCATACTTAAAGTAGAGTTACAGCCGTGCAAACTTGTATGTGATAAAAATGAAGGGAACAGAGTTTGACCGTTTAATGTATTGATTGCAATTAGATCACTTAGAAAAAAAATTATTAAAACTTGTTAACCATTTCTTTTCTTTTTTTTAATTCAACAATTGTGGTTTGGGGGATTGAGTCATCATCTTTAATTCAACAATTGTGGTTTCGGGGATTGAGTCATCGACCTTTGAGATAGTTTTATCCACTGAGCTACGTCGGATTGGCTTATGCACCATTAAATTATTATTTTATTAATATATTCGGACACATAAACATGCCACTCAATTACTACTTAACACATAAAATCAAATATTCCCATTTGTAAAATTCAACCTGTCCATCAACAAAATCCATTACTTTCAAGTGGCATATGTATCAATTTAATTATAAGACGTGTTTATTACAAAATTAATGGGATTTGAGAAAAACAACATTAAAGCTAGTTTTTAAGCTTGATTTTCATTGAAATTTGTGAGTTTTAGGAGATTTTTACCTTGCTTTAGTGAAAATTGATCATAAGGTAAAAACTTTTCTAAGTATAAAGTTGAATTTGATGGCATTGAAAATTTTAGAGTGAAATCGATGTACTTTGCCAAATTCAGTGATAAAAGATTGATTTTTCTTCTAAACTTAATTAATTGGAAAGAAATTAATCAATTTTTATTTTAAATTGGGCAAGATATATCAAATTTTACCTAAACTTTTAATTTTATTAAATTTGGACAATCTTAGACTTTAATAATTGTTACACAACATAATATTTACCTAATTTCAATAAATGTTGCAATATTTCTTTTAATAGACTCTTCATTTCATTTAGAATTTCGTTAAAAAAATATAATTACGTGTGTTTAATGAATTATAGAATATGTATGTTATGAAGTTTTTAATGAATTATAAAATATGTCTAACATGAAATTGAAGGAGCCTCATAGAAAAACATATCATAATTACATTTCTTGTTGAAATTTATAAATTTTGTAAGATTTGTTCAATTGTCGATCTTATGAATTAACTAAGCTTAATTGGTACTAGACTTTATTTTGTTGAAATTAGTAAGTTGTGAAAATTATTACTTGTTTTTTTTTTATTTATTAAAATTAGTAGATGGATTTAGCCCAAATTAAATGAATGATAAAACATGAAATACTTTTTTTTTTTAAATTTTAAATTGACCGATCAAATTAAGTCATTTATAGCCTTCTTATCTATTAAGCTATGTAGTAATTGACTCAATTTGATTGGTCAATCAATACATAGCTTAATAGATAAGACATTTTTTATGACCTAAAGATCAGTGGTTCAATCTCCACCCTACAATTATTAAACTAAAAAAAAACGCTCAATTTCAAATTAAAGGTTTAATATGATAATACATCATGTAAAGTTTAGGAGTAATGGTTAATCTTTTTTCCAATAATAATTATAGTAAAAGTGTAAAACCAATTAGTGTGTACCGTCAAATAAAAAGAAAAGAAAAGTCAAAGTGAACATAGCTCGCGATAGTTGGTATGTACTCATTCCTTTGAGGTTGAAGGTTCAAATTCTCATACTACACATTTGTTGTTCTAAACAAAATTAAAAAAAAAAAATGGACGTGGTTGAGATTGAGAATCCAAGAAGAAAGAGAGAGAGAGAGAATGGGTAAGATAGTTTGTCGCTTGGTTTTCCCCTCCTACATTCAGGAGGATTATAAGATCTCAAAATAACCTCACGATGATGACTCAAAATAAGAACAAAAACTTACCTCCATACTTGAACATAAAGGCTTAATAACCCCACTAAGATTATTGAAAGTAATCAACAAATTAAACTTCTACTAAAAGAAAAGAGGTTATAATAGCTACCATTTACTTGAATGAAACGTTTTGCAAGAATGGAAGTTATAAGCATATATAGAAAATGTTACCTTAACAGTAACTTATTGTGTAATATTAAGTTACATAATTAAGTTACTAACAAATTAGGTTAGGTTAAATTACAAATTTGGTCCCTATGGTTTAGAGAAAGTTAGAATTTAGTCCCTATAATTTTAAATTTTAGAATTCATCCCTATAGTTTGATAAAATCTTCAAGGGACTATTTATGAGGTTTTATCAAACCATAAAGATGAAATTTTAACTTTTAAAACCATAGAGACTAAATTCTAAATTTCTCCAAACCTGTAATTTAACCATTAGGTTAATTATCTCAGCTATCAAGATTCAACAAACAAAACGAGTCTAGCAAAATTCCAAACCCTAAAGAAGAAAATGGTGAAAATGAAAGAGGCTATAATTAATAGCTATATATAATTTACTTTAATGAAACGGTTTTGCAAAAAATGGAAGTTTTCCAATATGAATGATGTCAATTGTGGTTGAAGCATATATAGAAAATGTTACCTTCATGGTAATATATTGTGTAATATTACATTATACAAATTACTAACAAATTAAGTTAATTATCTCATCGACAAGTTGTCAAAGTGAGCATAGCTCAATGGTAGTTAATATGTACACTCGACCAAGAGGTTAGAGGTTTAAATCCTCCCATCTTCAAATATTGTTGAACTCAAAAAAAAAAATCTCATCCACAAGTTTCAGTATCACTAGTTAGTCTAGCAAAATTCCAAAAACCATAACTCTAGAGAGTTTTTTTTTTTTTTTTTTTAAGAAAAAGAACTAAAACATAGAGAAGAAAGATTCAAATATCTAAAGTTTTGATCTAAGATATAATGTGTTAACCAATACTCAAGTTAGCATAAAATATTTGAATCCAATGACTCTTGTTGATATAAAACTAGAGGATATAATGTGCTAATTAACCAATATTCAGATTAACAAAAGAATATTTGAATTAATCCAAGACTTAGTTGATACAAAACAACGTGCACTTAAAAAAGAAAAGATACGATACTTAAGGCTCCATTTGAATAACCATTTGGTTATTAATTTTTTTGTTTTCAAAATTCAAGCCCAAATGTTTTCAAAATTCAAGCCCAAATTTTAAAAACTAAAAAAAATTAGTTTTGAAAAACTTATTTGTTTATATAATTTCACTTAGAATTTATATTTTTTTCTTAAAGACAAAATGAAAACTCTTGTAAGAAAGTTGGGAGAAAATAAGTATAATTTTTAAAAACTAAAAACTAAAATTTCGTTTCGTTTGATAACTAGTTCTTAGCTTTTTAAAATTATGCTTGTTTTCCATCATTTCTCTAGTTTCATATTTCTCACGAACTCTTAGCCAAATTCTAAAAATAAAAATTAAATTTTTAAATACTATTTTTTTTTTTAAATTTTCAAAACTTAATTGCCTTGATTTTTTAAAACATAAGGAAAAAGTAGATAACAAATAAATAAAAAAATATAAGTAGTATTTATAGTCTTTAATTTTCAAAAACTAAAAACCAAAAATTAAATAATTATCAAACAAAAATATTATAGGTAGACAAATATACTTCAAAGATCATCATCTTAAGCAAGATCTAAACAAATCTAAACATGGAAGAAAATAAAGATCATCATGTGATATTATATTAAAATAAAACCGACTAGGAAAAAAAATTTAGGGTTCATTATCTTCCTCAAAAACACATCTCGAAGCGAATATAGTCCATATAATCCACCCTATCAACGTAAAGAACGAAAAGTTTTTGTTTTAAATTTGGACCTGAGTTTTAAATTTGTTATGTCCCTCAACTACACATCTTGAACCTTAAGAAACAAAAAAATCAAACGTATTATTGAAAACTAAAAATTAAAATTACATACCGTAAAAACATATATTATTATATAAACATGTATATGTGTGTATATATAATTGCAAGATTATAATTCTCTAAAATCAACCAACTAATTTCTAAAACCAATGAAACTACTTTCTAGTTGGCGAATCACACCACTGAATGGGAGTATATGAACCCTAAAATAGAAGTTTATAAACCGTATAATAAAACCAATTTTGTTCTATACAGCCCACCAATGGATTTCATCAAGAAAATATCTGACATGTCGACAAGACATTTTATTTGTTTTTACAACTTCCTAAGTTTTGGTTTCAGCTCACACACGCAAGGCAAAACTTACATCAATAGGCTTTAAAGATTAATCCAAAAACAAACTCGAAAAATATTAAATTTTGAACCATACTTGGCTGCACAGAATAGGGAGCAGGTCTGCCTCCACCATTCAATTGTTAAGAACAAGGATGAGAATAGAAAGATCCTTATTTCGAGGTGCAGCCAAGTATTATCCTTAAATTTTATGTCCGGGATAGTAGTCCTGGCTCGGTATAGGATAGGCCGGAACATTTGCTCCGCCAAGATGAGTGGCGGCGCCCCCCTCCACTGGAGGCTGGTGGTGCAAATGGCCCCCATGTACATTGGACTTCTTCCTAGTCCTTAGCTTATGAGCAGCATGTCTGGCTTTGGCCTCATGTAGCTCCTGCTTCGCCTTGGCCTCTGTTGCCTTCCTTCTCTCCTCTGCAATCTTCCTCCCCTCCACGGTCTTCACCGACGCTTTCTCCACCTGCTTTCATTTCGGATCCATACTAAAACCCATCTAAAAATACTTTCTTACACACCGATAAAAAGGGGTTCTTACTTACATTTTTTATATGATTATTTTTATTGACTCATATTTATTTAATTAGTAAATTTCGAAAAAAAATTGAACTAGTACTTATTGTTTAGTGTTTTTTTTTTTTTTTTTTTTCAATTTAGTTTCTTAAATTTTATCTCTCATTGTTAAAATTATCAAAATTAGTTGATTGTATCACCTAATTAATTGGCAAAATTCTAGAGGAAAAAAATGATCATTTAGAAATTGGAAGATTTCTTGGTTTGTTGTCTGTTGGATGACGATTTTTTTCTCTTTAAATTTTTGCTTATCTAGAAATTTCTACCCAATCTTTAGAAATTTTGAAGATTCCGTCCTCTGTTAGATGAAATTCTTTTTTCTCTTTTAAAATTTCGCTTTCTACCAAATCTTTGAAATTTTGAAGATTTACATTTTTTTTTCTCATTTAAATTATCGCTTATCTAGCAATTTCTACCCAATCTTTAAAACTTTGAAGATTCCTTCGCCGGTTAGATGATATTTTTACTCTTCTACATTTTCACTAAACAATTATGTCACATCAGTTATCAAGGTCAATTTTAACCTTGTAAGGGACTAAATTAAAAAAACTATTACTAGCTAACAGAAAGAGTCTAAATTAACAAATATTAAAAAATAACAGACTAAATTGAAACTTTTTAAAAAATAATATACTACATGGAAAAACACTCCAACAGACTATTAAAATGATCTTAGAGCTAATTAAAAGAAAATTAACATCCCTACAAGATGTTTGAACTCAAGATTACCTCTTATTCTAAAAATGAAAAAGATGAAATAAGGTACCTTCTCGTCAAGTTTGGCTCTACAAATTTTGAGCTTCTCTTTAGCAACACTCCCCATATTGCTGAGCTTCTCCATTATTGCAGACTGCATTATCTCTCTCTCTCTCTTTTCTAAGTGTCACCTTCTAATTACATAAAACATCCCAATTTTAACATCATTGAGTGACAGAAGACAAAGATTTTATAGTGAGAATCAAAAGACCTTAAAAGCACGACACGTTTGATGCCATTTGTCAACCATGCATGCCCATTAATGTCCCACGTGTTGTTTCATAAGCTATGAAAAAACTACTCAAAATTTATAAATTATTTTGGTGGTATATATTTCGTCTATTGATATTCAACCACGTAATGAGTAATCTTTCTATATAAATATATATATTGGAAGTTGTCATTTATGATTAGAAGTTTCTATAAACATATTTTGGGTTAAACTATATAGTTAGATCAAAGTTTTTGTTTTGATTTCTAAGAATTTATGTATATTATTTTTTAAAGTTTAAATTTTTTGTAGTTTAATCTATCAAATTTTGAGTATAAAATTAATTTCTAACCATTAAACTCGGTACATTTTAGTATAAATGATCATCAACGGAGGTAAACGATACATAGACATTTATGTACTATATCAAGATTTAATTTTCTTTCATTATCTTAACAAATGAATAAGATTTATATAGATCAGTTTCAAAAAAAAAAAGAACAAGATTTATATAGAATTAGGTTTTGATCAAATAGTATGTTTTTTTTTCTTATGGTCGGGTTCAACAACATGTGGAAGTTGAAATTTGAACCTCTAAAGATTCAGAGCTATGCTTAGCTAGGTTGGCCCAATAACGAATATTTTAGATAATTATATCAAAGTTTTTCTACATCTATATATCTAGGGGATGCTCTTACCCCATATTTTTAATAAGTCTAGATTTGTTTCCCTTTTTAGGGTTAGAAAGCTTGGGTTCATCTAGCTTATATTTTGATGCTAAAAAAAATGAGTTATAGAAATAAGAGTTTGTCTTCTATAAATTTTTGTTCGTGGGCCAATGATTTGAAAAGGTGATCGAGAACATATTATAAAAAGTAAGTTCTATAAATTCAGAGGGCGTTTGGCATCTAAAGACTAAATTTGTGTAGCTTGGAGTAGATTTGGGAGAATTGTGTAGCTTTAGGTTGGTGTAGTCTTTGTGTTTGGGTGTAGGATTGTGTAGCGTGAGTTTTTATAGCATGTGTTTGGAGTTGCAAGGTTGTGTACGTAGTTTGATTTTCTTAAAGCTGTTTTTTTTCCTACTATTTTAGGGAACTGTTCAAACCTTAATCCAATCTAGTTAAGTTTCCAAACAATTTTCTATGAAACATTTGTTTCATTAATTTTCAAAATGGTGTTTCACTAGCAAAATATTTTGTAAACCTAATTTTTCTCCTTTTTTTCATGGATCGACATTCCAAAATTAAAATAACGAAACAAATGTTAACAATCTTCGCAACAAGATTAAATATTATTTCTTTTACTAAATTTATTTTATTTAGTTCTAAATAAAATACCATTTATTTCGTTACTTTGGATATGACTAATTTGAAAATCATTTTTTTTTAAATTTTAATATGTGCTGACTTAAAAGTAAATTAAATACTATTTTTAAAAATTTTCAATATGAGTCTCTCTTCTTATTTTAAAATCACATTCGAAAAAAAAATAAAATTATTATTTAAATATAGATATGAGAAAATAAGATTAAAAAGAAAAAAACAGGATAAATTCTCACCCAAAAATTAAGACTAAATTTATGAATGTAACTAATTGTATTGAATTAAATAACGAAATAATTATTTAGGTTTGCATTCTTAAATTTGTTTTATATCAATACATAACTATATAACATTCTCTTTGAAAAAAACTACATATAAAACAAATTAAATCATAATTTAGGTAGTAAAATCTATCATAGTTCAACTACTCAAGACATATATCTTCGATCAAAAAGATCAAAAGTTCGCCACTCAACATGTTCAACTCAAAACAAAATATCATAATTCATGTAAATCTACATTTTTAATAGAAGAAAATTAAAATATTTATAATTATAATTAAAAAAAATCATTTAAAAACAATTATAGATATATATTTATAATTGAAAAGCAATCTTCCTAAATATAGTTTAGAAAATTTAGTGTGAGAGTTTTATCCACTCTAGCCTCTCTTAATAGTCTTATTTTTTCCTCCACGACCATAAGGGGATATTCTTATTTGGACATCTTGTTTGGGCTACTGGATTTATGTTCTTAATTTTTTGGCGCAGATATTGGCAAGATTGATTGAAACTTTAGCATGGGCTCACGAACGCAGCACACCTTTGGCTAATTTGATCCGATGGAGAGATGCCCACTTTTCTATAGGTTATATATTTACGTATGCGACTTTCTTGATTGCCTTTGCATCAGGAAAATTTGGTTAATTTTTTATGTGTTGTATCCTAAAGCTGAAATGTCGATGTTAATGGAAATGTCGAAGTCTTAATTTTATAGAAATATCGATGAAAATATTAATAAAATCTCAATGTCGATAGATATTTTTGAAAAAATATTTAAAACAAAAAAAATAAAAAAAAATATTTAAATTAATAAATAAATATTTTACATTTTTTAAGAAAGTTAAAACACTTATTACTAATATTATCTTCACCTTAATTAGTTACATTTTGTTGTTATTTTGTTTATATTTTATCAATTTTTTTGCAGTATAATAGAAATGTCAACTCACCTCTCATGTCGACGTCGAACTCATAATAGACATGTGAAAATGTCGATAGAAATGTCGACATATCAACGAAAATTTAATACATTGGTTGTATCCAAAAAATATCATTTCTTTCGATGGGAAAGAGAATCTTCCTTCTTATATTTCTACATCTAGGATCCAACTTGTATCATATCCTAACAACCAAAGTTCTAAAGAGATAAGCCCTAAAATTTCAAATAGTTTTTCATTGTAACTTTGTAATTGAAATTACATCGAAGACATTTTCTAAAATTTCAATGTACCCGATGATCGAAGGTACACAAGGTAAGCCCTTTAAAATTTCAAATGCATGCATATACCTCAATGATTAAATTAAAAATAAAAATAAACAAATAAGCCTTCTAGGCTTTTAGCTTCCTCACTGTACCTCGAAGATCAAAGGTACAACGAGGTAAGCATTCCGACAAAAGAGACCAAAGAACCAATCAATTCAATTTAATTCTTTAAACTTTAATGGTTCAACTTAATTCTTCCACAATAAGTTTTTTTTTTTGGAGTTTGGCTCCAATAATAAGCTCTTGTTTACAAAGAAGAAAAGAATCTCCATTCAGAATAGACTTCTTTTCTTACCTTAGTAGTTTCATTCTTCATCAAAATATCATATTTTTATCTAGTGTGACCTTATCTTAAAAAGTTCAATTTTTTTTTTTTTCACAAATAGGGTTCATCCTCATTCATTCAAGTGCTCTGAAGTTTGGGACAGAAAGGGAAAATTTATGAACTTAATTAGATCTCCAAGTTGGACTAAGTCCCAACTGAGGTCACAAAATTGCAGAGTGTACATTTGACAGAGTGGGCTCCACATTGATACATCAGCAGCGCCCTACAGTTCCCACAGTTGATGTGAGCCGTCTGATTTGCTGTTTTCAACCGTTCAAAATCAACATAATAATAAGCCTTTGAAGAGATTAGAGTAAACCATCGGTAATAATAATAATTGGAGGAGCAAATTTTTTAACATTTCCTTCCAATCATAAGATTTTATGTAGAGAAATAATTTGATACGATAAACTATTAACTTAGGTATATGTATTAAAACTACGTTTATGAAAATTTGTTAATAATGAAACGTTTGTAGTCCGATAAAAGATCTGATTCTAGAGAGATATTTGGTCGAATGTTGTCCCTTTGTGCAACTCTTTCCTGAAAGGATTGTCCTAATGCTCAAGAATGAAATTTATTGCTTACAATTCATTTCCCCCACTTGAATTTTACCTCGCATCTCTATTGATAAAAGATTGTCCATAGTTCCAAAGTTTTGTAACCTTAGAGTTTCATCTATTTGTGCCCTTGAAATACAAGTGGGCTACATGTGTAGCACATAGAGTGGTTGTCGTACCCTAATATTCTTGTGCTATCCTACAAGAAGCGAACCATCCCACGAGTGTTCGTTCCTTTTAAGTTCAACAACATATAGGGTACGCTAAAACTGAAAGCAACTACAGTTTGTAGCTCGTTTGAGGAATAAGCAAGTCATGCTCTACCTTAGTTCTTGGTGTCCTAATATCAATTTGTCCGGATAAAAACTTGGAGCTAAGTGCACCCGGTTCACAAAAAAAAAAAGTACTCAACCCCACTTACCCCCATAACTTTCCCACTCACAATTTCTCAAATTACTCAGCCTCTCCGATTTTTTGGATGATCATTTTTTCAAAAACTGTGAGTGGGGAAAGTTGTGGGGTAGGGTTGGATGATCATTTTTTGAGAAATTGTGAGTGGGGAAAGTTGTGGGGTGGGGTTGGGTAGGGTCGAACCTCAAACCTCTTGATCGATGACTCAAGAGTCGAGAATATATGTCTTCACCAGTTGAGCTATGCTTAGGTTGACGATTGTTCATCCCTTTTACAAATAGAAGGTGGCCTAAGATATTTGGGTTTTGGTCATCTCTCCACAAGTCTATTGTTCATGCTACAAAGAGGGAACTTCTAGCCACTTGTTTTTGGAAGGGAAATAACAACTACTAGCCACTTTTTGGTTCATTGCAAATTTTCCGATTTAAGGGGTGATCTTTAATTTTGTGAAAATTTTGTTTGTCTTGGTGCGCTCTTGAAGATATCACGAATCGGCTTCTTGAGATGCTCCTTTGTAAGCGGTTTTAAGATAAAGCTAAGGTTTCGAAGATGTGCTACTATAGCTCTATGATGGTCTATTTGGATGGAAAGAAATCAAAACTATCCCCAAGTAAACACAAGCATTTTAGATTTCTTTTTGTGTCTTCAGCACATAAACTCCAAAGTGCTCTTCACAAAATTTTTAATGAGAAAAATAAAAGAATAGAGACAAAAATACATATGTAAAGAAACAGGATTAGTGATATAAATTAATGATAAAATACATATAACAAACAAAATACTCATCAAATGCTTTAAATAAATAATTTTTTTTATAAAAAAAAACTATTCCAAGAACATCTTTGGATCACACCAAATATAAACATTAGTTTTAACAATTTTTACCTTTTGATGCTGAATTGACAGTGCGACAACAAGAACATTGTACACTTGTGGCCCCACGACTGTACATGAGCAGGGTGTGGCAGCCTTTACACACCAGCCGAGCCATCGCTAAGCCTGCTTAAGGTTCATATTCGAAACCAATCATATTTCTATCTACAGGTAATTCTAAGCATGTACAAAAACAAGATATGAACTTGCAAATCATCATCATCATTATTTATTCGTTTCATTCATAATTGTGAATATCTACACTAATTCAACCTTCTAACTCTACAATGTTTAGTAACAAAAAACTCATTACTTGCAGTTGTTTGCCTCTACAATAGGTGGAGACAACAACCAGTAAGATTGACAGATGCAGAGATGGTCAATGGAATTCAACTTCACAAGTAATTCAACATTGGCTTGAACTCATTACTTCAAAGCAATTTGAGTTTATAGATTGTCTTTGACCACAATGATCATTTATGAAAATTTGGTTGGTGTTCAGTTTAATTTATTCTTAGAAGATGTTTTCAGAACAAAAAAGGTGAAAGGAGGGATGGGAATTAAAATTGGAATAAACAAAATCACAACCCTTTTTAACTATTCTAATTTCACTAAAATTTGGTAAAAGGATTTCGATTTGAATTAAGATCGAAGCATAGTTTCAAAAAGATCAAAAGAAAAATGGAAGGATAAAGAAACAAACCAGAGGTTGGCACAGGGGATACAGCATGGCAAAGAGCACAGCAAATGGAGGTTGCTCCAGCAGGATAGATCAACAGATTTTTACATCCAGAGCACAATATTTGGCTTTGACAACCTATTGCCAACAGGTTTCAATTCTTAAAAGATAACATTTATGACGTAATTCATTAGTTAGTTATTTTTTGAAGAATAGGATCTAACTCTAATTACATGAATATCAAATTCTCTCCATAAATTTGATCGTTCATGTAGAGAGTTTTGTCTCCTTTAGTGCTTATATACAAACAAAAATAGCCATCTCACTAGAAGTTTTTGAGTTCTTCCTACAGTTTCTCAGATCCAAACAGGAAAACAATTCAAATTATATCCAAACTCGAAGTTTTAGGGTAGTGTAATCGTACAAGTAACAGGAGGAAATGGCATTTTTGTGATGTGTTGTTGGAGAAACTTCTTTTCCTTTGGAATTTCTTCAAAACTCAGTGTCTCAGGCAAAGACGACGTCGTGATTCATCTTTGTTCCTACCATCTCTGGAAATGGAAGAACTGCTTAGAAAACAAAATGATGTGAGCTAAAATATGAAAGGAAAGCAAAGAAAACTGGAAGAAAGAATACCGATCTTGGCACATACCTTTCTTGCAGTAAATGACAGGTGTTGGGGAGTTAATACTTTGGCATTAGAACCACTTTGGAAAGGAAATTCCCTCCCTTAAAAAAGTTGACACTGATTGAGATGCCAATGGTACAATGAAGATAAAAAGATAATGATAAGGTACCTTCTTCTTTCTTAATAAACTAATAAGATAGTCCACATGTTTTTATTCCATTTTTCAAATAGATAAAAAAAATTTGTCTATAATTTTAATGGTTAAATATCACCCATGCTTGAACTGATTATTAAAAGTATTAGCACCAGTGACTCCACGGCCTAATAGTAAGGGCTAGAGATGTTTAGAGATACCTTTCAAGCTAAGGGTTCAAGTCCCCAAGTCAAGAACTTAGTAAGAATTTGTCGGTTAGAGTTGGTCTCAAAGTGGGTGAAGCCTCACTAAAGATTAGTGGAGATAGGTTGTGAGCATAATGTAATTAGTGGCCATTAATACATCGATTATAAAAATTAAATGAATAAATCAGTACCAGTGCCAGTGCCACCATAATATCATTTTTTCCCCCTTTCATATATCAGGTTTTCCACAGTCAGATTGCAGTGGGTGTAACATCATACATTGAGACATCTCACCACTTATTTGTTGAAATGTCGTTAGGACAGTGACTTGTTGCCTACTAGGTTAGTAATGATGCACAGAATGACTTCATGAAGTTGCAGATAAGACAGTCATTAATTATATGTTTGACTTCAATGAAACCATTCAAATACAAGCAATGTTTTGAAGAAAACTAGAAACCTCGAAACTTAAATTTAGCTCATCCCAAATGTGAAAAGCAGCTTAAGATAACTAAGCTTCGTACTCTCACAATAAAGATTACATCCACTGAAGATTGATCACTACAGGAAATAGAAAAAAAAACCAGTGAGTTTCACTGGATTCTCTGATTAAAGGTGCATTACAGTATGGAGGGAAAATACAGCCTTATTATGGCCGGCTAATAATTTTGATTACATACAATCTTTGAACATAAATGACAGCCATAATATTTAACTGTTGTAATTCGTAAGAATACAGACTTAAATCCTGGAAACTGACTGCTTATCTGTAGCTGATTATGCGAACTATTCTTCATCACTTGATGAATCCGAGTTACCATAAATAATAGAGAAGTAAAAGCCTAGTGTTTTCAAAGACAGACCAGGAAACCTGTGAGGACTTCCAGGTTGCAGATCAATCTTAACAAATGGCCATTTCATGGACTGTGCAGCTTCGCACTCTTCCCAACCATCGCCTATTACGCAGAAGCGAACATTTGACTTGTTAAAACGCTCCTTGATCCACTGGAAACATTGTAATTTTCCCACTTCCCATGAACTGTAGACTGGAAAAGTAACCGATTCGAAGTTAATAATTAAGACAACTTGTAAACAAGCTCACCAATAGCAGGGAAATGAGGCATCTAACTGGAAATTGACTCTGAAAATACAGCTGAAGACAACATCAAAAGAGAAAAAGTGAGTGACTCACCATTTCCAGGTGTTATTAAATTATCGAGTCGAAATAGTAAGCATTTCACAAGGCTGGGTATCAATGATCCAGAAGTCACCAAGACATTAACATGCTGAGAACTTCTAGAAGTAGTGTTAGATGTCCGATCAGCAGAGGCAAGTGGTGGTTTATCTGAAAACAAACACTCCTCCAAGAAAGCTTGTGCTAGAATGGCATAAAACAGATTGATCATTAGCAAGTTTTTAGAGAAGCAACAGAAACTTTAGCCAGAGGATTAAGTACACTATAGCATATTGTAATCGACAGTGATAAGTGTTATAAGGATAGGAAGTTGACTGTTATAAATATTGTCCAAATATCAGATGTAGTTTAGTACGCACGATTACACCCAATTGTCAACTACTATGCAAGATTTCCTCAACAATCGGACAGTCAGACTTCCGATCTCAATCATCATCAGAGTTAACAAAGCAGAGTGGCAAGAAATCCAAGTGCTTATTTCCGATGCAAAATCCCACAATTTAGGATTATTTAGTCTACTAAAACTATAATCCTGTTACATAACATTATCTATCTCCTTTATAAAAGGAAATGAGATATTTGAATTGCTCGAGTATTTAAGGGTATAGCACACATCAGAATCATCAAAAGAGAGCATCAAATGGCTCGAAGCTACATCATAATATTAAGAATACCTGAGGAGAACCATCTATCTGTATAGACATCAGTCATTTCATATAATTCTTCCCAGAGCTTCATCTTCTGTTGATTAAAGATATTCTGCAGGCCCTGAAACAGTAGAAGGTTTTTAAAATAATGAAAAGGTGATGTGTTTTTTGGGATAAGAAAAAGATGATGCACATCTCCAGACGGAAAAACCAAAAGTTAAAGATCCCTTTGACGGTAGGTAGCTGTAGCTCTCTACCTTTTCCCCCCACAAACATCCAGTTTAAATGCATAAACATATGATATAAAAGTGTATTAAAGCTCATGCTTATTTTCAATCAAGCCACATAAATGCCTAAACCTAGCAATAAAATGCTCAAATCTAGCAATAAAATGCTCAAATCTAGCTAAAAAACATCAAATATAACTAGAAAAATCGATACTCAAAAATGCATTTGTCCAACCACAAGAATACTCATAACTAACCACAAATCTTCAAAAAGATAGAAACTTAACTAATTGAAGTTATTAATTTCACCACTTATTCAAATCTAGGGTTACAGAAATTGAAAGCTTAAGTTTAAACTGATTCATTGAGCCAAGTATAGGGGTAAAAATTGGCCAGCCTCAGCATAGCTCAACTGGTTAAAGGCATATATCATCTTCGACCAAAAGATCAGAGATTCGAATCCCTACCCCAACATGTTGTTGAACTCAAGAAAAGAGTATTGGGGTAAAAATTGAATTTTCCCCCATAATGTATGTGTAAAAGAACATCTAAAAGACTTTTATACCACCTATCCAGAATGAATTTGAACATCAGAAACTACAGAAAAGACTAAAAGCTCCCAAAAATAAGAAACAAAAAATAAGTTATGGGAATGGTTCAAGAGCTATGAAAGAAAAAAGGAGCAAAGCCTAGACATCATTCTCTTTCTAGTATGGAAAATGTCCCTCTGGTGCAGAAAATCACAGCACTATAAAAAAGTCACGCATGAAAATATAAACATAATAATTTTCTGATACCTCTCTGTACTTAGTGGCTATAGCACGTTGCCTAAAAGCTAGTTTTCTTTTGTTTCCATCATCATATGGTGGACCAAAACCATCTTGGTCAAAATCATAATTAGAAAGATCACGGCCATCATCATATTCACTCAATGCATCAAGAAAGGGCTGATTATAGTTTTCTATCTGCATAAAAATGTGACAACAACGTCAAATTTAGAAACATTATATCATGGAGTTGTTTGAACATGATTATGGAGTGAAATCTCAACCTTACTTGTTCATAGAAGAAGTGATGATCACACAGATCAAGAATCTGCTTCTCCCAAATTTTGCCAAGTTCTTCACCCCTTTTAACATCCTTTGAACCACAAAAAGCCTCAGCATATGTCCCATTCAACAAAGACTTGAGGAGGATGATAGTCTCATCCATGTCCCACACATACACATTTAGTTTCTGATCTTTGGTGCTTTTAGTAAACCCCTTTGTACTTTGTTCAGAAGGATGATTTCTACTTTCTTCCATAGTGCTGGTTTATTCTGGAAATAAAATCTAGACAAAAAAGATTGATGGGACTTCAAATAAAAATTACACCATGACAGCTCCATTTGGTAACGATTTTATTTCAAGCTTCGTATTTATGAAATGTAAGCTTTTAAAGATAACATATACTACATAATCTTTTATAGTTTATCACATTTCAAAAACATTTTGAAATCTTGGTCAAATTTCAGAAAAAAAATGTTTCCAAGAACTACTTGTTTTTACTTTTCAAATTTTGACAAATTTTAAAGACAATTTTGAAAGTAGATTAGATGGTTAGTAAATAAGCCTAATATCCAAAAAGAAAATCGTTATCAAACAGGTCCTGATCAAAACAATCGATTATTAGTAAAGCTTAGTAACAATCAAAGGCATATTGAACACAACTATAGTAATTTAAATGGATTCTTTTTCATCTAATTTGCAAACTATGCTTCATTGTATAAACCCAAAAGCATCAAGCTGAAAACAACTTGGTATATCAAACATGCATCCATCATATTCTAAAAGCAAAACCAAAACAAAAAACCCATAAAATTGCTGAAGAAGAAAAACCCACAACACAAAGAGCAAGAGAATTTGAAATCCTTTCCAACCCAACTTTCAGCAGTAGCCATGATCAAGATCCATTTACCCAAAAACAAACTTAGAAAATGGAAATATAAAGAGATTTATGAACGTAAAGGGTGTTTACTTCCGTCAACCAGGGAGTCTATGGAGTGAAGAAATGGAGCTTTCTGCTCTGAAAAACCTCTGATTCTGCCAAGTACGACGAGCACTGGGACGAGTCGGAGGCAGGCGAAACTGCTTCTTACGACGTCGTTTCAAACGATGGCCATGGACTGTAGAATAAGGCCTCGTTTATTTGGGGCTCTTTTAAATCCCCTAGCATATCACATATACCCTTTTAGGGCAATTGGAGCGTATGACCAAATTGGAGAGGTGGTTTTGAAAAATGTCCAAAAATTAGAATTAGCTGAAAAATGTCTACACGTGCAGATCATGTGTCAAGAAATTTTTATATTTTCCAATTCTGCCCCTGTAACCCATGTTTTATATATAATGTATATGGGGTTTAAATTTTGTTTCAAATCTTTTGGTTATTCAAAATCTACTTTATTGGATTTGATTTTTGAATGTTTCGATATTTTTAAATTAACTTATTTTTTTATACGTACATCGTGTTCTCAATTTTAAAATAGATTCTTATTATTTTATTTTATTTTTTCATTTTAAAATTGTTTACATTATTTCTTTCTTTCTTTTTTTGCTTTCTTCCCCATATGTTTTATGTTGGGTTTCACAGGCTTGAATATTAATGCTTGAAATTTTGACAGGATCTATAGCTAAATAAATTAGATGACTATATAAAGTTTATTCAATATCCATCACATGAAAATACGAACCTAAACAGTTCATAACTGCCATTAGTGCCCACCTTTCCAATGATCTGGCTCCGGCAAAATCCAGAGCTAGATCAACCGCCGGATTCTTAAGCACCAAAACAACAAAAACAACCAACGTAAGACCTATTAGTAAAGAAGTCAAGATCTCCTTTAGCTCCATCCCTCTGAAGAATCCAGATTTTTTCAGGTTTTGCTCGATTCGATCACGATGTGGGAAGATACCAAAATGGCATCATGGGCAAGCTCAAAATAGAGCATGTTCGATAAAACTTCTGCGAATATTGTCTCTTTGAAGGTTAGGAATAGTAAAAGTATTCAAGGAATGTTTATTTGCATTTCCTATATTTTGCATACTACAATGCCTATTGATTTAACCTTTATCTCTTTTTTGCAGTGTATGATTTGATTTTTAGTGGTTTGTGTCCTATGCAAATGTCAATTCAGGTTTGGTTTGAGTATCTCAGTATTTGTATTTATGTTCTTTACGTTGCCATTAGATTTTTTTTTAATTTTTGTTTGGTTCAAATACTTTTTCTTTGTAATTGTGTTTTCATCCATCATATTATTTTCTTAGGTAGGTTAATTTATTATTTTTCTAAGATTTTAATTTGTATGTATTTTTATTCTAGAATACATAATTAGTTGTTGATTTAAGTTATTTTAAAGAAGATATGGTTGTTGTGATTTTAAAATTTAGATTTTGATTAATTAGGAGATAATTGTATTACCTTTTATTCATGTTTTCGTTCGAGGGCATTTTTTTTCTTCTTCTTCGTAATTGTGTTTTTATCTTCAAATTATTTTTCTAGGTATGTTAATTTATTGTTGTTTTTCAGATTTTAATTAGTATATATATATATATATATATATATATTTTTATTTATTTATTATAGAATACATAATTAGTTGTTGATTTAAAATATTTCAAAGAAGATATGATTGTTGTGATTTTAAATTTTAGATTTGGATTAATTATAGGATAATTATATTATCTTTTATTCAGATTTTTAGTTGAGGTCTTTTTTTTTTCTTTCGTAACTTGATTTTCATCCATCAAATTATTTTTCTAGATAGGTTAATTTATTATTTTTCTAATATTTTAATTAGTATGTATTTTTTATTGTAAAATACATAATTAGTTGTTGATTTACCATATTTTGAAGAAGATATGGTTGTTGTGATTTTAAATTTTAGATTTGAATAAATTATAGGATAATTGTATTATCTTTTATCCAAATTTTTGGTTGAGGGTATTATTTTCTTTTTGTTCGTAATTGTATTTTTATCCATCAAATTATTTTTGTTAATATATTATTTTTATAAGATTTTAATTAGTATGTATTTTTTATTGTAGAATATATAATTAGTTGTTGATTTAAGATATTTTAAAGAAGATATGGTTGTTGTGATTTTAAAATTTAGATTTGGATTAATTCTAGGATAATTGTATCATCTTTTTATTCAGATTTTCTATTGAGGGCATTTTTGACATTTATTAATTCGATTTAAAATTGGATAAAAATTGTTTGGACATTTTCCAAGTGAAAATAAAAATTAGACATTTTTTAAAATGCCTATTTAAATTTTGCCATTCTTCTTGTTATCCCACCCTTTTATTCCAAGGAATTTTCAATATTACGCCATTGTTTTTTTTTTTTAGTTCAACCTTTTGGATAGTAAGGTAACTAAGCTATAGTCAAATGTTTCAAATTTAACCCTTTATTTTTTATTTTGTTTTTAGAAAAGTTTATTTTTTACCCCTAAATTTAGTTTAATGAATCAATTTTAACTTTAAACTTTTAATTTTATCAATTTAAATCTTGAACTTGAATGAATGTTGCAATTAATACATCTTCAAAACTAAATTTAAAAGTTGTCTACGACCTGTCCAATAAATCACATGAAATTCAACTAACAAAACATTTAAAGATCATGTCAAAGAAAATGCCTGAATCCAATGAAGAAAGTACTCTAACTTAGCTACAAAATTGAGCAAACAAAAAACATTCAAACTTACTAACAAAATGCTTAAATCTAACTAATTAAGAGCATGTTTGAATTGCCTATGAAATTTTTTTTTTTAAAAAAAATACATTTTCTTTTAAACATTTTTTATAAAAACGGTTTAGAATTAAAACACACGTATGTTTGGTTAAATTTTCTCAGAAATATTTTTATACACAAGTTTGTTTGGTTTGCTCTACACTCAAAATGCTTCTACAAATGTCAAATTAATATAAAAGATGACTATTAAACACTATGAACTAATAATTTCAATTTTGTATTTAAAACACTATGATCGACCGCAATGGTCTGCAGAGTGGTCACCGATGATGATGTGGCAGTGGACAGTAGCGAAATCCGGCAGTCGCCAGTGGCAGTTGTCAGCATCAGCGGTAGCCGGTGGTTACCAGTGTTTGGTTGTAGCGGGCATGGAGAAGTGAAAGTAGTGTGAGGGTATTTTAGTCCTTTTCATATATCATGAAATTTGGAAAGAATTTCCAATTAAACACTTTAAAAAAACATTTTTTCTAAAAATTGGATTTAAGTGTTTCACTCAAAATAGCTTATTTTTCAAACTCATTTTTTTAAAAGAAAAGTTATTTTGAGTGGTTGTCAAATACTACAAATTTGATGAAAATGACTTTTTTTTTTCAAAATTAAACACTTGAAAAGTTAATCCAAACACACCTTTTTTTTTAGACAAGCATAATTTCATTAATCAAAACAATACCCCATGGGTCACAAAAGTTAGATCCTCCCATGAAATCAAGAGCGTGATCCAATTTGGGAAATTACAGGTCTACAGGGTCTGGTTCTTAACAACACCTGATCTTACTAACCTATTTGTAATAACATTTTGATTACGAGAAATATGAGTAAACCTTAATGATCAAAATTGTTCAACAGATTGTTAATATCCTGAACAATCATTCTAACTTCTGACAAAATCTCCCTCAAACCATTTAGCATTAAAACTAAGGACATCGAATCAGAGAAAATATGAACATTATGAAGACCCATTTAGCTTGCTAACCGTAGTCCATCTTTAATTGCATTAGCCTCTGCCCATATAAGGTAAGTAGATGAGTAGTTCCCTTAAGTGCTGATTTTGAGACTTGAACAATGGGGCCCCACCCTCTCACTGGCCCGAGAGAGATTTGGTTTATAATTAGATTATAAACAGATTGTTCATTAGAGGATCAGTGGTACTTAAGGTGCAATATGTAATTATAGGGGTAAAACGGACTTTTGACCCAGCTGTAATTACGAACAATTCGTGAATGATCGACTTTCATGTAATGATTATATCTATGGACACAACTTGTCCTACAGTGCATAAGAGTGCAACTCTAGATCTATGGTGGAGTGACCTATAGTTAATTAATGAAAATTAATTAATTAAAGAGTTTAATAAATTAATTTTGTATCATTGGAGCTTATAATTTGTAGGTTCATAAGGTCCCATTGCTAGCTCATAGTAATACTAAAAGATCAATTTAGTTGAAAGAAAAATTTGAAATGTTCAAATTAATATTTAATTTGAAGTGTTCAAATTAATATTTAATATATTAGATATATTAAATATAAAAGAGAAAAATATATTTATTGTATTTGATACATTAAATATTAAAATAATTAATGTATATTTGATACATTAAATAAAAGATATTTATAGAATTTGAATAAGATTCAAATAAATAAATATCGTAGGATATTTGAATGAGATTCAAATAAATAAATATCGTAGGAGATTTGAATGAGATTCAAATAAATAAAATATATATTTTAATGTATTAGATATTAAAATATAATATTTTAATTATGGAAAATATTTTCCCTTGGTCTCTATAAATAGGACCCTCGAGTTGAGTCATTAACAACAACACACATCTTCTCAATAGAAAAAATTAGAGAATTCTCTCTAAACATCTTCCTCTTTAATCCCTTGTGGATTTTCTTTCAAGAAGCTCCCACAAGCCTTAGTCCTGTGTTCAAGTCATAGTCAGGAAGACTTTGTGGAAGAGATAAAGATCCGCCAGAAGAATCTCCATATTTTCAAGGTATGTTATGCTTAACCATAATATTATTAATTCTAAATAAACTCAAACCGATTCATACGCTTCTGCTTGGGTTTAATTAGATTATTCCCTTCACCTGCAAGTAAACCTTCGAATCTGGGAGAACTTTTGGTGAGAAATACATAGTAGACTTACCCAAATTGACACATTTCCTAGAGGCCTGCTCATAAATCTGAAGAATCTATCTCAGATTTTTAAATTCTAAAGCATTGGCTTTGATAAAAATCAAATTATCATCAAGACAAAATAAATGCGATACCTGAGAACAGAAACGAGAAATTTATACTCCAATAAGAAAACCCGTGATACAGCTTCATTCATCAGAGATGACAGACCTTCTACATAGAATAGAAACAAATATAGTGACAAAAGATCCCCCTGACGTAAACCACGGGTAGGTGTAAAATCACCCATAGGTTGCCATTCAGCATGATCGAAAAGGATGCTGAAGAGATGCAATCCATAATGAGGCGAACCCAATCTCCATTAAAACCCAAGGCAATCATAATCCTCTGGATGAAACTCCACTCCACTCTGTCATATGTCTTACTCATATCTAGCTTCAATGCAGCAAAACCAACTCCCCTTTTTCTTCTGCTTTCGCAAAAAGTGCAAGCTTTCGTGACCTATAATTACATTATCAACTATTGCCCTTCTAGGAACAAAGGTCGTTTGTGACACATCAATAATGTCAGGAAGAATGACCTTCAACCTATTCGTGAGAACTTTTGTAATAAGTTTATAAATCACATTGCACAAGCTTATCGGTCTATAGTCAGTCACATTTTGTGGGCCATTAATCTTTGGAATCATAACTATATGGGTTTTGTTCCAATCTTTCAAAGACGCTTTCCCATTTGGAATATTCAAACAACTCTGAATTATTTTTGGACCCACTATATCCCAATACTTTTGATAAAACACTGCTGAAAAACCATCCGGCCCTAGCGCTTTGGATGGTTTGAATTGTTTAATCGCCACTTCATTTCCTCCTTTGTAAACACTGCTTGTAATCGAATATTCATCTCTCTAGTGACTTTTCTAGGCATTTCATTCACTATTCAATCCATATCCTCAGTAGATGGATTCTTTGAAGAAAAAATATCTCTGAAATAATTCTAACAAATGTTTTCCATAATAGATGGGTCCTCATGCCATACCCTGTTATCATCCAAAATCCCTTTTATTTCATTATGTTTCTTCCTTTTTGATGCTTTCTGATGAAACTATTTGGCATTCCTATCTCCCACCGAAGCCAATCCTCTCTTGATCGTTGCTGCCAATAGATTTCTTCTTTTTGTAACAAAGTATTCAATTCAGGCTCAAGCTCATTAATCACCTGGAAATTTATCGGGAGAGGTTGATCATAGGCCTCTTTTATCAACACTTTCAATTTTCAAATATCATTTGCCAGATTTGCACTTAAACTACGCCCTCATCTTCCCAAAGTCAAAGCACAAGCTTCCAACTGCTTATGCAACGGAACTAACTCATCAACTGTAGGATCCCAACCACCCATCTATGAAATACGATTAATTCCTCAAACCGAAACCTTATTTTCCCTCGCCCCCTCCTCCATCTTCGAGTAACACTCCTATCTAGACAAAGTTTACTTGGTCTATGATCTGACTTAAAATGATGTGCTCTGTAATCAGGAAACAGAATACAAAAAATTTATTTGCCAAAAATCGATCCAGTCGAAGGCTTACCTAATCCTCTGGGTCTCTTTTATTGCACCAAGTAAAAATACCACCTTCAAACCCTAAATCCTACAAATTGCAGTCAACCAACGCCTCTCTAAAATTTGAAATCAAGAAACTCTCCCTAAGGCATCCCCCTTTTTTTTAGTATCCCATAGAATCTCGTTTAAGTCTCCCCCAATCATCCAAGGCGAATCGTCTGAGTTGTGGAGTCTTCTTAATAACTCCCAAGTTTGGTATCTCAAGTTATGGTCGGGTTGTCCATACAAACCAGTAAATCTCCATGTTTTATTATTCCATAAGATGTTTGCATCAATATGATGGTTTGAAAAGGATCTTATAGAAACATCAAAATCTTCTTTCCAAAGTAGGCACAAACCATCATTCAAACCCACTCTATCCACAAAAAAACAACCCATGTAATTTAAACGATGCTTTAATTTATTCAATTGAGAGGCATTACACTTAGTTTTTGATAAAAAAAAAACATAACTGGGGATTAGTGCGATTTAACTCTTCGCATACATCACAGAATGCCCATCAGCTCCCCAACCCATGGACATTCCAACATAAAATCTTCATTTGTCTAAGCGGGCCTCCGTAATAAAAGAATCCACCACAACCCCATGACTATCTCCAATCTTCAGCTTCTTGGCCACCTCAGTCCCCAAGAAACCAATCTCAACTTTCCTTTTAATAGAATCAGCAACATGTAAATTTGGAGAAGAAATCATGGACCGAGCCTTACGTTTCCAAGGTCTACCCTTTATTTTTTTTTTCTCACTCAGGCCCAAATTAAATTCCATATGTTCATGGCCCTTGAAACTAGCATCAGGGATAGCAACCGGCCCACCGAACAGCCTCTTAACAATCCTTGTATTTACTCCTTCCTTCTCTAGAAAATCATTCCCACCATCACCAACCATAGTGGACTGGGCTTGATGGAAGAAATTTGGCCCACACCAACTCCACCTACAGAGAATGAGAGAATGAGACAGGTCCAACGTTCGGAATTAAAGCATCCATAAATGAGGGTTCTAGATCTAACTTCTTTGCACATAAGACCTTTCATCTTAAATGCTCCCCCTAAAAAAACGCCCCCACCATTTATTGATGAAACCATTGGGGAATGCTCCATTAATGAGCCATCAGAAACCACCGTCGACGTAGTGAAGCTAGCTAGCATCCATACTTGCCGGAGAAAGAGCCTGCATAGATGCACCACTTTGTCCCACTTACTGGTCCCCGCTCTGGTGAACTTTCATTCGATTTTGGTAACTCCATTGATGTCTTTCCTCCTCCAGTCCCAATTTTTCCAACCTGCAGAAAATCGGCCATCCTTTCCTCTAGAGCTTGGAAAACGTACCACTATGGAGAATTTCTCGTTGTATCTAAGCCATTGACCATATTGGTGAAAAGGATTTTTGGACCTTGCATTCTTGTAGAAAAGGCCACAGTCCTTGAAGTGGTGGCCAATCACTCCACAGTGAGTACAAAATACTGGCAATTTTTCATACTTCATTGAAACACAGCATACACCAATGGGACCATCTAGATTTATTTTAATATCTCTACTCAAAGGTTGGGTAATGTCAATCTTGATCCGAACTCGTAAGCTCACACCCCAGCAAAAAGTCTTGTCCCCTGCATCTGAATCAACAAAGACACCAACTGCATTTCCTGCCATTGGACGATTAAAACATCCCAGAGGAATATTCAGAAAATGCACCCAAAAAGGTACATAGATGAACTCCATCTCAGATGGTTTAACAAAAGACAAAGGCTGCTCTACCACTAGAAGGAACTTCTCGAATAACCATGGACCCTAGCTGATAATCCTGCTACTGTCGTCTGCATTTGGAACTTTGAAACCAAAAAGGTTTTTTTCGTAGGCATTCTACCACCAAACCCCTCTCAACTTTCCAAGCCATTTTAAAGGTATTACGAATTACCTCAGTCGAAATAATCCAATTGGCAAACAATTTCCCAATCAAAGAAACTCCGATTAGGGTCTCCATTTTTGTCGCCCCTCCATTGTCGACATCCACCGTAGTTTCTTCCTCTGTAGAAGTCAAAGTGAGTTTCAACCAACGTTCTATCAAATTTTCGTGATCCATTGAAGCTGTAGTAAAACACTGAATGAGTATAAATATACAATATATGATTGTTAATTAACAACTTATTTGATTTAAACAGGTTAAAAGAGGGCACATTGCCACCAAAATCAAGATTGTAAAATTTACTCGTATGGTATTTCTAATCCTTACATTTTAAAAATGGTTTCAAACACCTCTATGAATTAAATTTGATAGTTGTGTACCCCAATTGATTAGTTTTACATAATTGGTACGTATGAGTTATTTTATGTGTGACATTATCATGAACCAATTTTTAAAAATATATATATATAATAATAATTAAAAAAATAACAAACCATCAAATTTAGTGAAAGACTATAATTTCTAAATTTCATAGACTAGAAAATACTTCAAATCATTTCTAACACTCAGGGTTGTGATTTGTAAAACAAGTACATCAAAAGAATATATAATCACTCTACTGTTTTTTTTTTTGCCCCAATTTTTTTTCTTGACTTTGATTACTTTTTTTTTTTTTCAACTTAGGGATCAACTTTGTTTGACAACCACTTTTTTCTACATAATCGATCTTGGCTCGCCATCTAAATGGTACATGTACATCCATTTGAAAATGCATGTCTTTTATTTATCGATGCCCCTGTTGATTTTATGTGTGAACGGCTTCTATCGTAGCATAGATTTTTTTTTATTTCTCTTGCTTTTTTTTTTTGCTTGAATATGTAAATATTCTGTTATTATTGCTCTTGAATTGTTGTGAAGATACCCCATGTTCAAAGATGCAACCATTCTCCGCTTACGGTGATGTCACTCTTGCTAGACCAATCACCTAATTTATTGGGTGACTTGAGTAGCCTGCAACGGTGGTCCTCACCTACAGTGATGTCACTCCTGCTAGACCAGACTCCTAATTCATTAGGTGGCTTGAGTAGCCTGCAGCGGTGGTCACCTTCACTTACAGTGATGTCACTCCTGCTAGACCAGGCACCTAATTTATTGGGTGGCCTGAGTAGCCTGCAACGGTGGTCACCTTCACTTACAGTGATGTCACTCATGCTAGACCATGCACCTAACTTATTGGCTGACCTGAGTAGCCTGCAACGGTGGTCACCGGCCTCACCTGCAATGATGTCACTCCTGCTAGACCAGGCACCTAATTTATTGGGTGGTCTGAGTAGCCTGCAGCGGTGGTCACCGGCCATACCTACAGTGATGTCACTCCTGCTAGACCAGGCACCTAATTTATTGGGTGGCCTGAGTAGCCTGCAACGGTGGTCGCCTTCACTTACAGTGATGTCACTCCTGCTAGACCAAGCACCTAATTTATTAGTTGACTTGAGTAGCCTGCAGCGGTGGTCACCGGCCTCACCTACAATGATGTCACTCCTGCTAGACTAGGCACCTAATTTATTGGGTGGTCTGAGTAGCCTGCAGCGATGGTCACGGGCCATACCTACAGTGATGTCACTCCTGCTAGACCAGGCACCTAATTTATTGGGTGGCTTGAGTAGCCTGCTGATCACCAGGATTTTTTTTTCTTTTTTTTTTTAAAAAAATTTGTATTCTCTTTTAATCATTTTTTTTAAGGGAGACTGATCTCAATTTTTTTTACAGGAGTCTTTTTCAATATGGTGTATTTTACAGAACATCCTGATCCGAAGAAAAACTACTTAGTCATCTTGAAGGATAAAGATCAGCCTGTTGATAGTGGGGTCATTCTTCCAGTAGGAGTGCCAATATATGGAAATTTTAGGGAATCACAACCACCCTTAGAAAATTCCATCTTTTTATCCAGATGGTCTAAGGAGAGGCTCATGAGTCACGATTCCTCATTGAAAGCGTGGTTCTTAGACTCGTCAATACATAATAAAGTGCCGAGCGAGAATCCAGAATCAACGCTAGGTCGTCGAATTATCGAGGATGAAAAAGTTCGTTGGGGATCTTCTTTAAAGATCCATGGGGAATTCTTCTATATCTCTCATTATTGGGAATGGTTAGAAGTCGTAGTTTCTCGAAATGAGATGCCACTTAAGAAGGCTCGTTTGTTCGATGCTGTGATAGCTTCTCTATACACTTATGATGGCAACAACGATACAGTTCGCACTTTCTGTGAAGCGTGGTGTCCTTCAACAAATACTCTTCATACGTTGTCTGGGGAACTGTCCATCTCTCTATGGGACATGTGGAGATTAGGGGGGCTTCCCATTAAAGGCAGGTTTTATGATGAAGTTGTTCCTTGCTGCAAGGAGTTATTAGCATCCTCTGATCGAGAAGATGAAGACTGTCCAAAAAGTTGCGAGTATCTTTTTGCTGCATATTATCATATTGCATCTCAACAAATTGATCGCTCTCAGATCCCTATCAGTTCATGGATTTCTTTTTGGTTTAAAGGAACTTCAAAGTATACAAAGCCTCCTCCTCGAAAGACTATGAAAACTTCTCGTCCTCGTTTGACCCATAACCCAGATGGGGTTCCCATAAAATTCCATGACTGGTCTAAAAATGAAACAGATCTATTCTTTGAGTTTGGTGTGGAAACTGACTTGCAGGATAAGACGTACCTGGCTGCTTTCCTTTCTTGCTGGTTATGTGTATTTGTATTTCCCAACAAACAAATTTCCCTTCGTCCAGAGGTTTTTAAAGTTGCCAGTCTTATGGCTGAAGGTTATGTTTTTAGCCTCGCTGTTCCTGTTTTGGCCAACATCTATCGTGGGCTAGGCCAGATTCACGATGCATCTCCTTCTGCTGGATTTTCAAAGGCATGTTTTCCTCTACATTATGTCCATGCTTGGCTTGCTCATTATTTTAATACGCATTACAAAGTCCCAACAACTGTCAGGGGGCCGATGATGGTCGAGTTTTCTGGCAAAGGCGGGGCTAAGTACTTCAATGATTTTGAAGCTCGTGTACACATTCACAAGGGTAAATATGTATCATGGTATGCGAGTCTCCAAACCAGAAATAGGGGTGAGCTTTTGAAAGATGATGAGAAGTTGTCATTTTGGTATTCTTCGTTCTTCGTAAGTATTCGATCATGCTTTTATCTTCGCGATCAGTCTCTACAATGGTCATTGAAGCTTATAATCCTTGCCGATTTAGTCGACAATTTAGATTTCGTCAAGACGTACCGCACGACTTGGGCCAGAAGACTCCTGAAGCTAACTTAGACAATGTGTTACGTCCTTGGATGATATGTACCCAAGGAGGAACATTGTCCCAAGTATATCTTCCTGCACGTGCGATGAATCCTCACACCCAGGTTACTCAATGTTATCGAAGCTGGTGGTCAGCCAAACATGGAAACTATCTTGAGGATGACATACAAAAGTTAGTGGCTAGCGCTTCCCCTCTTCCTTCTAAGCCTAAGTTCCCTAAAAAAATTGGCAACAATAATGGAGGTAAGAGGATTCGCATGTTTGAACCTAGCGAATTCGTCCCTAGAGATGATGAGGATAGTCGTAGCAGTAATAGCGATCATCATTGGAAGAGATCGAAGAAATCTAATAAACAACCCGTCTGTGACGATGATTTTTTTGATGGAGTTGCAAGCGCTTCACAATTTCCTGCTCTTTCTACTCTCTTGGTTAGAACTATGATCTTTTTTTTTTATTTCTTTAAATATTTCTGCAACATCTCTTTATTTATTTATTTATTTTGTGTGTGCAGTCGCCTTTAGATGATCTCATTCAAGAAGTTGTAGAACATCACAGTCCTCAATCTTTGACGAGTCCAGATGTATTTGATTTCGCAGTTGCGCATGTCAATCATTTCAAAATTTCGATGGACAAAGCGGTGATTCCTTCTGCAATTAATGAGGCTTCTGGACAAGTGAAGAAGACGACACATGTTGCTGCTTCTGAGATTTCTAATTATTGTGCTGACAGTGTGATTTTGAATCTGCTGCGAGAAACTGCACTGGCCATGTGGGATAGCATACATAAAAAGATCGTACGCACATCTTTTGACAAAATACCTTGTCTTAAACAAGATACAAGAAAAATTTTCCAAGGGATTTCAGAGACTTGTGCAACTAACCTTCCTTCTCTTCAAAAAGTTGTAGGTGAGTATTTCCAGAAGGTGGAAAAGTATAACAAATTACAGTTGTCCTTTTCTTCCCAACTTACCTCAACAAGTAAGAATCGTCAATTGCAAGAAGCTAGATTCAATTTGGAGAAGGTATAAGGCGATGAAAGTCAGGCACTTGCAGAGATGGATGCGCTTCTACAACAACATCAACAAACACTACGAGAAGAAGAAGAATATGAAGCCAAACTTAAAGCTCTGAAAGCTAAGTGAGATGAAATTTCTAAGTTGATCGTCGATAAGGAAGGATGCTCGAATCATTACAAACTCGAAGTGTCTGCAGTGCAAGGTACTATGAGTAACATTGAAAATACCCCTATTCTCACTGATGTAGACGCCAATAACTTGGAGATGCTTCGAGGAATGTTGGAAGATGCACAACGAGAACTGCAGAACTATAAATGGATGCCATGATCTAGCTTCATTTTTTTTATATCGTCTGTCATGTAATGACTTTAAGATTTTCTTTTTTTTTTTTTTTTGTTATTGGATTGCACTTATTCTCTATTGTCAAACTTTTTTTTTTATAATGAAAGATTTTTTTTTCTTTTTATGAATGGATGATTTTGTTCATGACATGGGATGATGATTTTTTTTTTTATTTATGGACTGAACTTAAAGTTTCCTTTAAGTTGCCTATGTACCCTTCAACAAAAGGGATCAAGTCATAACGTAGTTCAATGTACATATGTGGCAATTTTTTTTTGGGTCGTTCACCTTTTTAACTCATGCGGGCCAGGAGTACCATGCAGTTTAGGCTCTTACGATAAGGAGCTTTACATTTTAAACATAATATTTCTTGAGGAACTTTCCGTTGATTGGGCCAATTTTGAGCCAATCTTTATCGACTATCTTGTATGCTCCATTCGTGTAGACTTCTTTCACAACGTAGGGTCCATCCCATTTAGGTGTAAACTTGTGCCCCGTATGTCGAGTTGTTATAATAGGTCTGTGAACTGTGAGGACGAGCTCTCCAATTTGAAATGAGTGAGGTCGAACCTTTTTGTTGAAGGCCTTAGACATGCATGCTTGATAGCATTCTAATGCTTGTTGAGCATTTAGTCGCTTCTCATCCAATGCTTCTAACTCTTGCAGACGTAACTTAGCATTGTCTTCGACAGTAAGCCCCTCTTGAACCGCCATTCGCAGCGACGTGATTTCTCTCTCTAATGGGAGAACAGCCTCTACTCCGTAGACAAGAGAATAAGGTGTAGCTCCTGTTGGAGTACCATAGGTGGTCCGGTATGCCCATAATGCTTCACCAATTCTTTCTTGCCAATCTTTTTTCGACTTGGAGACCACATTCTTCAATAAGTTGCACAACGTCTTGTTAAATGCTTCAGCTAGGCCATTTGCTGTAGCGTTGTACATGGACGAATTATATTGCTTGAAGCTAAATTTTTCACATAACTTGTCCATTAAACTATTAGAAAATTGTCTCCCATTGTCTGTTACAATGCGATGGGGGATGCCGTATCGATAAATGAGATTGTTTCGAACAAAATCTACCACGTTTTCTTTCTTTGCTTCTTTTAATGCAATAGCTTCTGCCCATCTTGAGAAATAATCTGTCCCTGCAAGAATATATGAATGTCCTGCTGATGATTTAGGTGTTATAGGGCCGACAAGGTCAAGTCCCCAAGCTTCAAATGGCCATGAGGCTACAGTTGGATGAAGTGGTTCTGGAGACTGATGTATGAAATTGGCATGGACTTGACAAGCTTCACACTTCTTTGCATATTGCATCGAGTCTTGAACCATTGTAGGCCAATAGTAGCCCATTCTTTTCAACTGAAAATGGAGCTTTGGGCCGGACTGATGAGCTCCACAAATGCCTGAATGAGCTTCCTCCAATGCTTGTGATGATTCTTCTTTCCCCAAGCATCGAAGAAATATGCCTTCATAGGAGCGACGATATAAAGTATCTTTGTAGAAAATGAATCGAGATGCTCTTCTTCGTATCTCAGTCTTCTGTCGCATATCAACAGGAAGCTTCCCATGTTGTAGATAATTTATAATCGGTTGTTGCCAATCTTCTTCTTCAATTACATAGGCAGATATTGCATTTGTTTCTTGGCTTTCATTTTCGGTCGGTGGTACGACCCATCTTTGACAAAGTGGGATGTTTAAAACTTCATTTTCTGAAATGGTTAGAGCTGTAGCTAGATTTGCCAAAGCATCTGCCTTTGTATTTTTAGATCTCAAGACATGCTCTATCGTCACACACTCGAAGCTTTCTAATAGTTGTCTAGCATATTTGAAGTAGGGTATCAGGTCTTCATGTTTCACCTCGTATTAGAGCAATAATTGATTTACCACCAATTTTGAATCTCCATAAATTTCAATATATGTCACCCCGATTTCTATGGCTATTTGAAGACCAATAATGAGTGCTTGGTATTCGGCAACATTATTTGAACATACTTCTCCAAATGTGAAGCTGTATGGCAACATGTGCTTCTCAGGAGAAATGAATACTACACTTGCCCCTGCACAATTTCTTCGAGCTACACCATCAAAATAAATAGTCCAAGGTTCAACGATTTCAATGTAGAAGATCTCTTCGTCATGCAATTCTTCAGACAATTTCCAATCTGACGGTACTGGATGGTCTGCCAGAAAATCTGCCAAGGCTTGCCCCTTCACCTCCTTTTGCGGCACGTAAACAATATCATATTGTTGAAGTAAGATAGCCCACTTAGCCAATCGCTCTGAGATAATTGGCCTAGATAGAACATATTTAATTGGGTCAGCCTTTGCCACCAAGTGCACTGTGAAAGCCTGCATATAATGTCTCAGTTTGTCAATAGCGAAGAAGAGCGAAAGACACATCTTTTCAATTGGTGAATAATTTAGTTCTGCCCCATTCAAAGTTCTACTTAGATAGTAGAGGGCACATTCTTTACCCTTCTCACTTTTTTTGCGCAAGTAGTGCTCCAAGCGACCTTTCTTGTGCCGCAATATACAATATCAACAGTTTTTCTGTTATGAGGGCGCTTAAAACATGAGGGTTGGGCAGATACTTCTTTATGTTGTCAAAAGCATTTTGACATGCTTTATCCCACTCAAAGGTTGTGTCTTTTCTCATCAATCTTTGAAATGGCTGGCATCGGCCTGCCAAATTGGAGATGAACCTTCTGATATAAGCCAAACGACTTTGAAGACTTCTAAGCTCACGCAAGTTTCGCGGCTCTGGCATTTTTTGAATGGCATCGATCTTGGATTGATCAATTTCGATTCCTCGATGCCTTACTACGAAACCAAGAAATTTTTCTGATGTCACGTCGAAGGCACATTTGAGAGGATTCATCTTTAACTGGTACTTTCTTAGACGATCAAAAACTATTTTTAGATCTTGCAGGTGATCTCTTCGCTTTTTAGACTTGACCACGAGATCATCAACATAGCATTCAACACGTTTATGGAGCATGTCATCGAAGATCTTCTGCATGGCCCGCTGGTAAGTTGCCCCAGCATTCTTTAATCCGAAAGGCATCACCTTGTAACAGTATATTCCTTTTGGAGTTCTGAATGCTGTCATTTCTTCATCGTCAAGGGCCATCCGAATTTGATTATATCCTGATGATCCATCCATGAAAGATGAAGCCTTCATGTCCTGTGGTAGCATCGACCATAAGCTCCGTGATGGGCAATGGAAATCATCTTTGGGACATGCATTATTCAAATCGCGGAAGTCGACACATACGCGAAGTTGTCCATTCTTCTTCTTAACTAGAACAATATTTTCTATCCATGTTGGATACTTTACTTCTTGAATAAACCCTGCCTCAATCAATTTATTGACTTCTACTTCAATTTGTGGAACGAGCTCAGGTCGAAAACGTCTTTGGGCTTGTTTGATTGGTCGATATCCTTGTTTAATCGCAATATGGTGGATTGCTATCTTAGGATCGAGTCCTGGCATCTCTTTGTATGACCAAGCAAAGACATCCTTGTATGAGGTAAGCAAGCTTAAATATTCACCTTCTTCTTCGTCATTAAGTGATGCACTTATGAAGGTTGGTCGTGGTTCTTCTGTCGTACCAAGGTTTACTTCTTTGAGCTCGTCAATTGTTGATTGACTGCTGTCTTCTAGTGATGCTGGCGCTTCTTCAACTTCTTCAGATATTTCATTGTCTGACATTTCTTCAATAGTAATATGACAATAGGTAGTCCGTTGCTCTTCCTGCTCTTGGTCTACCTCAATAGGATTAGTCAAAATGACTAACTGTCGTTTTACTTTCATAGAACCCTCCATATTTATGAGAACAGAAGGCTTTCTCTTCATTCGTGAAGGAACAGTACTGCAAAACCCATTATCGTCATTCATCTCATCAGATTGTTCTGTTGACACTTTCCCTTGCATTAGTTACTTGTTGTCTCAAGGCGGTCGAAAACAGATCGTGAAGGTTGATCTACCCTTTTCGATCTAGACACACTCAGCCTTTGAAACACTGAAAGTCGATCGGGAGTAGAGTTATGAGCTTGACTGTTTCTTTTTGTTGACGCATAATTTAACCGCTGGTGAATTAACGGACGAATGCTTGGAGCTTCAATACGGTTGAAAACAGAAGTTCTCTGGTGATCAGCTTTCTTTTCTTCTTCTGAGTCATTAACTTCTTCTGCCGTTATGTGATGTGTATTTGCAACTTTATCCTTTCCCTTCCTGATGATGCGGATTGGTTTTGGTGGGTTGTATCCTAGTCCAGCTCTTGAGGTGGGTATGGAATATCCTTCTTTCTGGAGATTTTTTTGTGTTGGAGAAAGCTCTGACCTTTCATCAAAGATTTTCAGACGTTCAAACTCGGTATGAGTTGTGAAATCATAACCTGCTTTTTCTAGGAGTTTGTATGCATTAGGGTCAAACCCATCCTTCGTCCGTCTTTCGGGCAAAGCTGTCTTTGTATGATCGGCCTTTGAATTTTGAATCTCCTGCTTGGTGATTGTTGTGAGAGGTGTTATGAAGCTTTCTTTTAGGATCTTCACATCACCAACTTTCAAATTTCCTGAACATTCTGCGAATGGCGATTCTCCCTTTTTACGCCGAGATACAGGGATGTAGCGCAGTATCGGAACATTTGGTCTCTTCTCTTCCTTTGCTTTTGCAGAATTGGTAGATGCTTCATTTATATGAACTTCACAAGCACTATCTTTTCAATTGGTGCTTTCTTCGCATGCTTTTGGTGCTCCACCTTGCGATTTTCAATTAAAGGAATCTCAGTTGGCACAATCTCCTCTGCTTTATCATTCTGCATATAGAATTTTGCGTCCCCGAAGTGGGACTCCGCCTCTGAGAATGGATTAGTATCGGCTTCGACCTTCTTGACGCCGTTTTGATAGAATTTGAAACACTGATGAAGTGTGGAAGATATTACTCCATTTCCATGAATCCAAGGGCGACCCAACAATAGCTTGTAAGTGGTCTTGGAATCTATGATATGAAATAAAGTGTTGGCTTTCAATTCTCCAATAACAAGCTCTAAACGAATCATGCCAATTGCCCGTTGGCCTCCTTGATTAAAGCCTTGGATAACCAATCTACTGTTCGAGAGTTCATCCATTGAGATGCCTATTTGTGTCATAGTTGACTTAGGCATGATGTTGACAGCAGACCCATCGTCGATGAGAATTCGACCTACTTTTTGTTCTCGAATGTAGCCCGAGACAAATAAAGGTCTATTATGAGGCTTCGATCCTAAAATCAAATCTTCATCTGTGAAGCTAATAGACATGCAACATGAGGCGCATGTGTGTGCTTGAACATCTAGAATGTTTGAAACATTAGAGCCTTTTGATGCTTCAATAGTAGTATCTTTAGTCGCTTGAGGAAGTGACGACAGATCATTTGTATCGAGTGAAGATAGATCCTCTGGCTTTGTTATCACTTGAGATAGGCTTGAGGAAGAGTCTCCTTCTTCGAATGCAATGGTAACATGACACGTGACAATTTCGTGGATGTCTTTGCAATTGTCATTAAGGAAGCTGGTTGGAAAGAAATCTTTTAGAGTTATTGGCTGTCGAGATCGAACAAAATCTTCGTTCTCTTCCTTGACCAACTTGTGCTTCCTCAAACCTTTGATCTTTTTATTCTTCTTTCGTAGCACATTCTTCCTTCTATAGTTTCGAAACATATGCGCTCTTTCTGGACGAATCGTCTCTTGTTCTTCTTTCGACGAGTTACTAGAGTCCATCATTCGTCTTCATTTTTAGTAGGCTCAAGCCTGCCATGGGAGGTATTTCTTGGAAACTCTCGTCGAAGCCAAATTGCTACAGGTTCTAAAGTTCCGAACTGAATCAAACTCGCTTCCATATCATGAAATGGGCTCGAAGATATTTGGTTGCTGAGATTTGATGCTATTGCAGCGTGGTTTGATTGAACAACTTCATCTAGATCCAGCTCAATCTTCTTTTCTTTAGCTAATTTCAAAATTAGCTTTTTCATAACAAAGCATTTCTCCACTGGGTGACTAATGACTCGGTGATACTTGCAGTAGTTAGGATCATTGACTCTTCCCATCTCTTCTGGTCGCTTACATTCTGGTAGTTCAATAAGTTGCTTTTCCAGGAGCTGTTCTAACATGTTCGGGATGTCTGAATCTGGAAAGGGGTAAATTTTCTCTTGTCTTTCCTTTAGAGTTAGTCGACGTCTCTCAACTCCATCTTGTGGTTTCTCCATCTTCTTTTCTCTTCCTTTGGAGGCAAATTTGAAAGGAGCTGTGTTGACAACCATCGACTCTTTGGCAGTGCCTTTGGTAGGTTTTTCGATGTGCTTAACTTCTTTCTTCTCTTTCTTGACGTCTGGAGCAAGAAGATCTTTATTTCCTCTGTTAGCGATGCTCAATTCCATGTCGTGAGCACGAGTTGCCAATTCTTCGAAAGTGCGAGGCTTTATTCCCTGCAGAATGTAGAGAAGTCCCTAATGCATGCCTTGGATGCACATTTCAACTGCAGATACTTCAGTGAGCCTATCTTTGCAGTCGAGGCTTAAAGCTCTCCAACGGTTGATGTAGTCAACGACTGGTTCACCCTTTCGTTGCTTGGCATTGGTAAGATCCATCATGCTGACGGTTCGCCTTGTACTATAGAAGCGGTTAAGGAACTTCTTTTCAAACTGCTCCCAACTGTCAATAGTCTCTGGCTCGAGGTCAGTATACCAGTCGAAAGCATTTCCCTTCAATGTTCGAACGAACTGCTTGACTAGTAGATCCCCTCTGGTACCGGCATTTTTGCATGTTTCGACTAAGTGAGCAATGTGTTGCTTGGGATTGCCCTTTCCGTCGAATTGTTGAAACTTTGGTGGCTGGTATCCACTAGGCATCCTTAGGTTGTCAATCCTCTTGGTATACGGCTTGGAATACAGGAGGGATTTTTGACTAGGTCCACCGTATTGTGCTCTGATAGAGTTCATGATCATATCTTGGAGCTGTTAGACAGACAGTGAAGCAATTGAAGTGGAATGTTGTGACTGATCCTCTTGTGTAGTGGTCTTTCCCTTGTTTTTTATGGCAGGGGTCTGACTTGATTCAGCAGCATCCCGACTTTCAATCTGGTTCTTGAGAGAAGCGATTTCGTAGTCTCTTTCTTCAACTGCCTTCAGTAGCATGCTGATCTTCTTTTCTACTTCAGCCATTCTTTCCTCACTAGTGCCCCCATCAGTCATCATAACGGACATCACATCAGGATTTGATGTTTCGTTGGGTTGAAGAGAAGGAAAAGTAATTCTGCCAAACACAAGATTTTCTGCAATGGCGGCATTGGCTTGAACAGACTCTGTCATGCGTCTCAGCATTTTGTTTGCGACGACAGATGTTTGACTTTCTTCATGCTGGATTTCTCTGGAGCGACTGCGTGTGATTGGCCCCATGTAGGAGTTACTTGAAGCAGCAGGCTTTGAAGATACTTCTTTGGATGTCATGACTTCTTGGAGAGAGAAAGAGATGAGAGGTAGAGACGGTCCCACTGGGCGTGCCAATTTGTTCGCACGAGATTTTCGGAGAAATTTGATTCGTGGAATGAACTTAATTTTATTAAATTTGGAGTAGTGTTACAGTCTCTAATATATAATCCTCTGATGCTTTCTCTCGGAATGTGGACTCTAATCTGAGGGGCTGGCGAGCTTGTTCTCAGATGGAGGGAGATTGAATCTTCGATCTGTAGTTGGTGAAGAGACGATCAATTTGTTGAAGCCTTCCAGTCGTTGAATCTTCTGAATTCTCTGAATTTCTGACTAGGCTTGAGGCTTCCGAAATCTGACTCTTGAAGACTCTAAACTCTCTGGCTGAATGCTCTGGATTCTGACTCCTCTGAATGCCTTCAAATGAAGGGTGACCTCCTCTATTTATAGAGTTTGGTGGACCTTGGATGGGCTTGGGCTTAGGCTTGGTTGACTTTAGGCCCATCTTTGACTTGGGCTTATTTGAGTTTAATTCAATCATTTTCAATAAACTTGAATTATTTAAATTTGGCCCAATTCCTTTTTTTTAATGATCTCGAACTAAACTACCGTCAGGTCCAATTGCCATGTGTCATAATTTGATTGGACTGACTTAATTCGTCAAAGAGATCAATACTAGACATGTGGCATTATTTGATTCGCCAATTTTTCATGTCTTTTAATTTAATTTGAGGACACATGTAAATTTGTAATTGGTCCCAAATTTATTTTATCACTAATTTAAATTAATGATGTGGTAATTTGTGATTTGCCAAAATTTATTATTCAACAGTTTATAATTGAGGTAGATAGCATGAATAGACATACATAAACATGGATCACAATGAGACTATTTCTTAAGTTGTTTGTATTTAAAAGTACGTTTGTTATGCAAATTTAAAGTGCTTAAGAACATATACAACTTAAAAATTGGGGTAGCCTATACGTTGGATGTGCCAAAAAAAAAAAAAGTTTGAGATGTTTGGGTTGCTTAAAAAAATCATGTAACATAAATTATTCCAATGATAGAAAATCACTTGTTTGGGAAAAGGTACAATCTTATTTTAATTTCAAGGTTTATTTTTATAGATCAAACTTGCATGATAAATGCCCTTACAATTTTAAAGAAAAAACAACTTTACTTATAAACTCAAGAGGGTGTATCAATATCAATTTTCTTTCCAAACTTTCAATTTCATTAAATTGAACCTTAGATTTGAACAAGTTTTATAATTTGTACATTTGATTCAACTTCTGTTAAATCTACTCACTAATCTTAATCCAAAAAAATTTAAAAATCTTTCAAAAGTCACTCAGTTTAACAAAAATCAACCATTCACAAGTTATCGTCAAAAACTCAATGATTTTACAAAAATCTAGCTCTAGTTTTGTTTTTCTCCTAAGTTTCATCAGTTTCACACTAGACATATGTTTTATAACTCCTTAAGGTAAAGATTGCATTACAATTCTTATGGAAATCTAAGGCCCAATTCGATGAAATCAAATGTTCGTAGTAAAAATATCAAATTGAGTATAGTTTAATAGATAAGACACCTATTATTATTTACTCTCCACACCATAAAAAGTTGGCCACAAAAAAAGAAGTTTATGGTAAAAGTAGATTTTTTTTTTCCAAATAAATAAAGATTAATATTTTCATTTTTAAAAAGAATAATAAAGAGTCATATTTGGAACATGGTAATTCAAATATCTGTTCTTTTTTCTCTTGCCTATGATTGCTATGATTTGAACGGCACCTAAAAGGATAAAAAAAATTGTCTAAACAAATCAAATATTTTCACAAGCATATTTAAAATGCAATTTACAAAATTCGTTTTAAAAAAATCGAAAAATTAGTTTTAAAAAAATCAATTTTTACCTTTTGAATTTGGTAAGTGTATATCAACTTTTATCCTAAATTTTTAATTTCATCAAATTATACCTAAGATAGAGCAGACCTTCATGACGGCTAGTGGAGCCCTGGCCGCCCAATTTTTTTTTTTAATATATATGTGTGTGAAATTGTCTGCTTTCTTTTAACCTTTTATATATTTATTAAAAAAAAACCTTTTATATGGGTAAAATAGTAAGTTATGAATAATATTAGTAATGTTTTTTTAAAGAAAGAAGTTAGTGGGGCTTTTAAAATATATAAATATGTCCTTTGTTTAGAACTTCTTTTAAAAATTTAAATAGGTTGACTTCATTTAATATAGGTTAAATTACAAGTTTAGTCTCTAAATTTGTTAAATTGTGTCTAATAAGTTACTAAATTTTTAATTGTGTCTGGTAGATCTTTGAATTTCAAAAATATCTAAGATGTCCTTACATTTTCAAATTTTGTATCAAAGAGATCATTGACTTTTTAAAATTGCACAATATTGTAATTAGACATTGACCTATCAATTAGGGGTGTTCATTGAGAGATAGAAAATCGACCCGACCGATCGAAACCGAACGAATCGAGGTCGGTCGGTCGGTTTTCATATAGGTTCGGTTGGAGTCGATTTTTTAAAATTTAAAAAATGCGGTCGGTCGGTCGGAGGTCAAGGTTACGCAAAACCCGACCGACTGACCGACCATATGTTATTTTTTTTTTTTTAAAAACAGTATGCTCAACTATTAAGGCCAGGGGCACAAATGACAAATCACTTATTTAAGTTAGGGCAGAGGGCAGAAGCTTCAAATCTCATCTCAGTTCTCACTTTCTCACTCTCAGCCTCACTTTGCCGCCGAGCTTCTCCAAGACTCCAACTCCAGCTGCTGCTGCTCCTCCTCGCCTAGTCTCCGAAGCGGCGCAGCCGCTGCTGCTCGTCCTTCGGCCCGTAGGATCTGAAACTCCAGCCTCTGCTGCTCATCCGCCGGCCCGTCAACGGCTCGTCAGCTGCTGTTCGTCACCGCCGCCCGCCTCCGCCACAGCCCACGTCCTCCTCCTTTTTTTTCTCGAAATGGAGTCCTCTGATTTTGAAGGGTAACGATTCAAGAACCCAATACTATTTGTATTTTGGTTGAAATGAAAGTATAATTATTTGCCTTTATGAGTTTTTTGTCATTTTTTGTACACTAAAAAACCCAATACTATTTTTGTTGAAATGAAAGAAAAGGGCTGTGATGAAAAAGAGAAGAACAACAGTGGTTGGGTTTTTGAAAGAAAATGTAGATGGTGTTTTCATATTTTTATTGGGTTTTTGAGAGAGAGATTTGAAATTATTCATTTTGGTAGATCATAGTGGTTGTGTTGTGGTGATTATTAAAAGCAACACATTAAAGGTGTTTTCATATTTTTATTGGGTTTTTGAGAGAGATATTTGAAATTATTCATTTTGGTAGAGGTAGATCATAGATAGTAGTGGCTATGTTGTGGTGATTTTCAAAAGCAAAACAGTAGCATTTAATTTTATAGTGAGATTTCGATTTGAAATTACAACATGTTTGCTTTTAGCATTAAAGGTATAAAGAGGTCAAAACAACAAAATAAAAAATAATTCACTTAAATCAATCAATCCATTCAATTGAGTTGGTTTGATTAGTTTAATGGAGTTGTATAATCTTAGTTTGTGTAAATGAAGAATTTCAACGAAAAAGTGGAACTTGATGCTTTCCTTTAAACCAAGCGCAAAATTGGAAAAGAGATAACGATACTTTTCTTTTAATGGAGTTGTATTATATGACCTTAGTTTTTTTTTAGTTTAAACTTTAAATCATAATATGTTTATTGCTCATTATTTATTAATTTAATTTAATTTCTTGTTGTACAGAGAAACTAGTCCAAATAGTTCCCTTGTTGTTGAGAATACAACGGGAGTCAAGAAAACTAAAAGCAAGGGCAAGGCTATGGTTGGTTGTTCGAGTCCAACCAAAAAGCGTAAGAATTCTAAAACCTCTATAGTTTGGGATCATTTTGTAAAAATTGAAGATTGTGATCCTGACGATCCGTATGCTAAGTGTAAATATTGTGGGGTTAAGTATGCATGTCATTCCAAGCGCAATGGTACTGGTACTTTGAAACACCATTTAGAAAATTTTAAGAAATACCCTTACCAAAGAAAGAAAGATCCAAGACAACAACAATTAGTTTTCAAACCTAAAGAAGCTATTTGTGTTGAGGATTCAAGACTTGGTTGTGAGTCATTTAGTTTAGCGGGTTGTCGAAGAGCTCTTGCTGAGATGCTTATTTTAGATGAATTGCCTTTTAGGTTTGTGGAGGGTATAGGCTTTAAAAGATTCATCAACAAATCAATAGCTTTGTATGAGCCTAAGTTTCTCATTCCATCTCGAATAACTATGGCTAGGGATGTGCTTAAAATATATGTTAGTGAGAAAACACGTTTGAGGGACATGTTTAAGACAAGGAAATATAGAGTTTCTCTAACTACTGATTGTTGGACTTCTGGACAAAACTTAAATTATATGGTATTGACGGCACATTTCATTGATTCTGATTGGAAATTACACAAGAGGGTTCTTAGTTTTTCTACCATTGAGAATCATAAAGGAGAAACCATTGGTAAGACCATTGAAAGGAATTTAAAGAGTTGGGGTATTGAGAAAGTCACAATTTTGACCGTTGATAATGCAAGTTCGAATGATACTGCTGTTGCTTTTTTTATTAAGAGATTTGATAGTGGGTTAGTGTTGGATGGTGAATTTTTGCATGTTAGGTGTTGTGCCCACATATTAAATCTTATTGTATGTGATGTTTTCAAGGAGCATTATCAGTGCATTAGTAGGATTCGTAATGTTGCAAGATTTGTGATCTTCTCCTGCACATTCTAAAAAATTTAAGAAGTGTATTCAAAGTCAAAATATTTCTTGTAAGAGTTCGGTGTGTCTTGATATTGCCACTAGATGGAACTCTACTTATCTTATGCTTGAGGCGGCTACAAAATTTCAAAAAGCTTTTGACATATTAGAGGATGAAGAACCTGCTTATGCAAATGAAGAACGACCTACTAAAGAAGATTGGGAGAATGCTAGGATGTTGCTTAGGTTCTTGGAAGTGTTTTATAATGTCACTTTAAAAATTTCAGGCTCTTTGTATATCACTTCTAATATGGTTTTCCACAAAATTAGCACAATTCAAAATTGCATACAAAAGAATTCTGAGGATACTGGAAATAAAATTCTTTGTGATGTGGCTAAAAGCATGAAGACTAAATTTGATAAGTATTGGGGAAATAATGAGAAGACAAATTTGTTGTTATATGTTGCTGTTCTGTTGGATCCACGGTACAAATTAAAGTTTTTGTCATTTTGTTTCAACAACTTGTTGGGTTCAATTGAGGCTAAAAAAATGACTGATAAAGTAGAGCATCTTTTGAGGCGTCTCTTCCATGCATATAGTTTATCTTCTTCTTCTAGTGGTAGTGACATTGGTAATGGTAGTGCCACTAATATGGATATGGATGGAGTTCAAAGAATGGGTGTTGGTGTGGATGATAAATATGTATTTGCACGTTCATTTGAAAGTGTTGAGACTACTGCTTTTGATAGAGAGTCAGAGATTGATGTGTATCTGCTAGAAACTCTTGTTAAGGTGAAAGATGAACGTACGTTTGACGTACTAGCTTGGTGGAAGCAAAATGGTCATCGGTTTGAGGTTCTTAGTGCAATAAGTAAAGATATTTTGGCAATTCCAGTATCAACTGTAGCATCTGAGTCAGCTTTTAGTACTGGAGGACGTATAGTTGACTCTTCTCGATCTTCATTAGCTCGAAAAACAGTTGAGGCTCTTATATGCACTTAGAATTGGCTCAATTCTAACCCGATAGATTTGGAATTTTACAAAGATTTGGAGGAAGATGCAGCGATTGAAGAAGGTATGAGTTTTGTAGTACTTTTTAGGTTTTTGCTTCGCTTTACTAGTATTATTTAATCATGAAAGTATTGAATTTTGTAGGATTCAGAGCAATCATGGAAGAAGAAAAAGACATTGAAGACTTTTCGAGCTTGGCGTCTACCTCTAGCGATTAGATTTTAGATTTTCGTCATTTGAATTTGAACTTATGTTTTATTTTGTAATGGAACTTATGTTGTATTAAATTGACTTAATGACTTATGTTCTCTTTTGTGATGAAGACTTATGCTAATTTTGTAAAATATGTTTGGAGTTTGAACTTAAGTTATGTAATGAGTAAATATTGATGAAAACTTATGCAATTTCATATTATTGGAGTTTTGGACTTATGTAATATGTATATCATATTTGGATTTTCAATCAACATTTTGAATCTTTAATATTTAGTATTTATTCAATTTATAGGTAAGTAGATGGGTCGAATAATCATTTTACAAGTCATGTCAAGCTATTAACAATTCACCATTCATTATCAATGAAAATAATTTATATTGTCATGATTATTAAAAATAAAAATATGTACAAAAACATCAAAATAAAAGGAAAAGAATAGTTGAAAAAACCAAGTTAATATAGTTAGTAAAGTAGCCTGATTATTAAATTTAAAAATTTTAAGAAGCCAAAATTTAAAAAAAAAAAAAACCGACGAAACCGACCGACCGAACCGACCTACTGGCGGTCGGTTTCTGCCCGTGCGGAATAAACCGACGAAACCGACCCCAACCGACCGACGAACACCCCTACTATCAATTTTGTTTTTGAAAACCTATTAGACACCTCAAGTTGAAAGACTTATTACCTAGTTTAAGAATTAAACTTGTAATTTAACCTTTAATATATTAATAAATTAAATATGTGGAGTTTTTAGAAGTAATTACAAATATAACATATTTAAAGAATAATAATTTAGAAATCATCGACTAACTAAACAATGCCTCTATTATAAATTTATGACATAGTTATTGATTGACATGAATTAATGATTAATTGAATATATAATTATAAAAGTTATTGTGATTAACTATAATAATTTATTTACATATTATAATTTTACTATTTTTTATATTTTTAGCTGCTATTTTCTTAATAATTTGTCTAATTTTTTCTAAATTTGCAATTACTTCTAACTTTTTAGAATTTATATGATGTAGTATTTTTTTTAGTTCGCCAATATTTATGGATGTAAACCATTTGATCAATAATATAATGTCTTAACCAATTGAGTTATGTTCTAATTAGTGATAAAGTAATGTTATTGTATACAAACCTGACATGTTTGCATATATGGTTATGCAAATTACAAACTTCGTTAGATAACTTGTGCACATTTCTATTACCGATAATTTTAATTATATTTTATAATAAATTTTTAACTTAAAATATATTATTTAAGTCGACCCCCCAAAATATATTCTCTAGGTTCATCCCTGACCCTAGCTTTGATGGATGTTGCAACTTTTACCCTTTGTTCAAATTTTGAGGGATAAGCATGTTCGTAGATAAAGACACATATTATTATTACCCTTTGTTCAAATTGAAACTAAGCCCTATGGTTTGGAGACACATTATTTCTGAATAAGCATGTTCGTATGAATATGTGTCTATGAACATGCTTATCCAACTAAATTTAAACTATGCCCAAACCCTAGGATTTGAGTGATAACAACTAAATTGAAACACATTACTTTTTTTTTCTTTTATCCTTTGTTCAAATTGAAACTAAGCCTAAACCATATGGATTAAATTGAAACCCTTTAAAAGCATATGAAACGAACCAATCCAATCTAATAATATCATAGTAGATAAAGACACATATTACCTTCACTAAGTTGAAAATTCCATCCCTACCCTACTATTGTTTAACAAAAAAAAAATGATATGGACGGAATTGAAACTTCGCTCTAACAATAAAAACTGAAATTGTAGCCAACATGAGCTTAGCTCGTAATTGGCATCTACTCCTTAACTTAAGGTTGGGGAGTTAAAATCTTCATACCCCACATTTATTGTACTAAAAAAAACTGAATTTGTAAATTAACCTAGATTTTTTTTAGTTGTAAATCTGAGAATAAAAAGGGAAAATTGCACAAACCACCCCTAAACTATGAAGTTTGTTACAATCACACCCTTGAACTTTGAATTTGATCAATTAGCCCCTGAACTTTGTTAAGTGTTGCAATCATACCCTTGAACTTGATCAATCAGTCTCTTGTACTTTGTTAAGTGTTGCAATCAGCCCCCGTACTTTATTAAGTGTTGCAATCAACCCTCTATTACTTTGTTAAGTCCAGGGAGTTGATTGTAACATTTAATAAAATTTAGGGGGTTGTTGATCAAATTAAAAGTTTAAAAATGTAATTGATTGATCAAATTCAAAATTCAAGAGTGTGGTTTGTAACAAACTCATTGTGCAATTTTCCAATGAAAAATTATTGAAGCCCGGCACATTCCCTTGTTTGGACACATGAATAGTGGATACCCGACCCGGAATAAGCTCTTCTGCATGTTCTTCCTCCTCTCTCTTCATCATCCCCATATATACCTGACTCTCTCTCTCACACTGTCCCCTCTTCCAATTTCAGCACTCACACCATATCAATCGCCGATCTTCTTCGAACCCAGTGAGTTTCTCTGGTTATTCATCAATAATTTCATTAATTATGTTTCAATTTTGATTCAAATCCTATCGGTTTCTCAATCTTTCCCAAATTTCCACGACTCTTCAATCTTTTCTTTGAGTTTCTTTTCGCTTGTTTTCATTCGTATTTTCATACGATTGCAAATGGGTTGCACGGTGAGGGATAAGCATGTTCGTACGAATCGGAGGCCTCGATGGGCAAAACCCGAATTCGATCCGTATTGTCACCAAGAACGAGCTTCACTTCACAAATCTGTGCTCGAATCGAGTTCCAAGCCGTTGGATTATCATATAGGGCTCGGCGATTCGAGCCAGAATACCGCGCTTACCTCAAACTCTAATTCTAGTTCCAACTTGGATGATGGTGGATGGGGTTACTGTACGGAGGAGCAATTGGAGGAAATTTTGATGAAGAATTTACAATTTGTTTATACTGAAGCTATTTCTAAGCTTGTAGCATTGGGTTATGATGAGGATTCTGCGATGAGAGCGATTTTGCAAAATGGGCATTGCTATGGTACCATGGATGTTCTAACAAATGTACTGCATAATTCACTGTCGATTTTGAATGGTACCAACAATCCTGATACGGTCAACAACGAGGCTGTTGCAGCTGTTGTAGCTGCTGCCGATTCTGGTGATGGTATTGGTATTGGTAATGGTATTGCTATTGCTCATGCTCATGCTAATTTGGTTGTGGATGACCCTGAGCCTGTGTTCTCTGATTTAAGGCAATTGCAGGAGTACTCGTTGGCTGGTATGGTGTGTTTGTTGCAACAAGTTAGACCTCATTTGACTAAAGGAGATGCTATGTGGTGTCTGCTTATGAGTGATCTTCATGTCGGTCGGGCAAGCGCCATGGATATTCCGGTGCTTCCTTCGGTACCAAGTAATGTTAATGGATCAGCGTCTGGTGCCAATGGTGAGAATGTTAGTAACCAACCAGTGGGATTTTTGGCACCATCCCTATGTAAATTTCATGGTGGTTCAGGTTTTGGAAATGGTGGAGGTTCAGAATTTTCTGTTAATGGGTTTCTGTCTTATGCTCCTGATATGAATTTGGATAGAGATATTGAGTGTCCAAAGAGGTTTAATCTTTCTCCTTCAATGAAGTCGTTGTTGAAGAGGAATGTGGCTGCATTTGCTGCTGGTTTTCGAGCAAACTCAAAGCACCTTCAGGTGCAGTCTCAAGCTTGTGCAAATGCCTTACCAAGTGAAAATTCCCCTGTTGTACAAGGTGCTGCTGGAGTTCCAGTGGAGAAAAGTGAGGAGTCCCAGATTTCAAAGAACCAAGATGCTGTGAATTCAATGTTGAGTAAATTTCGCGATTTGAAACTTTATGAGAATTTGGATTTTGTGGCAGAAGATCAAAAGGATGAAGTGATTGTAAATCTCTTGCATCAGATTAAAGAACTTGAAAGACAAGTAAAGGAGCGGAAAGAGTGGGCACATCAAAAGGCAATGCAAGCTGCAAGGAAACTGAGTCATGATCTCACAGAGCTTAAAATGTTGAGGATGGAAAGGGAAGAGACCCAACGCCTGAAAAAAGGCAAACAAACTTTAGAGGATACAACAATGAAACGACTATCTGAGATGGAGAATGCTTTGAGAAAGGCCAGTGGTCAGGTGGACCGTGCAAATGCAGCAGTGCGTCGACTTGAGACAGAAAATGCAGAAATTAGGGCAGAGATGGAAGCTTTAAAGTTAAGTGCCTCCGAGTCTGTCACAACTTGTTTGGAGGTTGCAAAGAGAGAGAAAAAAAGCCTAAAGAGACTACTGGCCTGGGAAAAGCAAAAAACAAAATTACAGGAGCAGATTGCAGAGGAGAAGGATAAGATATCAAAGTTGCAAGATGAATTGGAGTTGATCAAGTTAGCTCAAAAAGAGGCTGAGGTAAAAAGTCATCTATCTTTCCACTTTCTCTTACACAATCGTAACTTCTAGGGCATTCCCATTGTTTGATGCTCAATGCAAACAGCGGATTCAATTAACAAAGATAAGTTGTAAATAGTTTTATCTGCTCACAATTGCTGAGGTAATTTGCAATTTACACAAATAATGGCAATGAATCAACACAAGTAACAGCAAGGATTAGTAACTCAGCTGTCAGCTCCATTTAGGATATGAATAGGTTACCCAATTTTTAATCTCTTTGAGCTTAATGATTTACTATTTTGCTGAGCACATCTTCACATTACTCTCCCATCAAACAGGATTGGGAACTGTAGGTTTGATATTGCCAAAAAATAGTTGCATAACCCAGGGTTTGCTTCTCTCTATAAACCAAGACGTCTTAGTGTCTTTGCTACTTGAGTAATCTGAGATTGATAATATAACATTGAAGGCTATGGTCCAAAATCACTATAGTTTCAAGCCTGTTCCTTTTTTCTGTTTATTTTTTATATCACACATAGCATGTTTCGTTAAAAGTAGGAACTGCAGTATAAAACTTTTTAGTATAACTTTTCATTGCTCGGCTAATTTTAGACTCACGAAAACATAGTGATTATGCTTCTGTGATGCTCATACCTTTGCTTTGGTTATTTGCCCGAAGTTTTCCAGGCTGCTTGTCACTTAAAAAGTGTCAAAACCTGCATTTTGTTCGTTGTGAATAGTGCATAAACTGGATGGAAATTTTGATTGTGAATCGTAGATCACTCTTTCTTTCTTTTAAATGTTCAATCAAATGATTTCCTGAGATGGATTTAATGAAAGTTAATATTAAGATAATTGAATTGTAGCTTGCTCTAAGCACCAATAGGCCCACCGTCCACTCCAACCATGTGGGTTTTCAGGTTAGTTATGTTGGTGATTGCTGCTATGCTTATATAAGTTGGTTGAGCTGTCAATTTGTCCTGCTTTCCTTGTTCAGTCAAACACCTTGCTCTTTATTTCTCATTTAGCAATTAGCAAATACCACCCTGTTATTTATCAATGATTGCTTTCTTGAGTCTGGAATAACATGTAGCTGCCATTGAAGTCATCTTGTAAAACAATACCTTCATATAGTATTCCTTATCATTTACCATGCAAATGATGACGCATTACAGGTGCGGTGGAGGCAGGTAGTGAATGCTAAAGAGGCTGCCATGGCACAAGTGGAAGACGAAAGACATAGTAAGGAAGCAGCGGAGGCGAGTAGTAAAAGAAAGCTCGAGGCTTTACGCCTTAAGATAGAGATAGATTTTCAGCGCCACAAGGATGATCTCCAAAGGCTTGAACAAGACCTTTCACGTCTAAAAGCATCTGCACAATCCACTGAATCACACCACCCCTCCAATAACACACCTAAAGGGAATTCAGAGGGTGTAAAACCCCAGGGAGAAACGATTGCGAAAATGCTTCGAGAATTAGATAATTACGAGGATTCTTCGGAGAAAGAGGTCAACCACGACCACGAATGCATGATATGTATGAGAGGTGAGGTGTCTATTGTTTTCTTGCCTTGTGCTCACCAAGTTCTGTGTGCCAGTTGCAGTGATAACTATGGCAAAAAAGGTAAAGCAACATGCCCTTGTTGTCGGATTCCAATAGAACAAAGAATCCGAGTTTTTGGTGCAAGTTCATAGAGCAATAGTATGAATTCAAAGAATACCATGTCTCAACTGTAACATTTCTTTGTTAAAGACACTGCATTTTCGCTGCACTCCAGGCCTTTGGTAATATACCTTTGAATATGTTTACTTGAATATACTTACTTGAATATGCTTCTGGTATATCAGAATGGTTACAGTGT